>JBBBDQ010002567.1:337500-459206 GCA_037127315.1 Ascarosepion bandense | reverse complement strand
TGTTACCTGTTCGTACCGTTCAAGCGCCTTCTGTACCGCCCTTATGTCCCTGCGGGAGGACACAAAGGTCGTTACGTCATCGGCGTACGCGGAAACCCTGGCTCGAGCTCCACCAGGGACAGCAATTCCACGCAGGACCGGACTGCACGTCTCGTCCCTTAGCCGGCGAAGGAGAGGCTCCAACGCCAGGACGTAAAGGAGAGGCGACAGTGGACAACCCTGTCGGACCGACCTAGACAGCGCGAAAGCGCTCGACAGCTTCCCGTTCACCTGTACCACAGCCTTGGGGGAGCGATACAGAAGGCTAATCCAGCGGCTGAAGTCGGGTTTGAATCCGGCGGCCTGCAGGACAGCAGCCAGGTAGCCATGGTCAATCCTATCAAATGCCTTGGACTGATCCAAATTGATCAGCGCGGCCTCTTCGTCGTCTTCTACACCCTCTACGATCGTGCGGATCAAGTGCAGGTTGCTCTGAATTGTTCGTCCCTTCACAGAACAAGTCTGATCCGGTTCCAACAGAGACTCGGCAACTAGCTGCAAGCGATTCGTCAGGATCTTGGCCAAAATCTTTAACTCTGTGTTTAGCAGAGTTATGGGCCTGTAATCATCTAATCCCCGCCCAACCTTCTTGCCTTTTCCCAACAGCGTGATCACGCCCCTGGTGATCCGACCGGGGATGGACCCCTGCCGAAACCAGTGGTTGAACACGACAGTCAAGAGCGGGACAAAAAGGTGCGACATCCTCAAGTACAATTCATAGGGCAAACCATCCAAACCTGGCGACTTGCCACTGCCGGTCTTCTTCAAAGCCGCGTAGACTTCGTCCTCCGTAATCTCCCCTTCGCAGCTAGCCGCTTCAGCCGGCAAAAGCCGGGGAAAGTCAGCCAAATAGCTGCGAAACTCCTCGTCACGGAGACCAGGCTCCTTGGTAAACCGGTGTTCGAAATGCTGCCGGAACGCCTCGCACATGTCGTCGGTGGACCGAAGGAGATGTCCCTCCGGGTCGCGCACCTCTCGAATGTACCGATCGCCGGCCCGACGAATTTCTTCCTTGCGCAGTTCTGCGCCCATGTTCACAGCTTCGGAAGACATCTTGCTTAACTTAGCTCTAATTACCTGACCCATATAGCGCTCGCTAGTCGTGCGCCTCAGGGCCTCCCTGGCTAAGGCTATCTCGAGGGGATCCCCACCAGCCTCCGCCCGGGCGAAATTAGCACTAAGTGTCTTTGCCTCCGCAGCCTTATCTAGTTTGAGCCGCTGGCTATATTTGGTGGCAAAAGACCTAATGGAGTCCTTAAGGTTAACCCACCACTTATTCCCAATGACTCGCCCAATTAACGCCCGCTGAACTAGTTTTGTCAGCTGGTCACGAAAGTCCCGCCTGTCCAGTAAGGACTGATTGAACTTCCAATAACCAGCCAACCTAGGCCTAAAGTCTAACACCACACGGGCACAAACGAGTTTGTGGTCCGTGTAGCCTAGCCAGTGGAACGTTGGACATTCTAAGAAGTCTATGTCGGCCACTCTCACTAACATCCTATCCAGGTACGCAGATACCCGGGTAGAAGGCCAATTAAGCGCCCACGTCCACATACTCCCATCCGGATGATCGACCCGGTATCTATCGACGAGACCAAATTCGTCGATCAGATCAACCAGGCTACGATCATCATTCCTCCCGCTAGCGCCCCTCCCTCTATCCCATTTGGGGGTTAGGATGGCATTCCAGTCCCCAACTAAGATTAGCCGTGTTGAATGCACCATAAAGGGCTCCAACAGCCGAAAGAAAGAGACACGCTCACCTTGCTTATTGGGCGCATAAACCACAATCAGCCGGAACAATTTGCTTTTCACTGCAATATCGGCCACGATCAGCCGGCCCTC
Source organism: Ascarosepion bandense (assembly GCA_037127315.1). NCBI lineage: Eukaryota > Metazoa > Mollusca > Cephalopoda > Sepiida > Sepiidae > Ascarosepion > Ascarosepion bandense. Next base: position 457,322 of record JBBBDQ010002567.1, on the reverse strand, counting down.
GGCACCGACATGGACAAGGTCAACCTTCGCGTCCAGGGTACGCTTGACCAGCAAAGAAACACCTCTGGCTTGCCGGCTCCCATATGCTGAATAGACGACAAAGTCGTTAGACAGCACACAAGAGTCGACTTCGCAAACAAAGTGAGTCTCTTGGATCGCGGCCACATCCACGCCGAAGGACAAGAGGTCACGAAGCAGGCGAGCCGCCTTACCCCGATCCCTCAGGCCCTTCGCATTCAAGCTGGCTATCTTAATAGACATCTTTTAAACCTGAAACGAAAAAACAAAGAACATGCAACAAAGGCACTAGACGCATACGGGGCGAAAATCTCGGGCAGACAGGACCCCGACGGACTGTCCCAGGGAACCAGTTCCTATGTCGGACGTAATCCGTCCGTCTGAGACAATACCGCCGACGTCCGTGGGGTAAGTTAGCTTTACCACCCTATATACCGAGGGGTGGAGCAAAACTGGGAACCGACCCGCACAATTTTTGGACATTTTTTTAAGCTCCGGCGTGTTGTCCTTATAAATGTTTATTTTGGGGTACATTTTTACCACTTCTGAGATGTGATCCCAGACCCTGAGATTTCCCCCGGTGCTCCGCACCAGGGTAATAACGCCCGGGGCCTGGGGAAAGTTCAGCGGATTCTCCGTGGAGAGATCATCCACAGTAGTTAGCTTCAAGAGCGGCTTCAAGAGTTTTCTCCTCTGCGAAGACCACTCTGCTGCTATGCTGTCGTCCACCCTCATGAGTGCTTGTCCTTGAGGGAGTCCTCTTTTCTTTTTGGACCGAACGGGAGTGGGTACAGGAGAAGGGGAGGGAGAGGGGGTTGAGTCACTGGTTTTTTTCAGGGGGGGTCAACTTAAAGGTAGGGGGCTGGGCCGCTTTCCGCGGGGATGAGGGCAGACTTCTTGCTTTCTCCGCATAGGAGTGTCGGACCGGCGAGACCGGCAATGAAGAGCATTTCTCCGTTCTCCTTCCTCTCACCGGACTCCTACTTCTCCTCCGGCTCTTTATGTTCTCCTGATTTACTTCTTCGTCCTCTCTCCCTCGTTTCAAAGACGACGCTCTTTCCACGTCCATCTTTTCCACCGTGTCCTTTCTGGGTGAGGAATTTCTTTCCTTTCCTTGTTTGGTCACTGCTTTCACAGGTGAGGGCTCCTTTTGTTTCACCGGTGCCTTAACAGGAGACGGCACCTTCACCGGCACCTTTGCCGGAGAAGGCGTTTTACCCTTCTTCCTGCTAACCACCTGCCACTCACCCTCCTTGCCCGCTGCCGGTGAAGATGGAGCTGGTGTTGTTGGTGGAGCTGATGTTGCTGGTGTCGCTTGCGGCTGCTTGGTTGGTTGGGTCTTTGGGGCCGGATTCTTGGTCGGGCAGACCTTCGCGACATGATCCGCCGCCCCACAGACCCAACAGCAAGGCTTTCTGCCTTCCACTAACACAAAAATTGCCCGCTTCCTGCAGGTAAGGACATTCGGGATCTCTGCTATTTTTTCCCTACTCAGGGTTACCTGCAGGGCCATGTCCCCTGTCAGGAAACCCGCCTTTGAACGTAAGGCCGAGACTTCGGCAACCCTACCATACTGGGCAAAAAAGGCCCCGATGTGGTCCTGGGAAATGTCTAAGGGGACGCCGTGCAATATAATTTTTGCCTTGCGCATCCCCATATACTCCGTCTGAAATTGGAGCGTTTTGGTCTCCAGGACCACACCGGCCAGCTGCTTGGCCTCCTCGGCCGAACCAAGCAGAACGTCCCACCTGGCTCCGCTTCGCCTCTCCACGGCCCTGGCTTTGATCTTTAACGTCTTAATGGCCTCCTCAAATGTATCCCTATTAATCCCCACATACTTGTGGGTTTTGGGGTCCTTCGTTGTGAGGGATAAAATTCTAGCCTCGATACTGGCCAACTCTTCTGGCACCGACAAAAGTTCCGTGCCAGAGATATAACTTGCGTATTTCTCCCTCAAATCCTCGTAGTAAGCTTCCCCCCTCATTGGGACCTTTCCTTCTTTCCAGCCGGCGGTAGAAGGTTTGGGGGAGGCTGGCACTACTGCTGGTACTGTTCCGGGTCCTTCTGTTGATCCTAGTACTTCTACGGAGGGTGACTCCCGTGGCGGTAACTGCCAGTCACCCTCCTTTCCTCCCACCGACGCCGTGGTGGGAGGAACGACCTCATCCGGCCCATTAGAGGCCATTGCCACAAAGTGGCCGAACACCGGACAACCTCTTTCCGGTGTTTCGCGTTAAAAACGCTACTTTACGCGAGCCCGAGCTATAAACTCGGGCCGGAAATTAGTGTGTCCAAGATACAAAGTCACTGCAATATCACGAAGGAACAAAACATCTCTTTGCTCTTACCTTCACAACCCCCAAAACAAAAAGTCAAGAGGGTAGGGGATGGTTGGTAAATTTCAATGCCTCTAAAACAAAGCTGTTATCAACTAATCACCATAGACAATCGCATCTACCTCCCATTAGCATGGGACAGGCTAGCCTCCCAGAGAGTAAAATACTACGCCTCCTTGGCCTTACATTCTCGGCGGACCTCAAATGGAATGACTATATTGAATCCATTGCCAAATCTGCTGGTATGAAAGTGGGCTCCCTGTGCAGGGCCCGGAAATTTTTCCCACCTGAATCTATTCTGCACATATACAAATCTACCACCCGCCCGTGTATTGAATATTGCTGCCATATCTGGTCGGGTGCCCCTGCTGCTCTCCTTGGGCTTCTTGACAAAATACAAAGGAGGATTTGTAACGTGGTTGATACTGACTTGGCAGACCGGCTGCAGCCGCTCTCACACCGGCGTGATGTGGCTTCCCTGTGCCTCTTCTACAAGTACTTTCATGGCTTCTGCTCCGATGAGCTTAGATCACTGGTGCCGCCTAAGCACGAATTTACACGAGATACTAGATTAGCAACTAGGTCCCACCCTTTTACAGTTAAACAAATAAGATGTAACCGTAAATTCCACTCCAACAGCTTCTTTTCTCGCGCTTCCCGCCTGTGGAACTCCCTTACACAAGTCTGCTTTCCCGACAGTTACAATCTCCAGGTGTTTAAATGGAGGGTCAATAGACACCTCCTATCACACTAACTCCCAACTATTCTCACAACACTCTCATCTACCCAACCCTCATTCTCGGTATCCTTACCTGCCTATCACCCACCCTCTGTCATTTCCTATATTTAATCAGCCTTTCTCCACTCTACGTAGCCCCCTGCACAGTAGTGGCAGTGACATGCCTTGCTCGGGGTGAAACGCTTATAAAAAAATAAAAATAAAAATAAAAAAAATATGTGTGTGTACTGTACAATATAGTAAAAATACATAAGTTCGTTGTCGTATCCCGCGACCTAATAAAGAAATTTCTGGCTTCTACACCATTGGCCATTACTCAGTTGGTCTTTTCTGTTTACAATGGACACAGGAGCCATGATTTTTCAGTTTATAAAAAAAACACAATTTCTTTTTCAAAATCTCTCACAAAATAGCGTACAGTATTTTGGTTATGGTCTGTGCATACGCCGCTTAATATAAGATTACAGTAAAGTAGCTTCTATGGACATTAGTTTTATAGATATTTTAATAAAATTACATTCTGTGTTATCGTTATTTTATTATCCAATACCTTTATGTTTGAAGACGTTACTATCATTTGTAGTATGACTGTGAACATGAAAGGGCGACTAGCGGCGGCTCTGGAAAAAAGAGGGTTCGTTTGTGTCTGGCGTGCAGGGCAGTAATCTGTTCCAAAGAAAGAAAATAATAATAATACTCACCGCTGTCTTAATAATCCACCTTCAGCTCATTCTAAAGGAAAAAAGAGAGGAGGCCCTCGAGTGGAATTTTTATAGACTGAGGAAATGGATTATGGGTAGAGAAATGGATTATGGATAGATAAAACCGACCGACCAAGTTCACCGGGGAGTTGGTGGCGTCAATTTCTTGGCGAGAAGCTGACGCAGAGAGACGCAGTGAAAAGGTGGAAGGAGGAAAGTGGAGGAGGAAGAGGAAGAGGAAGAGGCGTAGCAAGAAGCCAGCTGGGAGAGCGTTGAATTGAAATCCAACGGTCTGTGGTTCAATCCCTGGCTCTGCACTCACTAGAAGAAAGTGTGCAACAAGCTATTTCGGCGTAATGGGGGACAGGTTCGACCTGAAATTGATTCCAGAGTTCAGTGGCTCGACCCCAGTAATTGACTGGGTGGAAAAAGTGGAACTGCATTGTCTCTTGTCTGGTGTCAAAAACATTGAACATGTGATTCCTCTGCGTTTGTCCGGTGGGGCTTTCGCTGTGTATCAACAGCTCAGTGCTGAGGAAAAACAGAATTATGAGAGGATCAAGGCAGCCCTATACAAAGCATTTGCTATCGACCCCGCCACTGCCTGGGAGCAATTTGAGGCAAGACAATTACATCCTGGCGAAACTGTGGACGTATATTTGGCCGAGCTGACGAAGTTGACGGTGTTGTTCGGTGGGCTGCCCGAGCGGGCCTTGGCATATAAATTTCTGGCGGGGCTCCCAACCGGAGCAAAACAGCTCCTGCGGGCGAGCTCAAACATAACCTCGTTGTCCCTTAATGACCTGGTGGACCGAGCCAGAACCGTGATGAAGGATAATTCCGAGCTGAGAGATCCGGTAATCGCCGCTGCACAATCCACACCGAGTGATGATAAACCGTCTCAGGGGCTTAGCCCGCGTGGTGGGGTCGTGTGTTATAGGTGCGATGGCCAGGGCCACATTGCAAGGAACTGCAGACGGCGACCGACAGCTGTTCGCTGCTACCGGTGTAATGAAACCGGACATATGGCTCGGGATTGTGCGGGAAACGGGGCCGGGGACAAGGTGCCGGCGTCGACCTTTCCCCAAAGCAGAAATTAGAGGCGCTTCCGATCATTCAGGTCTATGTCAACGAGACATTGTGCTCAGCACTCCTCGATTCCGGGTGCTCCCGCACCATAGTGTTCGTAGACCTCTGCCACACTTGGAAGGAGAAGGGTGTCAGGGTAACCACCATCAGTGGAGAATCGCGGACATGTTGCGGGGTGGGTGCGATAAACATCCGTACAAGAACAGGAAACTCGGCCAACGTCGAGGCGCTAGTAGCGCTCAAAAAACCACTGAACTTTGACCTGCTTCTAGGCTATGATGCCATCAGAGCCCTAGGTGGTGTTCACATAACGCAGACGGGGGCAGTGCAGTTTCAAGAGAGGACCCCAGTGTGCGCAGCGCTGAGGATCGACCAGCCAGACTTTAGTGTCGAATTTGACCAGCACCAGAAGGCTTGGACCGCCTCATGGAAGTGGTCGGGAAATCAGGAGCCAGCAAAATTGCGGAACGAAGTAGCCGAGTACCATGTGCCCGACCAAATAAGGCCTGCATACGAAGAGGAGCTTCGTGAATGGATCAAGGATGGCTGGTTAATTCCTTACCCCTATGAGAAACTTGAACCTCCCAAAGGTTTGATCCCGCTGATGGCGGTTACTCAGCACAACAAAGCAAAAGTGAGGCCAGTGATGGACTACCGCGAACTAAATGCGCATGTTGATGCATTTACGGCAGATGCTGATGTTTGCGCCAGCAAGCTACGAGAATGGCGCCAGCAGGGTTCCAATGTGTCCCTGCTGGATCTAAGAAAAGCGTATCTGCAGGTCCGGGTCAGCGAAACGATGTGGCCGTTTCAGACGGTGGTGTTTGCCGGCAGAAGGTACTGCCTTACCAGACTGGGCTTCGGGCTGAACGTGGCACCCCAAATAATGAAGACCATAGTCAACGCTGTGTTGTCACAGCAAGAAACAATGAAAGAGGGGACATCGACGTACCTTGATGACATATACGTGAACGAAGACGTTGTATCATCATCACGCGTAAGGACCAAACTGGCCGAGTTTGGCCTGATTTGCAAGGACCCGGAACATTTGGAGGATGGCGCCCGTGTCTTGGGCCTGAAAGTTCGAAAGGAGCAGGGGACCTTGAAGTGGGGGCGCGGAACTGCAGTTCCTGAAGTACCCGAAGTCTTCACGAGACGAGTGGTCTTCTCCCTGTGTGGAAAACTTGTGGGGCACCTACCAGTGTGTGGATGGACTCGTGTAGCAACAGGCATTATAAAAAGGAGGGCAAGCGCAGTCACCAAAGACTGGGATGATGAAACGACGGACGATCTGTTGGTTCGCATGGTGAAGGAGACCATCGCTAGGGTAAAGCAGGATGACCCCGCAAAGGGAGACTGGTGTGTGCAGGGAGACGAATTGAGCGTGTGGGTGGATGCGAGCTCTGTGGCGATTGGTGTGCTGCTTGAGGAGAACGGAGCTGCGATTGAGGACGCCTGCTGGCTGCGACCGACGAATGACGCTGCTCACATCAACCTGGCAGAGCTCGATGCGGTGACGAAAGGCATTAACCTGGCACTCCAGTGGAAAGTCAAGAAATTACACATACACACAGATTCGCTGTGCGTGTACCACTGGATATCGAACACACTGACAGGTAAGGCCAGGGTGCGCACCAAGGCGGCCAGCGAGATGCTGATCAGACGGAGGTTGGAGACCATAAGAAAGCTAGTAACAGAGTACAATCTGTCTGTGGATGTGGAACTTGTCACCTCAAACTGCAACCTCGCTGATAGGCTCACTCGGGTGCCTCAGAGATGGATTGATGCCGTGAAGAAAGAAGCTGGGCCAGTACCGTTACTATGTGCTGCCTCTGTGGAGGCGGCAGACAAAATCAGGGAAATACACCACATCAGTGGGCACCCCGGAGTGAGACGGACATGCTATTTTGTACAATTGACCAATCCGTCAGTGTCAAAAAGTGCAGTGAGAGCGGTGGTCAAGGAATGCCAAACATGCCAGTCAATCGACCCCGCTCCAGCGAGATGGCGGAGGGGTCGGCTGGGAACAGACATGACTTGGAGCCGACTGGGTATGGACATAACCCATTATGGCAGCCAGCACTTCCTCACACTGATAGATTGCGGACCGACGAGGTTTGCGATCTGGCGCCCGTTGGCACGACAGGACTCCTCCAGTGTCATCCGTGAATTGGAATCCATATTTTACGAAAGGGGGCCGCCTGAAGAGATCCTCACGGACAACGATACTGCCTTCTGCAGCGTAGAATTTAGGCGTTTTGTAGACGAGTGGGGGATCAGGCTCAGACACCGATGTGCATATGTGCCGAGTGGCAACGGCATAGCAGAGCGGTGCCACCGAAGCGTGAAGAGGACCGCGGCCAGGAAGGCGTGCACTATTGCAGAAGCGGTCTATAGATATAATGCAACACCGAGGGATGCTGTGACTGCTGTGAGCGCACCCGCCAATGCGATCCATCGCTACCGAGTGCGCATCAAGGGCATTGACGCGCGTCTGCCTGATCGGCGGGGAACAAGAGGGCCGTATGAATTAGGGGACACCGTCTGGGTGAAGCCTCCCAATAGCCGGTGCACCACCAGTTTTCGAAGGGGACGAATCACCGGCATCGTCAGTGAGCAGGCCGTGCTGGTTGATGGTACTACACGCCATGTGAGGGACATTCGGCCCGCCCTGAATACGAATTCGTTGACAAGTAGCGGCAGTGGTGAATCATCCAATGACGAACTGTGGATTCGACCTACGCCCCGCGAGTCTGATGGTCCGACTGCGAACCCCGACGCTGTTGCCGATAATTCCGATGCCACTTCTGAGAGCTCAGATGAAGAAATCCAGACAATCCCCCTTCGTAGGAGTGCCCGCAACAAGCGGCCACGTCCGCCTTGCCACATGTGTGGTCTTGAGACCAGGGGGGAGTGTGAACATGAAAGGGCGACTAGCGGCGGCTCTGGAAAAAAGAGGGTTCGTTTGTGTCTGGCGTGCAGGGCAGTAATCTGTTCCAAAGAAAGAAAATAATAATAATACTCACCGCTGTCTTAATAATCCACCTTCAGCTCATTCTAAAGGAAAAAAGAGAGGAGGCCCTCGAGTGGAATTTTTATAGACTGAGGAAATGGATTATGGGTAGAGAAATGGATTATGGATAGATAAAACCGACCGACCAAGTTCACCGGGGAGTTGGTGGCGTCAATTTCTTGGTGAGAAGCTGACGCAGAGAGACGCAGTGAAAAGGTGGAAGGAGGAAAGTGGAAGAGGAAGAGGAAGAGGAAGAGGCGTAGCAAGAAGCCAGCTGGGAGAGCGTTGAATTGAAATCCAACGGTCTGTGGTTCAATCCCTGGCTCTGCACTCACTAGAAGAAAGTGTGCAACAATGACAAAGTAAAATTATCCTTCCCTGGACATTCCATTGGTTCCGTTAGTAATATAAGATTACAGTAAAGTAGCTTCTATGGACATTACTTTTATAGATATTTTAATAAAATTACATTCTGTGTTGTCGTTATTTTATTATCCAATACCTTTATGTTTGAAGACGTTACTATCATTTGTAGTATGACAAAATAAAATTATCCTTCCCTGGACATTCCATTGGTTCCGTTAGTAATATAAGATTACAGTAAAGTAGCTTCTATGGACATTACTTTTATAGATATTTTAATAAAATTACACTCTGTGTTATCGTTATTTTATTATCCAATACCTTTATGTTTGAAAACGTTACTATCATTTGTAGTATGACAAAGTAACATTTTTCCAGGAAATCATAATTATCCTTCAGTGGAAATTCCACGGGTTCCACTAGTTATTATTATTATTAAAAATAGCAGGCATTTTGCGTCGATTAATTTTACTGATCGACCTTTCCAGTTTATGAAAAATTCTTTTCAGAAAAAGACTAAATTCCGTCAAAAAATTGTCCGAACTTCATTTAGGAAGAAAAGTACAAAAAATGTATTCCAAGCTTTCGACTTTCTTTAGTCTATCATAATTGTTAATGGAAGAGCCGAGTTCCAATTCTAATGGTGTCATTATAATTAATTATGCGCACATCTTCTGTCCCCCTCTATGGGTTAATTAGTAAAACTTATATAGATTTATATATAAATTTATTTAATAGATATTATATAAAGATTAATACATACTAACAGAACCCGTGGAATTTTCATGGAAGGATAATTATGATTTCCTGAAAAAATTTTACTTTGTCATACTACAAATGATAGTAACGTCTTCAAACATAAAGGTATTGGATAATAAAATAACGATAACACAGAGTGTAATTTTATTAAAATATCTATAAAAGTAATGTCCATAGAAGCTACTTTACTGTAATCTTATATTACTAACGGAACCAATGGAATGTCCAGGGAAGGATAATTTTACTTTGTCATACTACAAATGCTAGTAACGTCTTCAAACATAAAGGTATTGGATAATAAAATAACGATAACACAGAATGTAATTTTATTAAAATATCTATAAAAGTAATGTCCATAGAAGCTACTTTACTGTAATCTTATATTACTAACGGAACCAATGGAATGTCCAGGGAAGGATAATTTTACTTTGTCATACTACAAATGCTAGTAACGTCTTCAAACATAAAGATATTGGATAATAAAATAACGATAACACAGAGTGTAATTTTATTAAAATATCTATAAAAGTAATGTCCATAGAAGCTACTTTACTGTAATCTTATTTGACTAACGGAACCAATGGAATGTCCAGGGAAGGATAATTTTACTTTGTCATACTACAAATGATACTAACGTCTTCAAACATAAAGATATTGGATAATAAAATAACGATAACACAGAGTGTAATTTTATTAAAATATCTATAAAAGTAATGTCCATAGAAGCTACTTTACTGTAATCTTATATTACTAACGGAACCAATGGAATGTCCAGGGAAGGATAATTTTACTTTGTCATACTACAAATGATAGTAACGTCTTCAAACATAAAGGTATTGGATAATAAAATAACGATAACACAGAGTGTAATTTTATTAAAATATCTATAAAAGTAATGTCCATAGAAGCTACTTTACTGTAATCTTATATTACTAACGGAACCAATGGAATGTCCAGGGAAGGATAATTTTACTTTGTCATACTACAAATGATAGTAACGTCTTCAAACATAAAGGTATTGGATAATAAAATAACGATAACACAAAGTGTAATTTTATTAAAATATCTATAAAAGTAATGTAAGCAGCGTATGCACAGACCATAACCAAAATACTGTACACTATTTTGTGAGAGATTTTGAAAGATAATTTTTTTTTATTACTGAAAACCATAGATCCTGTGTCCATTGTAAACAGAAAAGACCAACTGAGTCATGGCCAAGTGTGTAGAGGCCAGTAACTTCTTTATTAGGTCGCGGGATACGAAACAGCCTACAATATACACACATATACACACACAATTACTGCTACAACCACCAGCTTAAGCTGCTACTGCTACGGTAATGACATAGGCTCTCTCTTCCTACTCTCTTACTCTTTAGTACCCTTCCCTTTGGCAAAGGTGAGAGAAAGGCTGAGACGAGTAGCGTTTAAAAAGATAGAGGGGAAGGAAAAGCTTGTATAGAGAGTAAGTGGCGTGACGGACGGAGGAACTAAGTAACTAAGGAAGGAACAAGTAGAATTATTACATGATTAGATACAGATTTATTTAATATATATTATGTCAGGATTAATACATATATATATATATATATATATATATATATATATATATATATATATATTTTAATCATTTCACCCCGAGCAAGGCGGAAATGCCACTGATGTGCAGGGGGCTACATAAATGTAAAAAGATTAATTAGAAAAGAGTGAGGAGTACAAACTAGTTAGAAAGGAACAATAGAAAGCTGAGAAAGCAGGTGCGATGACAGATACATAGGTGGAGAGAAAGGGAAGGTTATACGGGGGTGGGGAGAGAGCTAGAGTCCAGTGGTTAGTAGATGAGTATTGACTTTGCATTTAAATTTCTGGAGGTTGTGGCCGTCAGGAAAGCAAGAATACGGGAGCGAGTTCCACGGGCGGGAAGTGCGAGATATACACAGATTTATTTAATATATGCTATATACAGATTAATACATATTATATACATGTTTATTTAATAAATCCTTTATCAGGAAAAAGAATCTTTTTAAAATTTTGGGCTCAAACGAGGAAATTTGGAATTATTAAGTTCCGGTATGCGTGTGTGTGTGTGTGTGTGTGTGTGTGTGTGTGCCCTCAAGCAGTACCTCTTCTGAAGGAAGAGAGTTAATCAATAACCGGCGCCTAAGATGAGCCGGTTATTAATCCTAGGAGATAAGCCGAGGGTACTTGAGCAATTTTTCCAAGGCTTTCTAAAATCCCTCATGAAAGCTTCGACCTTGTGTCATATTCTGTTACAACGTGAGCGTACAGATAAAGCGTTATGTTAAAGATAAAAACACCTTAAAAATGAATGGATGAGACGAGCGGAAGTTACGCCCGTTGCCAGCTATTACTTCCGGTTGCACTGCACTTTCCGCTGATACAGTCAGTCGTATCGTTTATGGTCACACCTCTTTACTGAGCGCTAAATATTTCTCTTTCTTTCTTTCTTTCTTTCTTTCTTTCTTATTTTCTTTCTTTCTTTCTTCATATTTTCCCTATTATGCTCACTGTCCCAGTCACGTGTCACTAATAACTTTTTTTTGTTTTATCCCGTCTGACTGTTTGATAGCTATGTCATGACTCATTCGAGTAAGCAAGTAATATCGCTGAACGAGCAGGGTTTTCATCTGGGTAGAAAGCTGACTCGTTAAGAGTTGACAAAGCTCTGAGTAGAATAATCAATACCTATGTATGGGCTGCATTTATTTATTTATTTATTTATTGTTTTCCTTCGTGGTGTTATGGCGTCTGTTTGTCGCCTGTCGCTTTTGACAAAGAACCTCGGTCTTCAATATCTTTCCTTTCCTTCTCAGCTAGTCAAACCATCATGACTGGCTCATGTTTCTTTGTGTTCAAACATAAAATATGAAAACATAGATAGATAGATAGATAGATAGATAGATAGATAGATAGATAGATAGATAATGAAGAGACTTAGATAGATAGATAGATAGATAGATAGATAGATAGATAGATAGATAGATAGATAGATAGATAGATAGATAGATAAGTAACCAATTGAGATAGATAGCACTACGCAACCCTCGTTCCGTCATCCACCTGAACAGGTCCTTCGAATATGTTATCCGCTGCTTTCCTCTGTATCTCTTTCCTTCTATCTGACCTGTGAATATCAGATTCACCAAGCCTTCCTTCCTCATCAAATTTTCCAAGAACTTCAGCTGTCTCTTCCTGATGCTCAGCATTAACTTCCTTTTCGTTTCCATCCTTTCCAAAACCTCATCATTTCTCACATGCTCAGTCCATGATATTCGCAGCATCCTTCTGTAGAACCACATTTCAGCTGCTTCAAGTCTTTCCTTCATCTTCGAAGATATTGTCCAGCATTTACTGCCGTATTGAAGAACTGACATCACATAGCAATCCAGTACTCTCTTTTTTGTTTCTAGCGAAATTTTCCTGTCTCTTAATACTCTACTCAACTTCTATAATGCCTCCTTGTGCTTTTGGATCTCAGGAATATAAATGTATAGAAACTGCTGTGACCACAAAGTGAGGGGTCAGTTTATATATTGATTGTAACATGGAATTGATCCCCTATTTTATATCCAGTATGTTTATGGAGAACCACATTTCAGTTGCTTCAAGTTTTTCCTTCATCTTTGATGATATTGTCCAGCATTCACTGCCATATTGAAGAACTGACATCACATAGCAATCAAGTACTTTCTTCTTTGTTTGTAGTGAATTTGTCCTGTTTCTTAATACTTTACTCAACTTCTGGAATGCTTCTTTCGCCATGCCAATTCGTCTTCGGATCTCTGTGTCGCACTTTCCGTCTTCTGTTAGAACACTTCCCAGGTATTTAAATTTTTGTACCTGCTTGATTTTAGTATCCTCCACCTGTATTTGGCATTTTGAACTGAACTTTTTGCTGATGGCCATGCATTCGGTTTTCTTGCAGTTTATTTGTAGTCCCTTCTTGTAATTCTCTTCAGCTACCTTCGTCAAAAAACAAAAAACAAAAAAATCAGGGATAGTAACAGACACCTGTACCACTAAAAATGTCATTTAGAGTATGTAGCGACCTCGGTGATGCTTGTCAAATTGGCCTTGTACCAAACACAACCTAAGTCTCCACAATTTAAAATATCAGAAAATTGAAGGTTGGACCTTGAAATGTGGAAGGATAAAACATTTCGTTTTTAAATTAAAGAAAAGATTTTATTAACAGAAATAAAATTGTAATAAATAAATAAAATATTCATTGAAAAAGTGCATGTAGTTAATTTTTCATAGATAAATGTAAGAGTTCATGGTTGACAGTAGCAGAATGCGTCTATGTAAAATGATTGAAAAGTTTGCTAATAAAAGTCCATGTTTTATTTCTTTTTATGGCCGGAGTAAAAGTGAAAAGTAAAGTAAGGCAATAAAGGAGATTGTACTTATCGGAGTCAGTTGAAGTATCTTGTCGTTGTTGTTTTCTTTGACGGTGTGTGGGTGAAGACGAAGGAAGGAAAATTTGAAGGAGAGGTAGAACGAATGCATGTCGACGAGACACAACAATGTCGGAGTCTTGAAATTTCTTCCTTACATTACGACGAGGTCCATCAGATTACCGCTCCCATCTCGGACTGACTTGACCGGTCAAGGGCCGTGGTAAAGTGAATTCAGTCAGCAGTGAATAACATTTTTGAACCGTGGTTACGGGGTGAGATAAACAGCGACAAGAAGTTCCATATTTTTCTGCTCGATAAAATGAAAAAAAGGTATGTTTCTTCAATAAACAATTATCGATTTGCGTTCAGCATATACATTTGCACGGAAATTGGAATGTTTTTGAAAGATTTGAAGGGGTAAAGTCCTTCAGGGAACAAAACAAACATTTACTGATAAGGTGTGTGTGCGTCTAAGTAGAAGTGCATCCATAAATCAGTGACCTAGCTAGAAAAAAAAATTTTAACATAATTTCTTTCCATGTCAATAAATTAATTTCACGCTTGAATATAAATCAATTAGGTCGAATATTATACAGTGAAATTTCCAGATGAAAATTCCGCTAACAGTTAAGTTACATATTTATTGCTATACCGTCTTAACCGACATGTTGGACGTGAATGTCTTGATCGAACTTTCGTGAAGCGCCTGTCTTCTTATATTTCCTCAGTAGATTGGTCATCTCCATTGGCTTCTAGTTCCGCCTGAACCGGATGTCAGCCTCCGACATGCGACTAGCCACACTTCTCCGCTTGGAAACACTTCTCAGTGGGTGCGGAGCAAACAACTTTCTCCTTAATGGTTGAAATACGCGTGAAGCATTTCCGGCTTTTGACAATTATCGCGCAACTCAACAACTTTTCCGTTGCCTTTCCCCAAGATACGTATCAGGGGGCAAGTCTCAAATCTGTTGAATTTCCACAAATAGACTAGGAACTTTTAATTAATTCCAAGCTGGCCCTAAATTCTCAATGAATGGTTTCACAGCCAATGAAGCTCTTCACACACACACACACACACACACACACACACACACACACACACACACACACATACACACACATATATATATATATATATATATATATATATATTACAGTGCTGTAGAATCCGTGAATAACTCCTTAATTTTAAAAGTTTTCAGTTGTTTGAACATTCCAGTCGCGCGTTCGTAAAAAATCTCTGTTCGTGCGTTTAAAAAACGGAAAAATCAGTTTCTGCAAATCGCTTGAATATAACGAAAGGGTCAAACCTAGGTTGCGTAAATAACTCATTTCCAAATGAAAAATATTCAAAAGTTCTACAATATAAATATATTGAACACTTTTTAATACAACTGCGTACTGGTTTAATTTCATTATGACCAAAAACTAATTATATATATATATATATATATATATATATATATATATATATAAGTAGTTTTTGGTCCTATGTGTATATATTTCCGCCTCAATAGCAAGACTGCCAGGCCTGACAAATTAAACCTGGCCACTGCTTTTGACACAGAGATCCGAAGGCGAATATGCATGGCGAAAGACGCATTCCAGAAGTTGAGTAAAGTATTAAGAAACAGGAAAAATTTGCTAGAAACAAAGAAGAGAGTACTGGATTGCCATGTGATGTCGGTTCTTCAATATGGGAGGGAATGCTGGACAATATCATTAAAGATCAGCAATTGAAATGTGGTTCTAAAGAAGGAGGCTGCGGATATCATGGATCGAGCAATGATGAGGTTTTCGAAAAGATGGAAACGAAAAGGAAACTAATACTGAGCATCAGGAAGAGACAGCAGAAGTTCCTGTAATGAGGAAGAAGGGCTTGGAGAATCTGATACTCACAGGTCAGATAGAGGGAAAAAGAGAGGCAGGGGAAAGCAGCGGATAACATATTTGAAGGACCTAATCAGGTGGATGATGGAATGAGAATTGCATGGTGCAACAGGAGAAGGTGTGCTAAGAGCCAACAGGGATAGGGAGACGTGAAAAGCCATGATCGCCTACGTCCTGAGAGGACATGGCACATAGAAGAAGACTATATATGCCAACTGTTTATAAGAAATTATAATGTGGATATAAAATGGGGGATCAATTCTATATTGTAATCAATATATAAATTGATCCCTCTTATTGTGGCCATGCTAGTTTCTATACATTTAGATTTTAGATTTATAGGCTTGAGCTAGTGGATGTTAGAGCCAGATTTGGATGGTTTAACAGGAGAAGGCGTGCTAAGAGCCACCAGGTATAGGGAGATGTGGAAAGCCATGATCGCCTACGTCCTGAAAGGACATGTCACATAGAAGAAGAAGCTGCTTTTGCAAAACTGCTATCTTTTAACCACCGTAGGAAAACTTTCATGTTCGCCATCAGCATCGCTGATGCTAGTCACGTGGAGAGTGACACACCGCGCCTATTTGGCCTCATTCCTTCACCTGACCTGAAGTGGAACGACTATATCAAATCTATAATTGCATCTGCTGGTAGAAAGGGTGGAACACTGTGTCGGGCCATAGTTTTTTACTCGTAGGATTCATCGTGTACATTAATAAATCTACAATTCGTTCGTGCATATCTGGTAGGGTGCTGCTGGTATTCATCTCGAGGTTCTCGTCAGAATCTATTTTACACATTTATAAATCTACCATTCGTCCGAGCATTGAATAGAGTTGCCATATCTGGTCAGGGGGCTGCTGCTATTCATCTCGAGGTTCTCGTCAGAATCTATTTTACACATTTATAAATCTACCATTCGTCCGAGCATTGAATAGAGTTGCCATATCTGGTCAGGGGCTGCTGCTATTCATCTCGAGGTTCTCGTCAGAATCTATTTTACACATTTATAAATCTACCATTGGTCCGAGCATTGAATAGAGTTGCCATTTCTGGTCAGGGGCTACTGCTATTCATCTTGAGGTTCTCGTCAGAATCTATTTTACACCTTTATAAATCTACCATTCGTCCGAGCATTGAATAGAGTTGCCATATCTGGTCAGGGGCTGCTGCTATTCATCTTGAGGTTCTCGTCAGAATCTATTTTACACCTTTATAAATCTACCATTGGTCCGAGCATTGAATAGAGTTGCCATATCTGGTCAGGGGCTACTGCTATTCATCTCGAGGTTCTCGCAGAATCTATCTTACACATTTATAAATCTACCATTCGTCTGTGCATTAAATACTGTTGTGGTATCTGGTCAGATGTTCCTGCTATTCATCTCAAGGTTCTTGACAAAATCTAAAGAAGGATCTGCAATGTAATCAATCCCATTTTTGCGGCTTACTTTCAGTCACTTTCTCACTGACGGGATGTGGCTTCCCTGCGTCTTTTCTGGAGATATTTTTATGGCTTTTGCCATCGCGCGTTTATTTCCCTGTTGCCCTAACCAGATACATTTATGCGTGCTGCTAAATTGACATCTAGGTCTCACCATTTTTTTCGTTGAAGTGCTCAAATGTAACCTCCTCTTCTGTATCAACTGTTTCTTTTATCGCACTTTACGCCTGTGGTACTTCCTAACCTTTATTTGCTTACAAGGAAGCCACAACATCCAAACGTTTAAATGCAACGTCAATTGCTATCTTCTGTATCTCTGAATTGCCTCTACTTTTTTAACATTTCTTTAATACCTCCGCTGTGTGTGTGTGTGGGGGGGTGACACCGGGGCACTAATGGCGGTCCAACCTTGCTTGATGATGATAAAAAAAGACAATAGTTGCACAACATAGAGAGTAATTAATTAATCACGCTTTTAATGTCTAGTTAATGAATCAACCATGCACAAAATTAAAATTGTTTTGAAAAAGAAGGACATTTTGAACGGTACAATTAAATAACTCGTAAACAAAAGGTTCATGTTTAATTACACTTTTAATAAATTATCCGCATGTTGCATGACTTTTGTCTCACTCTCTCTCCCTATATATATATATATATATATATATATATATATATATATATATATATATATATATATAATTTATTTGTCTAGATATTATTTTTAAGTCGATACCCGTATTTGAGCAGATATTCTCTTGTTTAATTAAGAAGTATATATATATATATATATATATACTGGAACAACCCTATTTCTTTATCCAATATATATATGTATATATATATGACCGGCCTGAGTATTTTTGACAAATTTTGTTAGGATAATGTGCGTCATTTAAACAAATGAATTAAACATGTCAGTTGTTAATTCCATTTCGTTAATCTCCGGAAATTTCCGTAATATATATATATATATATATATATATATATATATATATATATATATATACTGTGTGTGTGTTGAATTGTTTTTCTCTGGTTTTATCGATAAAAGGTATTTTGGCAAGTAGGATTTTTTATTGTGAAGTGCTCGATATCGGGATAGAGGGATAGCGTTTATACGTTTCATTCACAGAATTTGTCACTTTAAATGAGCCGGTTCATGCCGACTTCAAAGATCGAAAAAAACCTGCGCTGATCAATGACGATATTATAACGGTCTCCTCAAGAAACTTCGAAGTCGGCTCAGTTAATGTGAGAAAATCTTTCAATTAAAACGATAGATAGATAGATAGATAGATAGATAGATAGATAGATAGATAGATAGATAGATAGATGGATAGATAGATAGATAGATAGATAGATATGAACATTCATAGATAGATAGATAGATAGATAGATAGATAGATAGATAGATATGAACATTCAGCGATAGATAGATAGATAGATAGATAGATAGATAGATAGATAGATTGAAAGAGATAGATAGATAGATAGATAGATAGATAGATAGATAGATAGATAGATAGATATGAACATTCATAGATAGATAGATAGATAGATAGATAGATAGATAGATATGAACAGACTGAGATAGATAGATAGATAGATAGATAGATAGATAGATAGATAGATAGATAGATAGATAGATAGATATGAACAGATTGAAATAGATAGATAGATATGAACAGATTGAAATAGATAGATAGATATGAACAGATTGAAATAGATAGATAGATAGATAGATAGATAGATAGATAGATAGATAGATAGATATTCTTCCGCAGATAGTTCTCTTTCGCTGTATCACAGCTCATCAGTACGGTTAGACATCCGGTTGCTTTTTACCCAGGAGTGAAACCCGGCCGATTTGGTGTTAGTCGGCGATTCTACCTCTGAGCTATTAGGCGCTCGGTAGAAGGTGACAGACTTTTTAACGTGTACATTATCATTATACACACGCCTAATAGCTGAGAGTGTTCTAATTCATTGCTGAATGATATATTACGAAATGTTACGGAAAGTTACGAAATGAAATTAACCAACATATTTTTAATTTGAACATTATTTTTAATGGGTACTCGTATTTGAGTACATACTCTGTTTTTATCATTAAGCAGCATATATTTATTCATATCTACCGGCCTGATCAATTGACGGCTTCCCCTTGGTCTATGAGGGGTCGCAGGTTCAAATCCCGACGGAGGATGCATATTTTCCTAACAAGATTTCTCGATTATTCAGGCCGGTAGATATATGTAAATATATAATTTAATTCAGAGATTGATTTCGGTTTGAGCCTGTAAACATAATATTTCAGCATACCCATAAGAAAAAAACTTCATGGGTTAGATGTATTTTATCGTGATGACCACTCCATAACTCTACGTCGTCCAATCCACCACAACTCGAAAAAAAGGTGTTACCTGTGTGTTGTGATGCAGTGGATATCGGCTCGGAAAGAGAAATCGGGAAGCCGAGTTCGAATTCCAGTTGAATTCATTGCATTCACTTACGCACAAATACCCTTGAGAAAGGTATTCATCCGTCTCTTCCCTCCAGTTATGGGCTAAATAATAAGACAGATTGGGTTCTATAGCCTTGGCTGGCAGTCAGTCTACCGCAGAAAGCAATGGCAACCTACTGCGAGATAATCTTCTGCCCAGTATATGTCTCTGAATTGCCCTCTACATGTAGAGGCAATTCAGAGATACAGAAGATAGCATTCAAGTCAGTCATGTCTCTTTCAAGACATGATCGCCTAACCCTGCATCACGTATGGCACTAAACTGACTGACTGAATAGTTGGAAACATAATTAAGGCTTCTACTGGTCATAAAGTGGGGGATTTGTTTTCTATTGTTATGAAGTAATAAACTAATCCCCTAATTACTACTTAATAATATAATACATCTCTTCCCCATCTAGCAAATACCTTTGAGAAAGGTATTCATCCGTCTCTTCCCTCCAGTTATGAGTCAAATAACAGGACAGGTTGGGTTCTATAGCCTTGGCTGGCAACCAGTCTGCCGTAGAAAGCAATGGCAACCTACTGCGGGATAATCTTCTGCCCAGTCAGTCATGCCTCTTTCAAGACATGATCGCCCAAGCGTGTTTTACGTATGGCACTTAACTGACTGACTGAATATAATAGTTGGAAAGATGATTAAGGTTTCAACTGGTCATAAAGTGGGGGATCAGTTTTCTATTGTTTAGAAGTAATAAACTGATCCCCCATTTATTACTACTTATTAGTAAAATACAACTCTTCCCCATCTAGCGATGAGTCAAATAACAAGACAGATTGGGTTCTATAGCCTTGGTCGGCAACCAGTCTACCGTAGAAAGCAATGGCAACCTACTGCGGGATAATCTTCTGCCCAGTCAGTCATGCCTCTTTCGAGACATGATCGCCCAAGCGTGTTTTACGTATGGCGCTTAACTGAATGACTTTTCCCGTACTCTATACTTTTTGCATCTCAACGTGCTGCAAAGGTTAGCAAGCTTGTCTCGCTAGAGTCATTAGTAATGAGTTCGATCCTCACTGGGTGTCCTGTACACTTGGTCTTGCGCCACATATGAGCTACGCTTAGAAAATCACCTCTGTATTTTTCTTGTTACTGTGCAAGCAGAAATACATGTACTAATATTTACAATAAGAAAGAAAATCACACCTCGTACGGATCGAACTCACAGCTTTCAGATAACTCAAACAAGCTATTATCAAAATAGTGTGCAGTTTACTGAGATGCCGGGAAAAACCAGTGGAGATGGCTTTCAAAATATTTAAATACAATCATCTGAAATAATGGCTTTCTCAATTGTCCCAGCAAAGAAACGCTCTAATTACTAACTTTCCTCGACAATCTTTAATTATCGTAAAACAACGTGTATTATTAATTCGCTTAAGGAGGTCAATTTTTTTAATCGCTAATTTAGGTTTTTTTTCATTTTAACATATAAAAATAGAAACAGCAGAAGGGTTCCACAAATGAGTAAAACATTGATAGCGTCAAAAGGTAATTAATGTTATAAGATCTCGAAGAGATTAATTAATAACGTTTTTCTTTCCGAAGTTGTTAAGGAGATGTTCATGAATACTGGTTCTCGTACGAATCACGAAATTAAAATGGATGACGGATTGGGAAAACCATATTCTGTAATCTTGATTGTGCTGATGGTGCAATCGATAATGGCTCGTAATTGGAAATTCCGATTACAGTTCGTTCCCTAACATTCATTTACGCGCAAATACCTTTGGGAAAGGTATTAATCCGTCTACCGCAGAAAGCAACAGCAACCTACTACGGGATAATCTTCTGTCCAGTCAGTCATGTCTCTTTCAAGACATGATCGCCCAAAGTGTGTCTCACGTATGGCACTTAAATGACTGACTGAATAGTTTGAAACATGAGTAAGGCTAATACCAGGCATAAAGTGGGGGATCGGTTTCATATTGTTATGAAGTAATAAACTGATCCCCCACTAATTATTACTTAATAATCATATACATCTCTTCCCCATCTAGCTATGAGTCAAATAATAGGCCAGATTTGCCTAGCAATCAGTCTACTGCAGAAAGCAATGGTAACCTACTGCGGGATAATTTTCTGCCCAGTCAGTCATGTCTCTTTCAAGACATAATCGCCCAAAGTGTGTCTCACGTATGGCACTTAAAAGACTGACTAAATAGTTTGAAACATGAGTAAGGCTAATACTGGGCATAAAGTGGGTTACCGGTTTTTTATTGTTATAAAGTAATAAACAGATGCACCACTAATTACTACTTAATAATATAATACATCTCTTCCTCATCTAGCTATGAGTCAAATAAAAGTCAAAATAAAAATTTATGGGCTAAATAATAAGACAGATTGGGTTCTATAGCCTTGGCTGGCAACCAGTCTACCGCAGAAAGCAATGGTAACCTACTGCGAGATAATCTTCTGCCCAGTCAGTTATGTCTCTTTCGTGACATGATCGTTCAACCGTGTATCACGTATGACACTTAACTGACTGACTCTTAAAGAAGATACGAATCCACTTCTTACCCACCTCCCGCTTCAGCTAAGAGTTAATTCGTATAACTTGTATCAGTAAAAATCATTATCTTCTAAAATATTTATAGAATCTAAAAATATTTTCTGGCTTTAAAAAAACAGCAAAAGGTTGATAAGCTGTAAAAAACAAAAATACAAATCAAGCTTCATAATTGAAGAAAGTCAGTTAAGTGATACACGCCTGGGCGATCGTTTCTCGAAAGAGACATCACTGACTGGGCAGAAAATTTTCCCACAGTAAGTTGCCATTACTTTCTGCGGTAGACTGGTTGCCAACCATGGCTAGAGAACCCAATCTGTCCTGATATTTGACCCATAGCTGGAAGAAAAAGACGGATTAATACCTTTCCCAAGTGTATTTGCGGAAGTAAATACAACTGCAATTCGAACGCGGCTCACCAATTTCTCGTTCCGAGACGCGATCTACTGCACCGATGGTGTACGTTGTGGTGTATTGGATATCCGTTGAAGAAATTATTATTGTTAAAAATTAATTGATTAAACAAAGAAAGAAATTATTTTGGGGGTTGTGATTGAACTCATAGCATTCAGGTGAACATTCCTGTGATTTTGAGATTATAGTCGAGACAGCGACAATATCGTATTGTCGTTTTATATAGAACTAGCAGTATAGCCCGGCGTTGCTCGGATGTAATGAAAGCTTTAAAACTAATCCGTGGTCCTGGAGCTCAGACTCTTTGGACGTTGGTACGAAAGACTAAAAAGCAATAGTTGTTTCCAGTTAAAGCGAAACCATAGACTGAAAGAAAAATGAATGGATGTAAATCAAATTTTGATTTCCTGCTATCGATATCAAATAAGTTTTTTTCGTCGTAAACTGAATTTTGAAGGCTAAATAAGTCCTCTGAGTAAATGGTATCATGGATGAGACTAATAACTACAATTATTTTATTTTATTTTATTTTTTAATCATCTCACCCCAAGCAAGGCATTCCACTGCCACTATTGCGCATGGGGCTACATAGGGGAAGGTAAAGAGAAGGAGTGGGTAGACATAGGGAATGTCAGGAGAAAGGTGATAGATGAGTAAGGATAGCGAGGATGAGTGTCGGGCAGATGGGAAGAGTGTTTGATAGAATGGGAGCAGGTTAGTGTGTTAGGAGGTGCCTATTGACCTTACATTTAAACTCCTGGAGATTGTAGCCGTCGGGGAAGCAATCGTTTGGAAGAGAATTCCACAGTCGGGAAGTGCGAGGAAAGAAACTGTTGGAGTAGAAGTTACGGCTGCATTTTATCGATTTCACTGTAAAAGGGTGGGATCTAGTTGCTAATCTAGTATCTCGTGCAAATTCGTATTTAGGGGGCACCAGTGATCTAAGTTCATCGGAGCAGAAGCCGTGAAAGTATTTATAGAAGAGACACAGCGAAGCCACGTCTCGCCGGTGGGAGAGAGACTGCAGGCGGTCTGCCAAGTCGGTATCTATCACATTACAGACCCTCCTCTGAACCTTATCGAGAAGCCCGAGGAGAAAAGCAGGGGCACCCGACCAGATATGGCAGCAGTATTCAATGCACGGGCGGATGGTAGATTTGTAAATGTGCAGGATAGATTTAGACGGAAAAAACTTCCGGGCCCTACACAGAGAACCGACTTTCATAGCAGCGGATTTAGCTATGGATTCGATATAGTCATTCCATTTGAGGTCCGCTGAAAGTGTGAGACCAAGGAGGCGTAGTGTTTTACTCTCTGGGAGGCAAGCCTGGTCCATGCTAATGGGAGGTAGGTGAGATTGTCGATGATGGTTAATTGACAGTAGCTTCGTTTTAGAAGCATTAAAATTTACTAGCCATTTCTTACCCCAGTCCAATATGGATTGGAGGTCTTTTTCAATCTCGGCTGCAAGTTTAGCTTTGACGCCTACACCAGATTTTTGTTGGAGGCGAGAGTAAACTGTGGTGTCATCGGCGTACAAACCTATTTGGGTTCTTATGGAATCAGGGAGATCATTAATATATATCAGGAAGAGTGTAGGACCTAAGATGGAGCCTTGGGGGACACCTGCGTTTGTATGGTAGTTCTGAGAGGCATGTCCGTTTAATACCACTTTCATTGTGCGGTTAGAGAGGAATGACTGGATTAGTTCAAACAAATGTCCAGTTATACCATAGCTCCGTAGTTTACATAGAAGGCCAGCATGCCAAACTCTGTCGAACGCCTTAGATATATCCAATGCAACGGTTCGAGCTTCGCCATTCCTGTCGAGTGCCTGGTATATGTACTCGGTGATGGTCGTTAGCATATCAGCAGTAGACCTGGTGAAGCGGAAACCATATTGCTTGTCCGAGAGGAGCCTGTGTGCTGTGAGATGCTGAACCACCTCGGCGTTGATAATGGCTTCGAACACTTTGCCAAAGATCGGAAGAAGGCTGATAGGGCGGTAATTTGCAGGGTCAGAGGGTTCTCCAGTGTTTTTAAATATAGGAACTATAGAGGAAGATTTCCAACAGGCAGGAAAGCAGGAAGCAGATAGGCAGAGGTTGTAGAGCTTAGAAAGGATAGAGGAGAGTTCAGGGGCACATTTCTTTAAGACTATGGTTGGGATTCCGTCACCACCGCTCGCTTTGTGAGGGTCAAGTTTTAAGATTATCTTAGAGACAAGCGAAGGTGTAATGTGGACAATTATACCTGCTTAGAGCCAAACCCGAAGCAAAAACTAAAATAAAATGTCTGAAAAAATACAGACATACAAGCAGATAAACAGACACACACACACAAACATCTTGCCTTTTATATATATATATATATATATATATATATATATATATATATATATATTATCGATTTTCTGCACTATTGTAAGAACTGCAACCTTGAAACCTCTGAATATCGTTTCTTATGTCTTTGTCTATGAGTGTATCAAATTTGATTAAAATCGGACCACTTCTAAAACCCGATTTTTTCGATTATCGATAATTAACGGGCGTACCTCGACACAAAACCTAGCTAAGAACACTCGCAGACGCTTATAGTACAACTGTGTAAATTTTCAAGAAAATCAATTCAGCCTTTTCGGAGTCTATAGGTAACGGGCACACACACACACACACACACACACACACACACACACACACACACACACACACACAGAGAGAGAGAGAGAAACAAAGTTCCATTTATAAATAGGTTTAGATTTAGATTCGCTCTGACTACTCGTTTTTGTCTATTTTGATTTTCAGTTGGCCTTTTCGTCTATTTCAATCTTTAGTTCGCCTTTTCGTCTGCTATAATCTTTAGTTCGTCTTTCCGTCTCTTTCGATCTTTAGGTCTCTTTTATGGCTATTTCAGTCTTTAGTTCGCCTTTTCGTCTGCTACAATCTTTAGTTAGTTCGCCTTTCTGTATATTTCAATATTTGGTTCGCCTTTTCAATCTTTACTTCGTTATTATTATTTTTTTTTTTTTCACATTCCTAAATTATAGAAAAAAGCAAATTTTTATGATGCATGACAAATACAATTCTCAATTTTTTTCCAGGTTCTGAGTCATCCTTCCCAGGAATAGGTATGATGAAAGACTGTCTCCACAATTCTAGGAAATGACCACTTGTACATATATTTTTAAACGGTTTTAGCGGCAGCTTCAGTAATTTGTTTGAATTGATAATGAATATTATCTCGTTCCACAGCTGTATCGTGAGTTTTGTAAAAGATTCATTCAACTCCTCTTATGTAAATGGACGGTTGTAGCTCTCGGCATTACTGTACTTTAAGTTCAGTTTTTGTTTTTCGGCTTTTTCTTTGAATTTAGAAAATCGTTGACTGCCATTTTTGGTTGATTAATTTTTTGAAATGGTTGTTGCTAATTCGTCCACGACATCCTTTTTGCTTGTTATTTTGTTATTATTTATACAAAAGTGTTTTATTGCATTAGTATTATATTTGCCAGATATTTTATTAATCATATCCCAAACAGATTAATTTTTGTCGCTGAACTAAGTTTGCCGACCTAATTTTTTCCAGTATTTCTGTTTGTTAAATCCTATTATTTTCCGAGCTTTTGTTCGAAATTGCATAAATTTCAGCAAGTTATCTGTTTCAGGATCTTTGTTAAAAGCCCTTAATGCCCTTCTTCTGGGCCTGATAGCCTTTTTGCAGTCATCATTAAACCAAGGTCTATTACGTTTACCTTTTTTAATGTTACCATTAGAGATGCATTTCTTTGCAATAAAGACGAGGATTTCTGTAAACTGAGTTATGTCCTTGATGCATAGTCTTTCTTCTAGTCTTTCAGAGCATAGCTTTTGAAATTCCTCCCAGTTTGGTTAACTTAATTTCCAACATGAAGAATTTTCGCCATTTTGCTCTGAATTTTGAAGGCAAATAGGAAAATGATCGCTACCACATGAGTCCATCAGTACTTTCCAGGAAACGTCTCTAAAGATAGATGGATTGCATAAAGATAAGTCAATTGCAGAGCAACTGCCGGAGAATGTACACATATAAGTCGGTGATTTATCTATATATATATATATATATATATATATATATATATGTATATGTATATAAAAGGCAATCTGTGAGTCTGTGTGTGACGGTTCCCTATGCACGCCTACATTTTTTAAGCTACGCCATTCAAACGTTCTGGGGACACATATCTACAGGGAAGCCAGGTCGACACATACTTTTTGAGTCTAAGTTTAGCAATTTTCCCTTTCACACATTTTGGCCAATGAAGCCGATTGTTTAAATTTACTCCGTAAAACATCTAAGATCTAAGATGGTTGCTAAATTACGTCACAGAAATCAAATCACACGTGTCAAACGCGACTAACATATTTATTTATTTAAAAAAATGAGCCTTTATATTTAATTTTTATTCCGACGTTTAAAAATTTATTTGGGCAACAAAAATGTGATTATTTTCCGCGTAATTTTGAAACAAAAGACATATTTAAAACAAAAAGTGTTTTTTCAAACAAAAACAAAATATGTAAAAAAAAAAAGGTGCCAATGGTTAATTTAATTATTTAAGTCTGTTTTTTCAGATTTAATATTTCATACTTCAGAAAATAAAATTTAAAAAAAAATAAAGCTTTTTTTTTTTTGCTAAATATTTTATGAAGGAAATCAACTGTCTGTAATTCATGTGACATTAATGTAACTTTTTTCTCTAAAATTAAATGTCTACATTTTTAAATATTCTTCGAAAATGTCTAAAATGAGAGCGTAATTTCAGTAAAGCAAAATAAAAAAATGTTGACTAAATGAATTTAACATAAAAATATAATCTTCTCTACTACTAAAATGTTCTGAGTTGCACGGGCAACGCCGGGCTATGATGCTAGTTTTTATATATACACAATCATTGTAATTTTTAACCGATTCCACATTCTTTCCTTTGTGGTTTGTATCTTTACAAACCCATATATATAGCATGGCGAATAAAGCATTCCAGAAGTTGAGTAGAGTATTAAGACACAGGAA
This sequence comes from Ascarosepion bandense, assembly GCA_037127315.1. Classification (NCBI taxonomy): domain Eukaryota; kingdom Metazoa; phylum Mollusca; class Cephalopoda; order Sepiida; family Sepiidae; genus Ascarosepion; species Ascarosepion bandense. Next base: position 430,041 of record JBBBDQ010002567.1, on the reverse strand, counting down.
AATTTCACTAGAAACAAAGAAGAGTGTACTGGATTGCTATGTGATGTCAGTTCTTCGATATGGCAGTGAATGCTGGACAATATCATTAAAGATGAAGGAAAAACTTGAAGCAACTGCAATGTGGTTCTCCAGAAGGATGCTGCGAATATCATGGATCGAGCATGTGAGTAATGATGAAGTTGTGGAAAGGATGGAAACGTAAAAGAAAATTAATATCGAACATCAGGAAAAGACAGCTGAAGTTTCTGGGACCTGCAATGAGGAAAGAGGGTTCGGAGAACCCAATACTAACAGGCCAGATAGAGGGAAAAAGAGACAGAGGAAGGCAGCGGATAACATATTTGAAGGGCCTGATCAGGTGGATGACAGAACGGGGGTTGCGAGATGTTACAGGAGAAAACGTGCTAAGAGCCACGAAGGATAAGGAGACCATGATCGCCTACGTCCTGAAAGGACAAGGCATATAGAAGAAGAAGAAGAAGAAGAAGAAGAAGAAGAAGAAGAAGAAGAAGAAGAAGGACTTAATCAAGTGGATGATGGAACGAGGAGAAAGCGTGCTAAGAGAAACCAGAGATAGGAGGACGTGGAAGGCCATGATCGCCTACGTCCTGAAGTTCAATTTTTTTTTCTGGTCGTTAACATCAATAAAGGTAGGTTTCTTCGATAAATAATTATCGATTTTAGTTCAGCATATACATTTACACGGAAATAAGGATGTTTTGGAAAAAATTTGAAAGGGTAAAGGCCTTCGGGGAATAAATAAAAAAAATTACCCATGCTTTTTACTTTTTTATTTAAGGCTTATTTGTTTCTGGTTAGATTAGAAGTTTTAGTTGTCCGTGAATTTTGGCTATCTATTTCCATCTCAGTTAAATTTTCAAAGCGATTTTCAGTAAAAACTTATAATTTCTGTGTAGCTGTTTTCCATTTTCTTTGGTGATACACTTATTCTACTATTTAAGGAATTTGGTGGACGTATAAGTGATTTCTGTGACCTTTGTTTTGTAAATGGCCTTACATGTTTGGGACGAGAAGTCTGTGTCTGAGATGATGTTATCTGCTTAATACTAGTTGCCTTTAACTTTTTTTCCATTTTTAGGTTCAGCTTGTCCCAATTCTTTGTAATACAAATCTTTTTTTGTTTAAACTGGGTCAATCATTCGACTCCAACTGCACAAGTCTCTCAATAAGGTCCCTGTACTTGTCAGTGGGATTGGAATTATTTGGACTTGTCCTATGCACTACTATTGCATAGGAAGGGCACCTTATGTAACCTTCAAACACATTTTTTGCTTCCGAAAATCGAAATTAGCTTCTTGTCGAAACCAAAATGCGACGTAGATTTATTGCGTTCACTTTTCACATTGATGCTTTGGGAAAAGCATAAATCTCTTCTCCATTTAGATGTGAGTTTAAAAATTTATTTCAGGGGCAGTTACTACGGTGAGGAGGAGAAAAAGCCACCCAAGAAAAGCATTATTCCAACTACCCATTTTATTAATTCTTTAAAAAGATTCCCGTTATCCCCTTAATTTAGGCTACAAGCATTCGAGAACAAAACACTTAATTACTGCAACAATCCATATGGATCCATATGGATCCATATGGATCTTTTTAAAAAGAGGTGCGGAAAATGTCTTATAGTAATTACGAAATGCTATAGTAATCGGAGTTAATCAACAAACATAACCGTTTTACGGAAAGTGGTAAATTTTCGTTTTAGGTCCCGAAGGCTTTTCCCCCTTCAAATTTATCCAAAATAGCATTATTTCTCTGCAAATGTATATGCTGAACTCAAATCAACAATTAGTTATTGAAGAAACCTACTTTTTTTATCTGAACGTCCATAAAAAAAAAGAACTATATCTCGCACTTTTTCTCTCCCGTACCTCTCACGAAGTCATGTAATTAACTGCAGGTCGATTTACTTCCTTTACAGAATGACGTTCTACGTAGGCAACAAATTTCGGCCGATGATTGGTCGATTTTCTTCCTTTACTGAAACTTCCGGCGATGTACTTCCTGTAATGAAAGTAATAAGCGTAGAAATACAATAGCGCATTACTTTCTTTACAGGAAGTACATCGCCGGAAGTTTCAGTAAAAAAAATCGACCGAAATTTGTTGTCCTACGCAGTACGTTATTCTGGCGTTAATTACATTATTTCGTAAGGGTTACGGGAGAGAAAAAGTGCGAGATATAGTTCGTTTTTTATGGACTTTCAAAGCAAAAAAAGTAAGTTTCTTCAATAAGTAATTGTTGATTTGTGTTCAGCATATACATTTGCACAGAGATAATACTATTTTGGATAAAATTGAAGGGGGAAGAGCCGTCGGGAGCTAAAACGAAAATTTACCACTTTTTATTGGCTAGCTACCATTTTTGCTGTACAAAAATGCTTCATTTTGGAAAAAAAGGATTTTTATTTGTTTTCTGCATATTTGATATTGACCAATATGTTTCAAAGTAAAATCATAGAAACTTCTTAATTCGTATTTAAACCAACAAATATTGGTCTGCTTATTGAGAAATACTATTTTTCAATAACAGACAGTAAGTCTTTAAAAATAACACGACCGAATATACGAAGATCAAATATTTTCAGAAAATCGTTTAATAAACTAACAGAAGATACAAAACCTTCATGAACATAAAAACGATGGTAAATATTTTCTTTTTCATGATTGTCTGTCATGTTCAATGTTATTTAAGCCCGTTTTAATACTCCGGCAGTAGTCAAACATCATTCGTTTGTCCCACCGTCCCTGGTAGCACTCTCCCGTGTTTTTGATAACCTGATGGAATCGTTGTTCCTGCTCATCACTCACATTGGCGCAATTATCCGGAAGTGAGGGGTCAGTTTATATATTGATTGTAATATGGAACTGATTCCCCACTTTATGTCCAGTATGCTTCTGTAGAACCGCATTTCAGTTAAATTGAAGCTGAATCAAAAAATGACCTTACTTTTTCTTAATTAGCTACCGTTTCGCTGCCTCGTTTTGAAAACAAAAAAGCTTTTTTGAAATTGTTTTCTGTATACATGATATTGACCGATGGCAATATTTCTCAAAGTAAAATCATAGAAACTTCTTAATTCGTATTTAAACCAACAAATATTGGTCTGCTTATTGAGAAATACTATTTTTCAATAACAGACAGTAAGTCTTTAAAAATAACACGACCGAATATACGAAGATCAAATATTTTCAGAAAATCATTTAATAGACTAACAGAAGATATAAAACCTTCATGAACATAAAAACGATGGTAAATATTTTCTTTTTCGTGATTGTCTGTCATGTTCAATGTTATTTAAGTCCCTTTTGATACTTCAACAGTAGTCAGCCATCATTCGTTTGTCTCACCGTCCCTGGTAGGGCTCTTCCATTGTTTTGATATCCTGATGGAATTGTTCTCCTTGCTCATCACTCACATCGGCGCAAGTATCCGGAAATTTATCTAGATGGCTATGTAAAACTGAACAATAATACTCATATTAGCGTATCTCGATATATAAAAGGTAAGATGCTTCTGTCTGTCTGTCTGTCTGTCTGTCTGTCTATATACAAATCCACAAATAAATGTCTCTTTCGAGATATGATCGCCCAAACCGTGTTTCACGTATGGCACTAAAATGACTGACTGAATAGTTGGAAACATAATTAAGGCTTTTACTGGGCATAAAGTGGAGGATCGGTTTTATATTTTTATGAAGTAATAAACTAATCCCCCACTAATTGCTACTTAATAATATAATACATCTCTTCCCCGTCTAGCTATGAGTCAAATAATTAGACAGATTGGATTCTATAACATAAACAGTCTACTGCGGGATAATCTTCTGCCCAGTCAGTCATGTCTCTTTCGAGACATGATCACCCAAGCGTGTATCACGTATGGCACGTAACTGACTGACTGAATATAATAGTTGGAAAGATGATTAAGGCTTCTACTGGTCATAAAGTGGGGGATCAGTTTTCTATTGTTATGAAGTAATAAACTGCTCCCCCATTAAATACTGCTTAATAATACAGTACATATCTTCCCCATCCAGCCATGAGTCAAATAACAAGACAGATTGGGTTCTGTAGCCTTGGTCGGCAACCAGTCTACCGCAGAAAGCAACGGCCACCTACTGCGAGATAAACTTCTGCCCAGTTAGTCATGTCTCTTTCAAGACATGATCGCCCAAAGGGTGTATCACGTATGGCACTTGACTGACTTTCTTTTTTCTAACTTTCCTTTTTATTCATATTTTTCTTTCTTAACTGCAGCTCACAAAATATTCACAATATAGGGATTAATGTGACTTACAAAAGGAAAGATTTTGTTTATATATTTTATTTTTAACGTGTTAAATAATATTAATGTTATTTATTTCATAATATTATATTATTATTTTTAATAATTCCAAATATATACTAGTCTGTACAGCATTCTAAAGCATTGCATGTTTACAAGATGAACAAAATGAACAACTTTTCGATAAAGTCTTATTCGTTATTCTGTTTTTAATATGACGTACACAGCAGACTGAAGTCTTTTTTACGACTCTCTGGACTGAGCATACAAGCAACGACGAAGTGTTAGAAAGAATGGCAACAAAAAGGAAATTGATGCTGAGCATCAGGAAAAGACAACTGAAGTTCCTGGGACATGCAATGAGGAAGGAGAGCCTGGAGAACCTGATACTGAGGGAGGAGAGACAGAAGAAGGCAGCGGATAACATATTTGCAGGGCCTGATCAGGTGGATGACGGAACGGGGGATGCCAGGAGCAACAGGAGCAAACATACTAAGAGCCACAAGGGATAGGGAGACGTGGAGATCCATGATCGCCTACGTCCTGAAGGGACAGGGCACATAGAAGAAGAAGAAGAAGAATTTAACATCCATTCACTGCAGTTTCTCCAATATTCCTCTATTGCCTGAGGTGTCTTTATAATTTTAAAATTAGCATGCAGATTGTCTTTGAACCTCTGCAATGCACTTACGTTTCCTTTTTTTATTGTGAACACACACACACACACACACACACACACACACACACACACACACACACACATATATATATATATATATATATATATATATATATATATAGTAAATAACTAACCTAAAGAGCCAACGAACCTACCAAGGTTTCACCTAACCGGATCTTCAGATGAAGGTTGATCCTTCAGATCCGGTTACTCGTCTCGGGTTTTTTTCTTTGGGCTACGTACTTTGAGTGTTGTTACTGTTGTTCAAGTCCTTAGCTCTTTCTTTTTTATTGCCATTTTTTCCTTCCGCGTATGTACTCGGAGGGTTTTTCGAAACGAGTATAGCGATAAGTTTATATCTATCTATCTATCTATCTATCTATCTATCTATCTATCTATCTATCTATCTATCTATCTATCTATATAGGAATAGTGTTTCTTTGTATACGGATTTTTATTCTGTCCATACCTACCCTATATATATATAATTATACCTACCTATATATATATATATATATATATATATATATATAGGGTAGGTGTGGATGGAATAAAAATACAAAGAAACACTATTCTTAAAAAGTGGTCAATACAAAGTTGAACGAATGATATTTATTTAGAATTTATAACATAAATGTTATAATATCACTAGTGATATTATATATATATATATATATATATATATATATATATATATATATATATATATATATGACGAAATCTTGCAGAAATTTACGAAATGGTATTAACCAACATAATTTTTTTAATTTATTTGTTTGAACATTATTTTTAATAGATATTCGCATTTTAGTGGATATTCTTTTTTTATATACCTACACAATACATTTATATGTGCGCCGAATATTCAAGAATTCCTGTTAGGAAAATGTGCATACTTAAGGCTTAAATTGATCATGTCTAGCTATGAAACCTTGTGGTCGAATCCGATTAACTGACCTGTTCCTCTGGTCTTTATGGGTCACAGGTTCGAATCCTGCCAAAGGATACATTTTTTCCTTACAAGATTTCTCGAATATTCAGGCCGGTATATATAAATAAATGTACCCGGTACATTGTATCGTATATAGAAAAACAGAGAATCCATTAAAATAATAGGTAAATATTTAAACAAAAATATATTTTTCAAGATAAAAAAAAAATCTGCCTCGGGTGAGGATCGAACTCACGGCCTTCAGATAACTACTGCTATGCGGGATTATGAGACTGACGCGCTGCCTACTGCGCTACCGAGACAACCTTTGAGGATCTATCATAATAATGCTAATAGATTTATTTGTCAATTACTCTTTCTTGTACATATTATAGTGCTATTTTTTAACACCTGTTTGAACTACACTAAAAGAACATTGCATTTTATTCCATGGAGCTCAATTTTTATTTTTATTTTTATTTTTTTATTTTTTTTTTTTTTGTGGGGGTCGATTGAATATATTTACTCTTGTCAATACACAGCATTTTGTGTTGGCTATTGTCGTACTCCAAATGAATTCTTAACCACAACGTATGATTAGTACTTACGATTACATATTCGTCATTATAATTGGCTCCCCTAAACGAAAATTGCTTATGACTCAATCTAATATGTTTATTTAAAGCTTAATTATAGTTTTAATATAGTGTAATAATAAGACAGTTATTCTTTCTTTACTGATCATCGCTTTGTTTCATCATCATTAAGCGTCATACACTTCGGGATCATCAGCCGATATTTTGATATTCATATTTACGCTTTAAAGTGATATATAAACGCTATTAACGGTATTTAGTTGAAAAAGAGAAAACAGATTCCATCTTCTAATTTTTCGCAGCTACAGAAGTGATTTTTTTTTTCACCTAATATTTAAAGCATTCATCCTGAATAATAACAAGTTAGCAGCATCTCCAGCTATGAAGAAGAAAAAGTTCCGCCATTTTTTTCTTTGGTTCAGACATTGGAGATGAGAAAGAGGCTTGAGAAAATTATTCTTTCAACAGAACTTCAACACGTTAACTGGAAAGTCCATTTACTGTCTTGCTAGTATAGAAAACACCACGTTTTTATGAATGTTTTTAAGTTTTATGTTACGTATATCCAGAAATTTAAAAGCAAAGTTAATACTCACCTACTAACCACTGGACTCTAACTCTCTCCCCTCCCCTGTATAATCTTCACGTTCTCTCCGCCCATGTATCTGTCATTGCACCTGCTTTCTCAGCTTTCTATTGTTCCTTTCTAACTAGCTTGTACTCCTCACTCTTTTCTAACTAATCTTTCTACATTTATGTAACCCCCTGCACATCAGTGGCGTTTCTGCCTTGCTCGGGGTGAAATGATTAAAAAAAAAAAAAAAATGCTCCCTTGTGCAAATTAATTGAAACAACTACTTTAGTTTCCTTTCTTTCACTATACAGCCAGTTTTAAACCCACTGGAGTGACAGGGTGTAATCGATTAAAATTTTTCCTTAGATTAGGTTGTAGCGTATGGGGTGCGGTTAATGTTTCTTGGTTCGGCCTTGTGTCAGATATAAACAAACTCCCTACAGCTTATAAGTTTCATGCAGAATTTATCATCAGAAGGTTTTCATCAGAATGTTGGTTGTCGACAGGTTGGAATGTGTACAATTGTAGAATAATAAAATATACATTTTTCATGTTAAAATAGAAAATTATTAAATGGAGGAATAACATAAGTTGTAGAAGTTAATGTTCAATTAGAAACATTAAGAGATTAAGGGTAGAGTTCGTACAAAATGTCCTCGTAGTAATTGTTGAAATAGATAAGGAGAAAGAGGAGAAGGACAATGTCCGGGTCGCTTGAAGTTTGAAATCACATTTTAGATGTGTATCTCTCTTTCGCTGCTCCCATCTCTCAGTCTCTGACGCTGCAAATTTTGAATTTCGCACTGGATTGCTAAGTCCTCAAGTCGTGCAAGTCGCCTCCATTGCTCAAAAATCATTTTAACACCTACTTGCGAAATCTGGGTTCGACTTTTTCTTTAAGCACATGGTCAATCCTTTTTCTATTTGGGAAAAACCAGGATTTCACACGTCATTGGGAATTTTTGTAAGATTGAAGAAGAAGGTTGATTTTAATTAATTTCTTATCCGCTACAAAACCACTTCCTTTAATTTTTAGAAATCTTTTTCTACGAGGTAAGAGGATATTAAAAAAGAAGAGAAAAAAGAAAGAGGGCAGAAAAATGAGAAAACAAAAGAAGAAAGAAATGGAAAAGAAAGCGGAAAGAAGCAGAGGAAACAAAAAAAGGAAAGAGAAAAATAAGAGAGAAAGAACTGAGAGGAAAGAGCCAATGGAAACAGCTAAGAGGGAGAAATTTAAAATTTAGGCAGGAAGTTAATTGTAGACAGTTACAGATATCAGTTACATGGTGTCTAGGCTTAACAAAAAAGAAAAGTGAGAAAATCTGTATATATATAGTCATCCGCAGACATATCTGTTTCGCTGTATCACAGCTTGATGAGCTGTGATACAGTGAGACAGCCGATTGCCTTTTATTCAAGATTGAAACCCGACCGAATTGGCGTCAGTCAGCGATTCTACCTCTGCGCTACGGGCGCTCGGTAGAAGGAGGCAAACTTTTAGCGTGTATATTATCATTATACACGCCCAGTAGCTGAGAGTATTCTAATTCATTGCTGAATGAACGATGCGTAGAGGCCAGGGAAGCTACTGTTTTTCAAAGTCTACCATTCTTCCAGAGTGCTCAATCAGAGTATATATATATATATATATATATATATATATATATACACTCTCAATCAGAGTGCATATATATATATATATATATATATATATATATATACACTCTCAATCAGAGTGCATATATATATATATATATATATATATATATATATATATATATATATATATACATGTTACGGAAATTAACGAATTTTAACGAAACTTGGTTATAAGCAACCGACAATTTGTAATGAATTATTTTTAACATTATTTTTACCGATACTCGTATTTAAGTAGATATTCTGTTTTTAATTAAACAGTATTTTTATATTTATATCTACCGGCCTGATTATTTACGATAAATTTTTATTACGAAAATGTGTGCTATCCAGCAGGATTCGAACCTGTGATCCCTATTACATAGGGGAAGCATACCATTTGATCTGGTACCGTCTTGACCACTCGACCATGAATAGCCTCTTGATCAGACGAGGTTTTTATCATGCTTATATTAACATAATTTGCTCGTCATCAGTAAAAATAATGTTCAAAATAATTCATTATATATATATATATATATAAAACAATGATAAACATATTCAACAATGATAAACATATATATATATATATATATATATATATATATACATATATATATATATATATATATATAAATATAAAACAATGATAAACATATTCAACAATGATAAACATTTCAACATTAAATTGTCTGGCATGACACCTTAGCAATAGCAATTGATTCAATATAATCATTCTGTTTTCTGTCAGAGGAAAAAGTGAAACCAAGAAGATACAATGAGTTACTCTCTTGGAGTAACATCAGCCATGTTAATGGTGGGCAAAAATGGTGATTAAAGGATAAGTTTCATTTTAGGAGATTCAAGCAAAAAAAATATTTATTTATTTTCACAATAAATAACTTTTGGAAAGTCTCTAAAAACTGTTTTTTTAATTTCATGTGAATTAGTAAATGAAAAGAAACTATCCTTTTTTTTTCTAAATTTCTGGGATGAGGAGTTATCATTATTTACACTATATATATTTGGACTATTGTCCTCATCTTTGTTGTTGTTCTCACAACACTTCAGCCATTGTGCTTTTCAGCCTTCCTCATATGTATATCAATCTGGGTAACCTAGAGTTAATTCTGAACTGAACCATTTATTTATTCTCCAGGGATAGACAGTTGACATTCCACTGCTCATGTCTAGGGATATGTGCAGAGAAATGAGAACCATCTACCTACATCAATATACACGTGAGGAAGGCCAGAGAGCACAGTAGCCAAAACATTGCGATAAAATGTGGACAATGGTTCGCATATAAGTAGTGTTAAAAAAAAAAAATTAATTAATATTAATAGTTTTTTTTTAACACTACATGTGCGTGGTGCATTGGATATCAGCTCAGAACGAGAAATCAGGGAGCTGAGTTCGAATTCCAGCCAAATTCATTGCATTCACTTACGCGCAAATACCCTTGGGGAAGGTATTACTCTGTCTCTTCCTTCCAGTTATGGGTTAAATAACAGGACAGGTTGGGTTCTATAGCCTTGGTCGGCAACCAGTCTACCGCAGAAAGCAATGGCAACCTACTGCGGGATAATCTTCTGCCCAGTCAGTCATGTCTCTTTCGAGACATGATCGCCCAAACGTGTATCACATATGGCACTTAATTGACTGACTGAATATAATAGTTGAAAACAATTAAAACATCTACTGGGCATAAAGTGGGGGATCGGTTTTCTATTGTTCTGAAGTAATAAACTGATCCCCTACTTATTACTACTTAATAATATAATACATCTCTCCCAACTCTAGATATCAGTCAAATAACAGGACAGATTGGGTTCTATAGCCTTGGTTGGCAACCAGTCTACCGCAGAAAGCAATGGCAACCTACTGCGGGATAATCTTCTGCCCAGTCAGTCATGTATCTTTCGAGACATGATCGCCCAAACGTGCATCACGTATGGCACTTAACTGACTGATATGTGAACTATTGTCCACATTTTATCGCATAATAATAAACATTATCTCTGTTCCATAATTGTTGATACATTTAATGTTTGAAATATGTCTCTAAATGAGACACAACAAATTTGTGTATTAAAATTAAAACATTCTGTGGTGTTTCTTTCTTTGCTATAGTGTAATCATAATAGTTAAATTTCTGTAACTTCTTGAATTCAATCTCCCCAATATGTAGCTCCTCTTTTGCTGACGACTCTGCATTACCAAACGTTTTTTTTTAATTTCTGCTTGATAAATATCTTGCCAATACTTTAAAACTCAAAGTGGAATCATGAAACTTTTAAAAGAATGCAATTGAGGCTCATCCCTTGTTTCCTGTTTAGGATGCGGTTTCTGGTTTTCTCTTTTCCAATCTTTTCACTCTTCTTTTTTTCTTTTTTTTTCAATTGGAGTAGATAGGTCTATCTCTCGCCCGGTTCACACTCCACCCACGTCTATTGAACAGGTTAAGAGGCTCATCCCTTGTTCCCTGTTTAGGATGTGGTTTCCGGATTTCTCTTTTCCAATTTTCTCACTTTGTTTTTTTGTTTTTTTTCAATTGGAGTAGATAGATCTATCTATCGCCCGGTTCACACTCCACCCACGTCTATTGAACAGGTTAAGAGGCTCATCCCTTGTTCCCTGTTTAGAATGTGGTTTCCGGCTTTCTCTTTTCCAAATTTTCCATTCTTTTTACCCTTACGTGGCCCCCCTGCGCGTCAGTGGCGTTATCGCCTTGCTTGGGGTAATATGATTAAAATATATATATATATATATAGTCAGCAAGTATTCGTTCAAACAATTTTTATTGTCTTTCCAACCCTCGAAAGATGTTTTTTTTTTTAAATCATATCACCCCAAGCAAGGCGATAACGCCACTGATGCGCAGGGGGCTACGTAAGGGTAAAAAGAATGGAAAAGAGAAAGCCGGAAACCACGTCCTAAACAGAGAACAAGGGATGACCCTCTTCACCTGTTCAATAGATGTGGGTGGAGTGTGAACCAGGCGATTTTGTTTTTAAAAATAAAAAATAAATGTTGAAAATATCATTTGGACATATTTGATCTGATGCTGATAATATATAAATAAAAACATTTTGTAACAAGTACTTTTTAAAAAAATGAAGATATGTCAATAACTGTTAGAACACTTACTGTTCTGTTGAATATTGTGCTCGAAGTTGTAACTTACCTGTGAGAAGTTTTTATTTTGTCCAAGTAGTCATTATCAAGGATGTGCGTTGTGGTACAGTGGATATCGGCTCGGAACGAGAAACCGGGGAGCCGAGTTCGAATTCCAGTTGAATCCATTGTATTCACTTACGCGCAAATACCCTTAGGAAAGGTATTAATCCGTCTCTTCCTTCCAGTTAGGTGTTAAATAGCAGGACAGATTGGGTTCTATAGCCTTGGTTGGCAACCAGTCTACCGCAGAAAGCAATGGCAACCTACTGCGGGATAATCTTCTGCCCCGTCAGTCATGTCTCTTTCGAGACATGATCGCCCAAGCGTGTATCACATATGGCACTTAATTGACTGACTGAATATAATAGTTGAAAACAATTAAAACATATACTGGGCATAAAGTTGGGGATCGGTTTTCTATTGTTCTGAAGTAATAAACTGATCCCCTACTTATTACTACTTAATAATATAATACTTCTCTCCCAACTCTAGATATCAGTCAAATAACAGGACAGATTGGGTTCTATAGCCTTGGTCGGCAACCAGTCTACCGCAGAAAGCAATGGCAATCTACTGCGGGATAATCTTCTGCCCCGTCAGTCATGTCTCTTTCGAGACATGATCGCCCAAGCGTGTATCACGTATGGTACTTAACTGACTGACTGAGTCACTATCAAGAAACTATGTCGTTTCTGTGTCGTAGTTAGAATTCTTTTGTCTATACAGACACCACATCGTCGTCCAGTATTGGCCTCATTGCTCTCTCTGTCTTTCTCTCTCTCTCTTTCTCTCTCTCACACACACATAGAAACACACACACACACACACACACACACACACACAGATGAATTAATTTATTAAACACAGTATATTTAAAATACTAATGGTCTAAAATTGAGGAAAAAGCAAGTGCATTTATTAATCCCGTTTTCTGATTTGCAATAGTTAAAAAGGACCAGTCCATATATTTTCTGTCTCTTAAATATATATATATATATATATATATATATATATATATATATATATAAATTAAAAAAGATTAATTCAATGATGTTGGATGATCATTTCGATATGAAAATCCCCACGGGGGATAACACATCACCTCAGCAAAAGAAAAGTCCTTTCAGTCCTTGATTATATATATATATATATATATATATATATATATATATATATAACCAAGTATAGGGTAGGTATGGGTGGATAATTCAGTCAGTTAAGTGTTAAGTGCCATACGTGAGACTTGCTTGGGCGATCATGTCTCGAAAGAGACAGAACTGACTGGGCAGAAGATTATCCCGCAGTTGCTTTCTGCGGTAGACTGGTTACCAGCCAAGGCTATAGAACCCAACCTGTCCTGCTATTTAACCCATAAATGGAGGGAAAAGACGGATTAATACCTTTCCCAAAGGGTATATGAGCGTAAGTGTATGCAAGGAATTGAGCTGGAATTCGAACTCGGCTCCCCGATTCCTCGTCCATATCCACTGCCCCACAACGCACATCAGGATGGATAATTACATATCCAAAAAAACACTATTCTTAAAAAGTGCCCAATACAAAGTAATAGATCGAATCATAGAATTTAAAACATAAATATGTTATAATATCACGACAAAAGTAGCAATTTTGTTTCGACACTGTGTCTTATCAAGTGATGACGTTAACTTCAAGTTGAAGATTTTTTAAACTTGAAAAAAATTTTTAAAACTTTTAAAAACTTTTCAACTTGAAATAAACCTCATCACTTGATTCGAGACAGATTTTGTGTCGAAACAAATCAGCTACTTTTGAGGTGATATTATAACATATTTATGTTGTAGATATATATATGTAGATTCTATATATATATATATATATATATATATATATATATATATATATATATAAAATCTACAACATAAATATGTTATAATATCACCTCAAAAGTAGCTAATTTGTTTCGACACAAAATCTGTCTCTAATCAAGTGATGAGGTTTATTTCAAGTTGAAAAGTTTTAAAAAGTTTTAAAAATTTATATATATATATATATATATATATATATATATATATATATATATATATATATATATATATAAGTTTTTATAATTTTCTTACATGTACAAGAAAATAAAAAAAATGCCTGCCCCGGGTGAGGATCGAACTCACAGCCTTCAGATTCTAATGAGACTGACGCGCTGCCTACTGCTTTATCGAGACAACAGTTTAATCGTGGGTCGTAACACTTTAAATACATTTTCTTATCAATCACTTGAATTTTGCGATTTTTAGTACTGTTTTGTTTTTTGTTTTTTTTGTTGTTGTTTGTTTTCACTGGCCTGAACTACAGGAAAACAACATGGCGGAACATTTTGCGATTTTTTTTTTATTTACTTTTCGAGGTGACAGTCATTAATTTTGGGGCAAATAAGTCAATATTTAATTCATTCTGTTGCTATTAGTATTATTCAGCCTCTATCTCTTCATATTGAGAACTTGAATCACGAAAACTGCTTACCTTAAAAGTGCTATATAATCAATAAAAAAAACGATGATTGACAATAATCGTTACTTTTTAGCGTAAGTTTGACTTTGATTTACATCAGGCTTGGCGATATACATTCATACATACATACATACATACATTATGGTTGCCCACTCGTATTCGAGGATATGCGTCTACCGTCTCTCTCTTTCTCTTTCCCCCTCTCTCACTGTCTTTCCTTTTCTCTTTCTCTCTCACTCTCTTTCTCTTTCTCTCCCAATCTCTCACTCTCTTTCTCTTTCTCTCTCACTCTCTTTCTCTTCCAATCTCTCACTCTCATTCTCTTTCTCTCCCAATCTCTCACTCTCTTTCTCTTTCTCTCTCTCTCTTTCTCTCTTCAATGTTCTGTTTTATATTTACATCCGCTCTGATATTGAGAATATTATTATTAATCTATATATACCAGTGGCATACGTGATACTTTGGGCGATCATGTCTCGAAAGAGACATGACTGACTAGGCAGAAGATTTTCCCGCAGAAGCTTGCCATTACTTCGCCAAACAAATAATAGAACTAAATCTGTTCTGTTATTTGACCCATAGCTGGAGGGAAGATTCGGATTAACACATTTCCCAAGGATATTTGTGCGTAAGTGATTGCAAGAAATTCAACTGGAATTCGAACTCCTCTCTTTTCTTTTTCTTTTTCTTTTTCCTTTAGATATCCACCGCACCCCAAGGCGCATGCATTTATATATATATATATATATATATCAGTGGCATACGTGATTGTTTGGGCGATCATGTAGTCATCCACATACAAGAAGCTTGTTTCGCTGTATATCAGCTCATCAGACACATCCATTTGCTTTTGGCCGGGATCGAAACTCGACCGATTTGGAATCAGTCGGAGTCGCTACCCCCTAAGCCATAGGTGCATGGAATAAAAGAAAGGAAATTTTAACGTGTTGTATATAAGCAGTGTATACACACGCCAGTTACTGAAAGAACTCAATTCATTTCTAAAGAGTAATGCATATATTTATATCCAAGTGAATAAAGAATGAAGAAAGTATTAACAATGTTCAAAGCATTAATTGAAAACAGTGCTCAATATAGAAATAGAGCTATGAATATTTATAATAAATTATAGTTTAAAACATTTGCAAATTACAAACGATATTTAAATCGCATTTACTACCTGATAATGGATGTGCGTTGTGGTCCAGTGGATATCGGCTCGGAACAAGAAATCGAAGAGCCGAGTTCAAATTCCAGTTGAATTCATTGCATTCACTTACGCGCAAATATCCTTGGGAAAGGTATTAATCCGTCTCTTCCTTCCAGTTATGGGTTAAATAACAGGACAGATTGGGTTCTATAGCCTTGGCTGGCAACCAGTCTACCGCAGAAATCAATGGCAGCCTACTGCGGGTTAATCTTCTGCCCAGTCAGTCATGTCTCAAAAGAGACGTGATCGCCCAAGCGTGTATCACGTATGGCACTTAACTGACTGATCTGATAAGACATGTACAAATTACAGTTTACTAATTTGTAGGTTATTTTGTAGTAACTGTAATTCACCAGAACTGAAGAACGAATATATATATATATATATATAGTTTAGAACATGTACAAATTACAGTTTACTACTTTGTAGGTTATTTTGTAGTAAACTGTAATTTGTAGAACATGTACAAATTACAGTTTACTACTTTGTAGGTTATTTTGTAGTAAACTGTAATTTGTACATGTTCTCTAAACTATATATATTATATATATATTCGTTCTTCATTTCTGGTGAATTAACACGCAAAATATTCTTACCGTACTATTTTGTAGCTTTGTTCTTCCCCTACAACATTTGTTTCTCGTTTTTTTAAAAACATGAAGGTGAATACATATGAAGATGGCGACATATTTAGATGGTGAGATATGAAGATGGAATGCCAAGTAGGCAAAAACAGATTTTCGACACCTGCTTCTCTTCGCTTTCAGTCAACGTACATAAAACAGCCCAAGACATTTGTTGTGTGCTGCCACAGGAAGAACCACACAGGAATGTATTTGTACGCTTCAAGAACGGGAACTCACCACGTTCCGTTCGTCAGGTTCAGTTTCGGGGAATGAAACGACAAAACCTCCTGAAGAAGGTCGCTGAAGAAAGTCGAAAGAAAGGACTACAAATAAACTACAAGAAAACCGAATGCATGGTCATCAGCAAACAGAGGAGCCCAAAATACTAATTACAGGTACAGGATACTAAAATCAAGCAGGTACAAAAATTTAAAAACCTGGGAAGCGTTATAACAGAAGAAGGAAAGTGCGACACAGAGATCCGAAGGCGAATTGGCATGGTGAAAGAAGCATTCCAGAAGTTGAGTAGAGTATTAAGAGACAGGAAAATTTCCCTAAAAACAAAGAAGAGAGTACTGGATTGCTATGTGATGTCAGTTCTTCAATATGGCAGTGAATGCTGGACAATACCATCAAAGATGAAGGAAAAACTTGAAGCAACTGAAATGTGGTTCTACAGAAACATACTGGATATAAAGTGGGAGATCAGTTCCATATTATAATCAATATATAAACTGATCCCTCACTTTATGACCACATCAGTTTCTATACATTTATATTCCTGAGAACCAAAAGCACAAGGATGCATTCCAGAAGCTGAGTAGAGTATTAAGAGACAGGAAATTTTCGCTAGAGACAAAGAAGAGAGTACTGGATTGCTATGTGATGCCAGTTCTTCAATATGGCAGTGAATGCTGGACAATATCATCAAAGATGAAAGAAAAACTTGAAGCAACTGAAATGTGGTTCTACAGAAGGATGTTGCGGATATCATGGATCGAGCAATGATGAGGTTTTGGAAAGAATGTCAACGAAAAGAAAATAAATACTGAACATCAGGAAAAGGCACCTAAAGTTCCTGGGACATGTAATGACGAAGGAGGGCTTGGAGAATCTGATATTCACAGGTCAGACAGAGGGAAAGAGAGACAGGGGAAAGCAGCGGGTAAACTACTTGACAGGCTTGAGCAAGTGGATGACAAAGCGGGGTTTGGATGGGGTAACAAGAGAAAGCGAGCCACTAGGGATAGGAAGATGTGGAGGACCATGATCGCCTACGTCCGGAAGAAATAAGAAGCACATAGAAGAAGAAGATTGAACGAAATCTTTCATTAGGATTTGCAACAATCTACTCGGGAATTGTCCCAGAAGATGGAATACTCTCACGGCTGTTGTCATATCTGGTCAGGCGCCCCTGCTGTTCATCTCAGGTTTCTCGACAGGCTCCAAAGATGAATCTGTAAAATGTGATTGGTCCCGACCTCGTAGCTCGACTCCAGCCACTTTCTCATCGGCGGGATGTGGCTTCCATCTGTCTCTTCTACGAATATTTTCATGGCTTCTACTTCAACGAACTTAGGTCACTGGTGCCCCCTCCACAAGAATTTACTTGAGCAACCAGACTGGCAACAAGGTCTCACCCTTTTACAGTTAGACCAACCAAATGCAGTTGATAATTCTACTCCAGGAGGTTCTTTTCTTGCACTTCCAGCCTGTGGAACTCCCTTCTGTATACTTGTTTTCTCAATGGCTACAACCTACAGGGATTTAAATGCAATGTCAATTCCCATCTCTTATCCACATGACTATAGTTCGTTCTACGTCACCCTGTATATCTTGTTCTTTTACTTTCTCTCTACCTTCGCAACTGTCTTCACACCTGCGTTCTCATCCTTCTCTTACCCTTTCTCTGAATTTAAATGCAATGTCAATACCCATCTCTTATCCACTTGACTTCAGTTCTTTCTACATCACCCCGTATATCTTGTTCTTTTACTTTCTCTCTACCTTCGCAACTGTCTTCACACCTGTGTTCTCATCTTTCTCTTGCCCTTTCTCTGAGAGCCCCTGTGACTGGTTCGTCTTTCTCTTCACTCTCCTCCTGCCTAAACTTTTACTCTCTTATATAGACCCCTACGCATCAGTGGCGGTACCGCTTTGCTTGGGGTGAATCGATTAAAATAAAAATACTCATTAGATATTACTGACTGATTTGTTAAACTGGATAATAGAATTAAAAGTAGTTTTAATCTGTGAAAATCTTTTTCTAATTTAATATTCTGCTAAATTTTAATTCTTCAACTAATTATTGTAGAAGATCATGCCGTGTTCTGTGTCAATAAATTATCAGTAGAAATTTCCCTCTCAGATCGATAAACATTTCGAGCTAAACAACTTGAACAAAATATTGCAATAACAATATGAAAGTCGGTTCTCTGTGCAGGGCCTGGAAGTTTTCCCCGTCTGAATCTATCCTGCACATATATAAATCTACCATCCGCCCGTGTATTGAATACTGCTGCCACATCTGGTCGAGTACCCCTGCTATTCTACTCGGAGTTCTTGACAAAATACAACGGAGAATGTGTAATGTGATCAATACCGACTTGGCAGACCGGCTGCAGTCACTATCTCCCCGGCGTGACGTGGCTTCCCTGTGGCTCTTCTATGAATACTTTCACGGCTTCTGCTTCGATGAACTTAGATCACTGGTGCCCCGCTAGGTACGAATTTGCACGAGATTAGCAACTAGGTCCCACCCTTTTACAGTGAAACCGATAAAATGTAACCGCAATTTCTACTCCAACAGCTTCTTTTCTCGCACTTCCCGCCTGTGGAATTCCCTTCCACATACTTGCTTCCCTGGCAGCTACAATCTCCAGGAGTTTAAATGTAAGGTCAATAGACACATCCTAACATACTAACTCGCATCCATTCTCTCAAACACTTTTCCCATCTACCCAACCCTCATCCTCGGTATCCTTACCCGACTATTACCCCCTTCTGACATTTCCTGTATCTAACCACTCTTTCTCTTTACCTTCCCCTATATAACCCCATGCGCAATAGTGGCAGTGGAATGCCTTGGTTGGGGTGAAATGATTAAAATATATATATGAATGCTGATCGTTACTTTAAGAAGTGGATACAAATGAAAAAAAAATTGAATTTGACAAACTCTCGCTATCCTATAAACATTTCCTTTTTTTCTGCCAACATTTATAAGTTGAGGTGCAGTGGGCATCGGCTCGGAACAAGAAATCGAAGAGCCGAGTTCAAATTCCAGTTGAATTCGTTGCATTCACTTACGCGCAAATACCCCTTGGAAAGATACTAATCCGTTACTTCTCCCTCCAACAATGGGTTAAACACCTGGACAGATTTTGTTCTATAGACGTCATTGGTTACCAGTCTACCGCAGAAAGTAATGGCAACCTACTTCCCTAAAATCTTATGCTATCAGTCATGTCTCGAAAGAGTTTTAATAGACTAAACGTGTCACACGAAGAATGAATCTTAATTCTTAAGTTAAAGTTTGAATAAGGTAATGGGGAGTTCTATGACAATAAAATATGCTCAGAAAGTCCTAAATCACATCGTTAAATATTTGAGTTAAACAATTTTTACAAAATATTGCAATAACAGTCATAAATATGAATGCTGTTCGATATTTTAAGAAGTGGGTACAAATGAAAAGATTTGAAATTGACAATCTTTTTCATTTCACTGAAACAGTCGTTAAACACTTCTTTCTTTTCTTCTTTCTTTCTTTCTTTTTCTTTCTTTCTTTTTTCTTTCTTTTTCTTTCTTTCTTTTTTCTTTCTTTTTTCTTTCTTTCATTCTTTCTTTCTTTTGTCACCGAAGCCAAGTTGTGATTTCCCTTCTTTCTGAAACTCGCGATCAAAATGGAATAGTCCATTATTTATTAGGTATTCACAAGAGACATTAAACACTTCTTTCTTTCTTTGGTCCTGGGTATGACAGTAAACTACATTTAGCAGCAAGGCCTTTGATTGGGAGGTTGTGAGGAGCATGGAACCACCTCTTAATTGCTGTTGTTCTCAGGTCTACTCTGACCCGGAGTGGTTGCACCTGTTAGGGTTCCAACTATGGGTAAATAGTTTGCTCCCAAACTGGGGTCAAAAGTATAAAAATACACTTGTATAGAAATATATACGTAAGAATTTACTTTTATAGAAAAATATACATTTTTGAAGGAAAAATATTATCAACAATACATTTCCAAGGGAAAAAAAATTATTGCCATAACACATTTTTGAAGGAAAAAAATTATTACCAGCAATACAATTTCGAATACAAAATTGGAAGACATCTTCAGTTTTCTAAAATAATAAAAAAAATTTTCTTAAAAATATAAATCAACCGACTCACTATAACTGAACATTAAAAATACTTTAAAACCCTACTTTGTGGGAATTAAATAACCCACAGAGGTGTTGATATGCCGTTAAACAAAAATAAAACTCAAACTCAACTCAAACTTTCTTTCTTTCTTTTTCTTTCTTTCTTTCTTTTTTCTTTTTTCTTTTCTTCTTTCTTTTTCTCACAGAAACCAAGTTGTGCCGTCCCCCTCTTTTCCCACCCCCGCGATCGAAACGGAATAGTCCATTATTTATAAGGTATTCACAGGAGACAATTAAACACTTCTTTCTTTCTTTCTTTCTTTCTTTCTTTCTTTCTTTCTTTCTTTCTTTTGTCACTGAAACCAAGTTGTGACTTCCCCTTCTTTCTCAAACCAGCGATCATAACGAAATAGTCCATAAATATGAATTCTGTTCGTTATTTTAAGAAGTGGGTACAAATAAAAAGATTTGAAATTGACACCTTTTCCATTTCACTGAAAAAAAACAACCATTAATCGCTTCTATCTTCCCGTCCTTCTCACTTTGATTCAATTATTTACTTACTGAAAGCAAGTACTGTCTTTTACCCTTTTTCCACGTAATCAAAACGAAATAGTCCATTATTTAGGAGGTATTGGCCGTGCGTAACGGTCGTGCGAACTCATGAAGGTCATTTATATAGAATTATAAAGGATAGAAAAGACAAACAAGTTAATCTGGCATTGCTATTGACACTCGTATCGATTCTGACAAATGACGACCCAAAAGTTATTTCTTTTCCTTTTTTATAATTTTTAATTTCAATGTTTATATCTATTTAGAGATTTGTTAATTTATTGGTATTTGTTTTTTGAATTTTATTTTACGGTTTATCAACCCTTTGTAGGGTATTTAAAACTGAAACGTATTTTTTGGATTGTACGAATATTTTTCTTTCCTTTTTTATGAGGGAATATATAGCATTAACAACAATGATTATACTATTTTAGGCAGAAAGTCAGCTCTGAAGGCTGGAAAAGCAATTAAGGTAATTATTCATTAGACAGAACTAAGTATATTATGTTTTAGATTGGTCGTCTTATACGTCGTCTCGGTAGCGCAGTAGGCAGCGCGTCAGTCTCATAATCGTATATAAAAGTAATCTGAAGGTCGTGAGTTCGATCCTCACCCGAGGCATACACTTTCTTTTTCCCCCAAATATTACGAAAATATATCTTCATGCACTGATAAAAACAGCCGGATAACCCATTCTCTTTTGTAACAGTTGATTTATTTTATCTATTTTTGTGTTTATTTTATATATATATATATATATATATATATATATATATATATATATATATATATATATATATATATATATGCTCGCACATACAGTGGGGGCGCGATGGATAAACTGTCGTCTAAATTACACAGAGATAAAAATTGACTCCTTATTCTAATAGATCTTCTTCTGCTATGTACCTTGTCCTTTCAGGACGTAGGCGATCATGGCCTTCCACGTTTCCCTATCCTTAGTGGCTCTTAGTACGCATCCTCCTGTTACAGCAAGCAACCCCCGTTCTGCCAACCTCCTGATCAGGTCAGTCAATACGTTACATGCTGTTTTCCTCTGTCTCTTTCTCCCTCTATCTGACCTGTTAGTATCAGGCTCTCCAAGCCCTCCTTCCTCATTCCATGTCCCAGAAACTTTAGCTGTCTCAGTATTAATTTCTTTTTCGTTTCCATTCTTTCCGATACCTCACCATTGCTCACATGCTCTATCCATGATATTCGCAGTATCCTTCTGTAGAACCACATTTCAATTGCTTCAAGTTTTTCCTTCATTTTTGATGATATTGTCCAGCATTCACTGCTACATTGAAGAACTGACATTATATAGCAATCCAGTAGTCTCTTCTTTGTTTCTAGTGAAATTTTTCTGTGTCTTGATACTTTACTCAGCTTCCGGAAGGCGTCCTTCCCATGCCAATTCGCCTTTGGATCTCTGTGTCGCACTTTCCATTTTCGGTTAGAACACTTCCCAGGAATTTAAATTTTTGTACCTGATTGATTTTAGTATCCCCCATCTGTATTTGGCATGTTCGGCTGCTATTTTTGCTGATGACCATGCATTCGGTTTTCTTGCAGTTTATTTGTAAGCCTTTCTTGTCACCCTCTTCAGCTACCTTCTATAGGGGGTCTTGTAGTTTCCTTATGGTCAACGAAACGATTAAGATTCAGTAAGTTGCTGTGGTTATTTCTTCACTTTCATAATTTTCTTGTTTTCTTATATTCTCTCACTATCCAGTTCCCTTTCTATTTCTTTCACCCTTAGACCCTTTTAGACAATTCAAAAATGAGTTTTATGAGACGAGGTATATAAGTGCCATACATGATACATGCTTGGGCGATCGTGTCTCGAAAGAGACATGACTGACAGGGCAGAAGATTATCCCGCAGTAGGTTGCCATTGCTTTCTGCGGTAGACTGGTTGCCAGCCAAGGCTATAGAACCCAATCTGTCCTGCTATTTGACTCATAGCTAGATGTGGAAGAGATGTATTATATTATTAAGTAGCAATTAGTCGGGGATCAGTTTATAACTTCATAACAATAGAAAACTGATCCCCCACTTTATGCCCACTAGAAGCCTTAATCACGATTCCAACTATTATATTCGGTCATTTAAGTGCCATACGTGATACACGCCTGGGCGATCATGTCTCTGCCTGGGCAGAAGATTAACCCGCAGTAGGTTGCCATTGATTTCTGCGATAGACTGGTTGCCATCCAAATCTATAGAATCCAATATTCCCTGTTATTTAACCCATAACTGGAGGGAAGAGACGATTAATACCTTTCCCAAGGGTATTTGCGCGTAAGTGAATGCAATGAATTCAGCTGGAATTCGAACTCGGCTCCCCGATTCCTCGTTCCGAGTCGACACAACCGTCTATATATTTGTCGCAATTTACGTCTGCTGAACTCGCATATCTTACCTCAGGAATGCGGTCTTCGTGAATGTCGCTTTAATGACTAACGCAAAGAAACGTTAAAAGCAACAAAGAAATAAAAATAGAGCAAAAAAATCCGTTGTCATTCTGCCAGCTCCTCCACTATCATTTTTGCAAAAATTACTGTTGTTCAGACGCAAACTCAGTTATCGCGTTTCTCCAAATATAATACACCTTCATCTATAATACGCACCCCTAGAATTGTGCTGAAAGTATGCGAAAATATTACTTCTACTTACGCATAATACGCACTTCATGTTTAGTAATCAAACACAAGACACTGTCAGTCAGTTAAGTGCCATACGTAGCACACGCTTTTGGCAATCATGTCTCTTTCGAGACATGACTGACAGGGTAGAAGGTTATCCCGCAGTAGGTTGCCATTGCTATCTGCGGTAGACTGGTTGCCGACCAAGGCTATAGAACCCAATCTGTCCTGTTATTTGATTCATAGCTAGATGAGGAAGAGATGTATTATATTATTAAGTAGTAATTAATGGGGGATCAGTTTATTACTTCAAAACAATTGAAAACCGGCCCCCACTATATGCCCAGTAGAAATTTTAATTGTTTTCAATTATTATATTCAGTCCGTCAGTTAAGTGCCATACGTGATACACGCTTTGGACGATCATGTCTCGTAAGAGACATGACTGACTAGGCAGAAGATTATCCCGCAGTAGGTTGCCATTGCTTTTTGTGGTGGACTGGTTTCCAGCCAAGGCTACAGAACCCAATCTCTCTTGTTATTTGACTCATAGCTAGATGAGGAAGAGATGTATTATATTATTAAGTAGTAATTGATGGCGGATCAGTTTATTACTTCATAACAATTGAAAACCGGCCCCTCACTATATGCCCAATAGAAATTTTAATTGTTTTCAATTATTATATTCAGTCACTCAGTTAAGTCCCATACGTGATACACGCTTTGGACGACCATGTCTCGTAAGAGACATGATTGACTGGGCAGAAGATTATCCCGCAGTAGGTTGCCATTGCTTTTTGTGGTGGACTGGTTGCCCGCCAAGGCTATGGAACCTAGTCTGTCTTGTTATTTAACCCATAACTGGAAAGAAGAGACGAATTAATACCTTTCGTGGGGGTATTTGCGCGTAAGTAAATGAAACAAACGAAACTGGAATTCGAACTCGGCTCTCCGATTTGTCGTTCCGAGTCGATATCCACTGCACCACAACGCACATATCTCGCCAATTTCATGACGGTATTTGACATGTGAGTGTCGAATTGTCGTACGTTTGTGGCGCGTAGTCATTTCGCAACATTTTTAGAGTAGACACCCAATCTCTTTTGTGTGTTTTTTTTTTTACTTTTTTCTTTTACGGTATTTATTTTCTCTACCGACCTGTACATTCGAGAATATTTATGGCTGGGGTGCATATTTGCAAGGGTTGCAGTTTCGGATCCTACAAAAAAAAAAAAAAACAGATACCGTCAGGAATCTAATGCGCATTGAATAATGCGAAGATTTTTTTTTTTTTTTTTGGTTTGATTGTTTTTTATAATCAAATTTACGGCCGAAAATGTTGGTGATCATTTTAAGCGAAAGTAAAGTTTTGGATGGTAATAGCATCACGTTTCCATGACAGCGATTTCTTTAAAATGAAACACTTTGGTTTGAAATATTTCTAATTAAAAATAAACAATTTTAAAAAAATAATACCTAAATATGAACACAAGTTATTAACTGTGAAAAGAATGAAGAGAAACTGACGGTCATAATTGTTCGATTTATACAAGAAAATTGTCATATTTGAATGAGAAGAAAGGAAAATCTTCGGACGTGATATTTGTCTCGTCATAGTCAACGCGTCCAATATGGCGATTAAACGAAGGGACGAAAGTGAAAAGTTTCTCCATGTTTTTCTTTAGTTCAGGAATGTGGAAGAAAAACAGCGTTGAAAATTAGAAACACAATTAAGGTACTGATTCGTTAGACAGAATTCTTTTATTTAGGATTAAATTGAATTAAAGCATCGTTGTCTCGGTAGCGCAGTAGGCAGCGCGTCAGTCTCATAATCATATCGAATAGCAATCTGAAGGTCGTGAATTCGATTCTCACCCGAGGCACTTTTTTTTTTTAAAGTAGAGATCACTTTGTCCTTGCGTATAACCTCGGAAAATATTTTTTCACATATGAAAATATATTATATTTTATATTTATACACTGGTATTTCATTTAAGTTTTTGGAGATTGTAGCCACGAGGAAACAAGTAAGTGGAATGTAGTTCCGTAGGCGAAAAATGAGAGAAAAGAAACTGTTCGAATAAAAGTCACGGCTACATTTATTTAAGATAATAAAATTAATGATTTGTTAAACAGAACTCAATTTTAGGTTTAAATTGAAGTAGTAAAGTAGATTTAGGTTAAAATTGGTACTTAACACCGTTGTCTCGGTTGCGCAGTAGGCAGCAAGTCTGTCTCATAATCGATTTGAATTCGTCATCTGAAGGTCATAAGTTCGATCCTCACCCGAGGAATATTTTTTTCTTCACCTGCTTTAAGAAATTTATCTGAAATGTGGCTATTAAGCGATGGGACGAAAGTGAAAAGTTCCTCCATGTTTTTTTTACCTTAGATTTTAAAAATGTGAAGACAAGAATATTTTCAGGACGCAACATGTTATGCCTGGATTTGTCAAGGGAGGCCACAATTTAAACAACCTAAGGTACGCAGGTGATACGAATGCTGAAACATCGTTGAAAATTAGAAACATTATTAAGGTAATGATTCCTTAGTCAGAAGTAAGTAGATTTAGGATTAAATTGAATTAAAGCATCGTTGTCTCGGTAGCGCAGTAGGCAGCGCGTCAGTCTCATAATCATATCGTATAGTAATCTGAAGGTCGTGAGTTCGATCCTCACCCGAGGCACTTCTTTTTCTTTTTGTTTTCAAGGATAGATCACTATGTCTTTCCGTATAACCTAGGAAAATGTTTTTCATATCTCAAAATGCAGCCTAACTCTGATATAAGAGAGTTGCCTGTATAGGATAAATGTTCTCTTATATTCGGGTTTCTCTCATACCCGGGTCTGGTCTATTTTATATACATTACCACAGGCTCTCATTTGGGACCAGAGAAAACCTCTCTTATATCCGATTTTCTTATATCAGGGGCTCTTATATCCGGGTTATACTGTATATTATGTTTATACACTGATATTGTTTTTGTTTTTTTTGTCTTTTACTATCAAAGCGGGACTACCACGAGTTGGTAGATGTTCCAGTGAGAGAAAAGACTGAGTTCTCGGAAAAAGTTGAATGTGTTTCAAGGACATGGAAGATGACAATTGACGTTTCATTTAAGTTTTTTGGAGATTGTAGCTATGAAAATAAATGGAAGATAGTTCCGTAGGCGGGAAATGCGAGAAAAGAAACTGTTCGAGCAGAAGTGAGGTTATATTTAGATCCTGAAACTTGTGCTATCCACCTAGAGGTCCTTGACAAAATCCAACGAAGAATCTGTAATATGATCGATCCCGACTTGGCAGCTAGGAGACAGTCGCTTTCTCACCGGTGTAATCTGGCTTCCCGGTGTTTCTTCTAGAAATACTTTCACGGCTTCTGCACCGATGAACTTAGCTCACTGGTGACCCTATATATAAATTTATTCGAGCCACAAGATTAGCAAATATGTCCAACCCTTTTACTGTGAAACCAATAAAATGTAAACGCAAATTCTACTCCAACAGCTTCTTTTCTCGTACTTCCCGCCTGGGGAATTCCCTTCCGTTTACTTGCTTCCCCGACAGCTACAATCTCCAAGAATTTAAATGTAAAGTCAATAGTCATCTTCTATCTCACTAACCTGCATCCTCTCTCTCATGCTCCTTTCTCCGTCCACTCCACTCTCATCAGTATTCTCATCCTTCTCTTACCCACTTCCTGACGCCCTATATAACCTGTCACTCTTTTTCATAACTTTCCTCCTATGTAACCCCCTGCAAAACAGTGGCAGTAAACTGCCTTACTTGGGGCGATATGATCATTTTAAAAAAATTCTATACTATTATAATGTGGATATGAAGTGGGGGATTAATATATTTTTCAGAATTATACCAAAATATCTTGAAATACTAAATAGAAAATTTAATCAATAAAATTGCCATTTCTTTCAATCTCAGTCTCCAGATGAATTCAGAATCTAATGCATCTCTTCTGAAGGGTCTCCTTTATTCAGTTGGTGAATGCTACCATAATCCTTGTTTTCAGTTCATCTTTGGTGATAAACGGAGTTTTGCTGCTCTCTCTCTCTCTCTCTCTCTCTCTCTCTCTCTTCCCCCTCTCTCTCTCCCCCCTCTCTCTCTCTCTCTCTCTCTCTCTCTCTCTCTCTCTCCCCCTCCCCCTCACTTTCTCCCCCTCTCCTCACTCTCTCTCCCTCCCTCTCTCTTTCTCCCCCTCTCTCTTTCAACTGTTAGCGATACATAATAACCAAGGGGTTTGCAGTCTGGGGAGTTAAGCGGCCAAGTGAGATGTAGTCATAGAAATCATCTGACAGCACTGACTCGATAATTATGCTTGTCTAACATGGTGCAGAGTACTGTTGCAAGACAAAAAAGGCTTTCAGCAGCAACCCTCTTGACCCAAGGTAGCACTTTGCAATATATTCGTAGAAAATACAACTATAATAACGTCATTCGCATCAAAACGTACAGCAAAAAGAGCAGCCCAAAATGCCAAATACAGGTGGGGGATACTAAAATCAAGCCGGTACAAAAATTTAAAAACCTGGGAAGTGTTCTAACTGAAGATGGAAATTGCGACACAAAGATCCGAAGGCGAACTGGCATGGCGAAGGACGCGTTCCAGAAGCTGAGTAAAGTATTAAGAAAAAGGACAATTTCGCTAAAAACAAAGAAAAGAATACAGGATTGCTATGTGATGTCAGTTCTTCAATATGGCAGTGAATGCTGGACAATATCATCAAAGATGAAGGAAAAACTTGAAGCAACTGAAATGTGGTTCTACAGAAGGATACTGCGAAAATCATGGACCGAGCATGTGAGCAATGATGAGGTTTTAGAAAGGATGGAAACGAAAAGGAAATTAATATTGAGCATCAGGAAGAGACAGCTGAAGTTCCTGGGACATACAATGAGGAAGGAGGTCTTGGTGAACCTGATACTGACGGGCCAGACAGAGGGAAAAACAGACGAGGGAAAGCGGTGGATAACATATTTGAAGGACCTGAGCAGGTGGATGACATAAATTGATCCCTCATTTAATGGCCATGCTAGTTTCTATACATTTATATTCTAGATTTATGGGCTTCAGCTAGTGAAAGGTAGAGCCGGGTTTGGGTGGTGTAACAGGAGAAAGTGTACTAAGAATGCCATGCTCGCCTACGCCCTGAAAGTACAAGACACATAGAAGAAGCTATATGGCTAAAGTTCCTGGGACATGAAATGAGGAAGGAGGGCTTGGAGAACCTGATACTAACAGGCCAGATAGAGGGGAAAAGAGAGAGAGGGAAGCAGCGGATAACGTATTTGAAGGGCCTGAGCAGGTGGATGAAAGAACTGGGGCTGCGAGATGTTACATGAGAAAGCGGGATAAGAGCCACGAGGGATAAGGGGACCATGATCGCCTACGTCCTGAAAGGACAAGGCATGTGGAAGAAGAAGAAGAAGAAGAAGAAGAAGGACCTAATCAGATGGATGATGGAACGAGGGTTGCATGGTGTAACAGGAGAAAGCGTGCTAAGATCCACCAGGGATAGGGAGACGTGGAAAGCAAAAATCGCCTACGTCCTGAAAGGACAAGGCACATAGAAGAAGAAGAACTTAATATAAAATAAAGAAAATTCGAAAATCGTCAGGTAATTGCTGACACCTACTGACGAGCAGACTGAATGATTACAAAGTTTCGTCTTAAGTCGGGGTATTAAGTCAAAGTTTCCCTCTTAAGTCGGGGTATTGAATATGAAAGGAAATTAAACATTAAAAGCACTTTTCTTCTTCACTTTTACAAAATTTCACAATGACCTGTGAAATCCTGGGACATGCAATGAGGAAAGAGGGCTTGGAGAACCTGATACTAACAGGTCAGATAGAGGGAAAAGGAGACAGCGGATAACATATTTGAAGGGCCTGATCAGGTGGATGACAGAACGTGGGTTGCATGGTGTAACAGGAGAAAGCGTGTTAAGAGCCACCAGGGATAGGGAGACGTGGAAAGCCATGATGGCCTACGTCCTGAAGGGACAGGGCACATAGAAGAAGAATATATATGCCAACTGTTTATAAGAAATTATGATGTGGATATAAAATGGGGGATCAATTTTATATTATGATCAATATATAAATTGATCTCTCATTTTGTGGCCATGCTAGTTTCTATACATTTATATTCTAGATTTATGGGCTTGAGTTAGTGGAAGGCAGAGCGGGTTTGGGTGGTGTAACAGGAGAAAGCGTGCTAAGAGCCACCAGTGATAGGAAGACGTGGAAGGCCTCGATCGCCTACGTACTAAAAGGACAAGTCAAATATAAGAAAAAGAAGACATCAAACGTTATGTACAGTGGATACACTCAGTTTAAGTAGCCGCTCCGATTTTTTAAATATTTTTGTTTAATCAGTACGTATTTCGTATTTAATCAGTATGCACCCCCGAGAAAGTTTATTAAATATAATGATGGGGGAAACCAGGTTTCCAAAAATGGGTTGCCGGTTCGGAGATTTTGTCAGTTATCTTGGACAAGACGCTTTGAAAAACGTGAAGGATTTTTTTTTTTTCATCGAATTAGTGGATGCACCAAAGAGTAAAACGCTTTGAATTTATTTTTAATCAAATTTACAGCCGAAAATATTTGCTGCACATTAGGCGAAAGTAAACTTTTGAATGGTGATCACATCACATTCCTTGGAAACAATTTCCTGAAAATGAAATATTTTAAGTAGGTACCTCCAGTTATTTTTCGATACCTAATTTAAATTGAAATTTTTAAAATAAATAAGTTATCTTCAACTTTTAAAATTAGCTTTAATTGGAAGCCAAGAGATTAAATTAAATAATTCCAGAAAGCAAAATACACTGGCGTATTTTAAACCGAAATTATATTGATTGGAATCTAAAATTTTTCTGATTAAAAAAGAAAAATTAAGTTTACCGCCATTTTTGATTGATTGATAAATTTCGTAATTAGTAGCTAAATTTCTGTTTTAAAAATCTTGCATAAATAAAATATACTTTCCTGACACGTTATTTAAGTCAATCTTTTTAATTGAAACTTACCTTTATCTGATTTTATACATGTACTACTTGCTTACTACCTGAAATGTTCATACAAAAAAAAAGGTGACAATTCGTTTAAAATTTTATTAGTGATCGTTTTTTTTTCTTTAGACAATAATGTCCTTAATTTTTATTAAGAAATTAAAAGCTTATCAAATTAAATATTATCAGAGTTTTATTGCAGTTTTTTATTTTACTCTTCTGAGCAGATTTTCGTATACTGTTACAAAATTTAAAATAAAAAAAGTAGATGATTTATATTCCCCAATGAATCCTGCGTTTAATATAAATTATAGATTCCAGAAAATTAAATTTATTAAAATTTCATGGATTTACGTGGAGGGGAGGTAACAGAGATAAAAAAAAAAATTTACCAAGATTTTTAAAAAATAATGATTTCAAAAATGATTTAATTCATTTGTGAATGAGTACTGAAAGTTTTATTAAAATCCGACAATTATTTGATTTTTGCGAGAATTTCCAAATTAATGTGTTTTTAACCGGAAAAAAGTGGGTGATATAATCATAATCATTACGTTTTCCATTGTAAACAGTCGTAATGTTTTGTTTAACTGCTACCTCAGTCAAATCAAAACAAAATTTTCTGTAAAAATTTCGAACATGTTAGAAAAGATTAAAAAATTAAGAAAAATAAATAAAAATTGCTTTGATCTTTCCTCTTAATATTATAAACATTTTAATGGAAAAAGTTCGTTTTTATTAAGTTTTGGACCTTATTTTTTTTATTGTTGTTTTTTTAGCGATTTAATTGTGGCACCTAAAAGATAGGTACCTTTACTAATTTCTGATACCTAAGGTTTAAATTGAATTTTCAAAAATATGAAAGTTTTCTTGAAGCTTAACTGAAACCTAATGAATAAATTTACTATTTATATTAAGCAAAATAATCTGGGGGATTTCGAACAGAAATTATACTTAAAATTTTAAAATATTTAAAAATGTTTCAGTTTTTCGGACATTTTGAATGATCGACACATTTGTAAACAAAAGTTAATTCTCGATTTTTAAAATCTAACAAAAATAAAATATGCTTCTGTGACACGTTACTTTTTTTCGAAATTAGCAAATTTAAAGTTAAATTAATCCGATTTGATGTTAATGTTACCTATTTATGGCATGAAATTTAGAATAAAACTATTTCTTAATCACAGATCTCTGATCTTTCTGAGCGTTGAAGTAGGTGATGATAGCCTGTCATCAATCATTTTACACATCTGGAAGTATGGTTGACCAGAATTGACATACACATGTTAAACCTAAGTGAATGTTTTGTAAAGGGAACAACCCTTGAAACACGAGACCTTTTAACGATAAGACTCTTTCCATACTAAAAAATGCAGTTTAACTTTAAAAAATTATAATTCTTTTTAAAATTTAAATGCTAAATGATTTGTATTACGTTTTTCAATTTCCGATTTGTAAATGAAGTCTATACTTAATAAATTAATAACCGAAGACACTGCGTGACTGGAAAACTTAAAAGATGTTTGAAACTTTTAAAATTAACATAATTCGCAAAGAAAAAATCCAAACAATTCTTATAAAAAATCATTATTCATCGAAAAAAAGATTTTTTTTCAGAATATAATATCCTTAATATATAGTATTTATAAAACCAATTAAAAGCTTATCTAAATTAACAATGGCGTAGTTTTAATGTATTTCTATTTTACTCTTCTGAACAGATTTCCGAGAAAAGTGGCTCCATAGAAAACAAATTACATGATGTAACTTCGCTAAGTCGTCCTGCATTTAACTAATAAAGCAAGATTAGTGATCAGTGTTGAATTTCTAGAAATTTCATGAAATTAACTAGAAGAAAGGTAACAGATTTTTTTTTAATCATCTCACCCCAAGCAAGGCATTCCACTGCCACTATTGCGCATGGGGCTACATAGGGGAAGGTAAAGAGAAGGAGTGGTTAGACATAGGGAATGTCAGGAGGAAGGTGACAGATGAGTAAGGATAGCGAGGATGAGGGTTGGGCAGATGCGAAGAGTGTTTGATAGAATGGGAGCAGGTTAGTATGTTAGGAGATGTCTATTGACCTTACATTTAAACTCCTGGAGATTGTAGCCGTCAGGGAAGCAATCGTGTGGAAGAGAATTCCACAGTCGGGAAGTGCGAGGAAAGAAACTGTTGGAGTAGAAGTTACGGCTGCATTTTATCGGTTTCACTGTAAAAGGGTGGGATCTAGTTGCTAATCTAGTATCTCGTGCAAATTCGAAATTTAGGGGGCACCAGTGATCTAAGTAAGGTGTAAAAAAATATATATATTTTTACCAAGATTTTTCTAAAAATATTACATTTCCCTAGGTACCTCCACCTGTTGGCATAAATTTTCGATACCTAATTTTCAAATGAAATTTTTAAAATGAAAAAACATTCTTGAAGATTTAATTTTAGATTTAATTAAAAGCTTAATGGTTACATTTATTATTTCCATTAAGAATCCATCCTGCATATATACAAGTCAACCATCTGTCCGTGCATGGAGTACTGCTGCCATTTATGGTCAGGTGCCCCTGCCGTTCTCCTCAGTGTTCTTGACAAGCTCCAAAGGAGATTCTGTAATGTGATAGGTACTGATCTGGCGACTCGACTGCAGCCACTTTCCCATCGTCGAAATGTGGCCTCCCTTTGTCTCTTCTATAAATACTTTCATGGCTTCTGCTCGGACGAACTTAAGTCACTGGTGCCTCCTCAACAGGTGTTTACTCGTGCAACCAGACTGGCAACTGGGTTCCACCCATTCACAGTCAGGTTAGCCAAATGCAGACGACAATTCTACTCCTGCAGCTTCCTCTCTCGCACTTCCCGCCTGTGGAACTCGCTCCCGTATTCTTGCTTTCCTGACGGCTACAACCTCCATAAATTTAAATGCAATGTCAATACTCATCTACTAACCACTGGACTCTAGCTCTCTCCCCTCCCCTGTATAACCTTCCCTTTCTCTCCACCTATGTATCTGTCATCGCACCTGCTTTCTCAGCTTTCTATTGTTCCTTTCTAACTAGCTTGTACTCCTCACTCTTTTCTAATTAATCTTTCTACATTTATGTAATCCCTGCACATCAGTGGCGTTTCCGCCTTGCTCGGGGTGAAATGATTAAAAAAAAAAAAAAGAAAAATATTCTGGTGTATTTCAGATATAAATTATATGGATTTGCAAATCACATTTAATTTCGATTTCTTAAATTTTATTAGAAACGGCCATTTTCTTCATTTTAAGAAATTTGTAAACAAACAAAAATTTATCGATTTAAAAATATTTCAAAAGATTTCTGACACTTTATTTTAGTAAAATTAGAAAATTGAAAGTTAAATTAAGCTGAATTAAAAAAAATATATGACTTACTTATAGCATAAAAAAGTAATATACAACAAATTATTATTAACGATTGGTCGTGTTCATCTGATCGAACGTTTGACGGACTGTTGACTGATTAGGCAATGACAGGTTATACGCATGTCCCAAAACAATAATTTTCATAAATCTAAGTGAAGGGACAAAACTCTTAAATTACGTAACCTTTTCATAAAAATGGCAATTTCAGTCTATCATACATGAAAATAAGGTAAAAATAAAATAAATTTAAAATTATTTTAAAATTAGGGAAACGTAACTACGTTTATTAATCTTTGCAATTTTGGACTCGTAAATTTCGTTTCCACTTAACTACTATATCACATCCAATAAATACCCTAATACAGAATTTTACACGGTTTTAAACTGTTATAAATTATTATAATTAAAATGTAAAAAAAATGAAAAAAATTTATTATTCATCAGAGAAATTTTATTTCTTCAGACAAAAATGTCCTTAATCTTACTTATTTACAAAAACAATTAAAATCTTTTTTAAGTAATATCCTAGTTTTATTGGATTCATTATTTTTCAATGCAGAGCAGATTTTCGGTTAAATTTAAAGTTAAATAGTACAAATTTGAAAATAAATGTAGGTAATTTACAATTTCCAATGACTCCTATTTTTAACTAAAAAAAAATATTTCAACAAAAAAGAAGGTTCTGTGCGAAATTTAATAAAATTAAGTAAGTGGGAGGGTAACACATTTTAAAAAATGATTTTTACCAATATTTTCTAAAAAAAATATAATTTAAAAATAATTTCATTCATTCATGAATAAGTTCTGAAAATTTCATTAAAATCGAACAATTATTTGATTTTTACAAGAATTTTCAAATTAATGTGTTTTCAACGCAAAAAAATTAATGTTAAACTTTAAGGCGATGACGTAAACAAAACAAGCATTTTAACCAAAATTTCGAACGTGTTAGAAAGGATTAAAAAAATTCAAATCATAATTAAAAATTTCTTTGATCTTTCCTCTTAATAATAACGTCAACATTTTGACGATAAAACTTTATTTTCGTTAAGTTTGTGGCCTTTTGCATTACGTTATTCTGTTTTTCCCGCGAATTAGTGATTTCCAATAGTAGTAACTTTCAGTACCCATCGGGTGAATCACTGACAAAAAAATTAACCAAAACTTCGAACATGTTAGAAAGGTTTTTTTTTTTAATGATGGAAACGAACTTTGATCTTTCCTCTTCATAATAACATAAACATTTTGATGATAAAACTTTGTTTTTATTAAGGTTGGATTCTTTTAAAAGAACATCATACTATGTTGTTTATTCGGCGAATGAATGGAGATCCTTTAAGATCCTTCTAATCAAAAAAATAATCAATCTTTAATAATATGTACACAAGTTATTAACTGTGAAAAGAATGAAGAGAAACTGACGGTCAAAGTTGTTCGATTTAAACAAGAAAATTGTCATATTTGAATGAGAAGAAAGGAAAATCTTCGGACGTGATATTTGTCTCGTCATAGTCAACGCGTCCAATATGGCGATTAAACGAAGGGACGAAAGTGAAAAGTTTCTCCATGTTTTTCTTTAGTTCAGGAATGTGGAAGAAAAACAGCGTTGAAAATTAGAAACATAATTAAGGTACTGATTCGTTAGACAGAACTGTTTTATATAGGATTAGATTAAACTAAAGCAACGTTGTCTCGGTAGCGCAGTAGGCAGCGCGTCAGTCTCATAATCATATCGAATAGCAATCTGAAGGTCGTGAGTTCGATCCTCACCCGAGGCATTTTTTTTTTTAAGTAGAGATCACTTTGTCCTTGCGTATAACCTAGGAAAATATTTTTTCACATATGAAAATATATTATATTTTATATTTATACACTGGTATTTCATTTAAGTTTTTGGAGATTGTAGCCACGAGGAAACAAGTAAATGGAATGTAGTTCCGTAGGCGAGAAATGAGAGAAAAGAAACTGTTCGAATAAAAGTCACGGCTACATTTATTTTAGATAATAAAATTAATGATTTGTTAAACAGAACTCAATTTTAGGTTTAAATTGAGGTAGTAAAATAGATTTTTAGGTTAAAATTGTAGTTTAACACCGTTGTCTCGGTTGCGCAGTAGGCATCGCGTCTGTTTCATAATCGATTTGAATTCGTCATCTGAAGGTCATGAGTTCGGTCCTCACCCGAATTTTCTTTTCCTGCTTTAAGAAATTTATCTGAAATGTGGCTATTAAGCGATGGGACGAAAGTGAAAAGTTCCTCCATGTTTTTCTTTACTTTAGATTTTAAAAATGTGAAGACAAGAATATTTTCAGGACGCAACATGTTATTGTTATGCCTGGATTTGTCATCGGAGGCCACAATTTAAACAACCTAAGGTACGCAGGTGATACGAATGCTGAAACATCGTTGAAAATTAGAAACATAATTAAGGTAATGATTCCTTAGTCAGAAGTAAGTAGATTTAGGATTAAATTGGGGGTTGCAGTCGTTGTCTCGGTGGCGCAGTAGGCAGCACGTCAGTTTCGAGATCATATTAGAATAGTAGTGTGAAGGTCGTGAGTTCGATTTGCAAAGAGATCGGTTCATCATTTTGTATCACCAAGAAAATGTTTTCTTCAGATATTATGAAAATATATTATATTTTATATTTATACACTGAAAAAAAAGACAACCACATTCCCAGTTCTTCTGTAACAGTTGAATCAAGATTTTTATTTTTTAAGTCATGAGTATATATATATATATTTTTTTAATCATATCACCCCGAGCAAGGCGGTAACGCCACTGATGTGCAGGGGGCTACATAAGTGAAAAAATTTGGAAAAGAGAAAGCCGGAAACCACATCCTAAACAGGGAACAAGGGATGAGCCTCTACACCTGTACAATAGACGTGGGTGGAGTGTGAACCGGGCGATAGTTTAGTCTATCTCCTCCAATTGAAAAAAAAAAAAAAAAGAAAAATTAAAAAGAAAAAGAAAAGTGAAAAGATTGGAAAGGAGAAAGCCGGAAACCACATCCTAAACAGGGAACAAGGGATGAGCCTCTACATCTGTACAATAGACGTGGGTGGAGTGTGAATAAGGAACGAAGAAATACAATATATATATATATATATATATTGTAACAAAGTTGTGAAACTTGTAGGTTTTTTAACCTGTTGTTCATGCATTTACTTTTATAAAGAGTGCTCGATACAAACGTAGAGCGTCATTGTAATGGTTGTTACAATGGTTTATAAATTCATAGGATCACTACACAGAAATCTTCGCGTTTCGAAGCTACCTTTTTTCATTTCAACTTCATCACCCGATGAGAAGCACCTAAAAGGTAGCTTCGAAACGCGAAGATTTCTGTGTAGTGATCCTATGAATTTATAAACCATTGTAACAACCATTACAATATATATATATATATATATATATATATATATATATCCGAGTGAATACAGAACGTCCATAACATTAATTTAAAACAGTGCTCGATATATTATATATCGAGCTGTGAATATTTATTATAAGTTATATTTTAGAACATGTACATCTTTCTTCATCTTTAATTTATTTTAAAGGTGGATATATATTTAAAAAAAATATGTATATGTTCTAAAATAAATATACTATTGTCGTCCACAGACAGATCTGTTTAGCTGTACATCGCACCAGTACGTCTTAGACTCCATTCACTTCCTAAACCAGGATTGAAACCCGACCACATCGATTCTACCCCTAGGCCACGAGCGTCCCATAGAAGGAGGCAGGCAGGCTTTTTAGCGCGTATAAACACGAACACTAGCTAGAGTGCTCCAATTCATTATCGAATGAGCGATGCGGATATATATATGAGCAACGTTGAGCCTGGTCAATACTTAGATGGGTGACCGCTTGGGAATACTAGGTGCTGTAAACGTTTATGGACGGATGTGCGTTGTGGTGCGGTGGATGTCGGCTTGGAAGAGAAAATCCGTGAGCCGAGTTCCAATTTCAGTCGGACATTCTGCATTCAATTGCACACTGGTACCCTTGGGAAAGGTATTAATCCGCCCTATCCCCACAGCTATGGGTTAAATAACTGTAGTTCATGCGATCTGTGGCGAACTTCTGCACCGATTGTTTGTTATCAGCGGTTCCAAAAAGTGTGGATGGTGCTACACAAGCCTCCACCACTCTAAACAATTCTTTGTGTGGCAGTCTGAGTTAGACTCTCATACGTCGAAATCGACGGGAGAGTCCATAATATATATATATAGTCATCCGCAGACAGATCTGTTTCGCTGTATCACAGCTCATCAGTACGGTTAGACTCCGATTGTTTTTAACCCAGGATTAGAAACCCGACCGAATTGGCGTCAGTCGGCGATTCTACCTCTGGGTTACGAGCGTTCGGTAGAAGAAGGCAGACTTTTTAGCGCGTATATCATTAAAGGCGCCCAATGTGCGAGTGTGTGTCTGTGTGTGTGTGTGTGCTGTGTGTGTGTATGTGTGTGTGTGTGAGATAGATAAATTGTCGTCTAAATTAAGAAAAAATTAAAATAACACTGACATATTTTACTTATGACGGACAAAATTGTTCGATGGCTCAGTAGGCTGCGGTCGGTGTCATAATCGTAATTACAAGTAAACTGGATGTCATGAGTTCCTTTCTCAAGCGGTGCATATTTTTCATTTCTTGTATCACCAAGAAAAATGTTTTCTTCACATATTACGAAAATGCATTATTTTTATATTTGTATACTGATAAAAAAAAAAACAGCCAGATTAACAATTCTCTTCTGTAACAGTTGAATGAATATATTTTATAATGTGTTATATATATTACAAATTATAGTTTAGAACATGAACAAATTACAAACTACTACAAAATTGTACATATTGTTACGACATTGAAAGGACAATGTCTCATCAGGGAGTAAACGCTATATAGTAAACGCTTTCAATGTCGAAACAAAATGTACAATTTTGTAGTAGTTTGTAATTTGTACATGTTCTAAACTATAATTTACTAGCAGTATAGCCCGGCGTTGCTCGGGTGTAATGAAAGCTTTAAAACTAATCCACGGTCCTGCAGCTCAAACTCTTTGAACTTTGGCACGAAAGACTAAAAAAGTAATAGTTGTTTCCAGTTAAAGCGAAACCGTAGACTGAAAGAAAAATGAATGGCTGTAAGTCAAATTTTGATTTCCTGGTATCGATATCAAATTTTCTGCACTATTCTAAGAACTGCAACCTTGAAACTTCTGAATATCGTTTCTTATGACTTTGTCTATGAGTGCATCAAATTTGATTAAAATCGGACCACTCCTTCTATAACCCGATTTTTCCGTTTATCGATTTTCGATATTTATCGGGAGGTACCTCGACACAAAACCTAGCTAAAAACACTTGCAAACGCTTATAGTACAACTGTGTAAATTTTCAAGAAAATCGGTTCAGCCGTTTCGGTGTCTAAAGGTAACGGATTCACAAACACACACACACACAAACACACACATACACACACACACACACACACACACACACAGAGTTCTAATTATAAGTTTAGATAATAAATATCCATAGCTCTAACTGTTTTTAATTAATGTTTTTAGCGTTGTTAATATTTTCTTCGTTCCTTATTCACTTGGATATATATATATATATATATATATATATATATATATATATATATATATATATGTGTGTGTGTGTGTGTGTGTGTGTGTGTGTGTGTGTGTGTATTTTCCATTTGTAAACGCTGTAATATATATAGGTAAATATATATATATATATAAAGAATATAATTTCCTTTTTTTATCATATATAAGAATATATAAAGAAAAGATAGACGATTGATTAATGTAAAGAAGATACACACACACACACACACACACACATATATATATATATATATATATATATATATATATATATAAGATAGACGATTGATTAATGTAAAGAAGATATATATATATATATATATATATATATATATATGTGTGTCTTCTTTACATTAATCAATCGTCTATCTTTTCTTTATCCTTGGTTTCCTCTTTCTTTGGGGTTCTTTTCGAATGAGCGAGAAATTTTCGTAAATAACCGTTACAAATGTCTATTCTAATATAGACATGTAAGCGTCTATGTAAAATAAAATAAAAGAAAAGAAATTTTATTTTGAGGATCAACTGTTGTACCATTTGGGTCTGACGAGCCGCGATAATAACATTAGGAGGCGGTGAAATATGTATTACCCATTGTAATAAACTAAAATCTTATATCTATCTATCTATCTATCTATCTATCTATCTATCTATCTATCTATCTGTCTCTCTCTCTCTCTCTCTATATATATATATATATATATATATACGATGGATAAATTGTCGTCCAAACTGAGCAATAAATTAACATAACACTGACATATCATTTTAATAAATGTATATTTTCAAAAATTACACAAAAATATCTTGAAATACTAAACCGTAAATTTATTCAATAAAATCGCCATTAGTATCACACATGGCCTCCAGACGACTTCGGAATCTATTGCTTCTCTTCTGGGCGGTCCCCTTAATTCAGTTGGTGAATGCTGTCATAATCCTTGCCTTCAGTTCATCGTTGGTGATGCAAAGAGTTTTGTTGGTCTCTCGCTCATCTGCGTCCCACGCATAATGATCAAGAGGGAGCTGCAGTTTGGGAAATTAGGTGATCAGATATAAGGGATGGAGAGGTCACAGAAATCTTCGGTATCACCAATTATTGGAAGAATTTACATTTATATTTAATTTAAAAAATGACGAAACTAGGAATTAAAAAAGAAAACTTTAGATTTTGAAAGTGTGAAGACAAGAACATTTTGAGGACGCTAGATGTTATGCTTGGATTTGTCATCGGAGGCCACAATTTGAACAACATAAGGTACGCAGATGATACAGTGCTGATTGCAAACGGGAAAAGGAAACTACAAGACCTCCTACAGAAGGTAACCGAAGAGAGTGACAAAAATGACTACAAATAAACTGCAAGAAAACAGAATGCATGGTCATCAGCAAAAAAAGCAGCCCCAAATGCCAAATACAGGGGCGGGGGTACTAAAATCAAGCAGGTACAAAAATTGAAATACGTGGGAAGTGTTCTAACAGGAGATGGAAAACGCGACACAGAGATCTGATGGCGAATTGGCATAGCGAAGGACGCGTTCCAGAAGCTGAGTAAAATACTAAGACACAGGAAACATTCACTAGAAACAAAGAAGAGAGTACTGGATTGCTATGTGATGTCAGTTCTTCAATACGGCAGTAAATGTTGGGCAATATCATCGGAGATAAAAGAAAATCTTGAATCAACTGAAATGTGATTCTAGAGAAGGATGCTGTGGATACCATGGACCAAACATGATGAGGTGTTGGAAAGAATGGCAACGAAAAGGAAATTAATATTGAGCATCAGGAAGAGACAACTGAAGTTCCTGGGACATGCAATGAGGAAGGAGGGCCTGGAGAACCTGATACTAACAGGGCAGATAGAGGGAAAAAGAGATAGAAGAAGGCAGTGGATAACATATTTGAAGAACCTGAGCTGGGAGATGACAGAACGAGGATGAGTGGTGTTAGAGGACAACCTGGGATAGGGAAACGTGGAAGGCCATTATTGCCTACGTCCTGAAAGGACAGGACACATAAAAGAAAGAAAGAAGATTAAGAAGCCTGTCGAGTTTAAAAATACACACGAAACATACAAGCAAAATGAAAGAAATGTACCCTGCCGAAAAAAAGTTTATATGAGGGTTTTTTTTTTGTTTTATGTTTTATGGTTTTGTTTTTAGTGTTTTTTTTTTTGTTGTTTTTTTCTGTAAAAGGGGCAGCCCTTGAAATACATGACATTTTAATAATATGACACTGATGTTATACCATAAAAACAGGTATTTGCCCATAAAAATGTTTTAATTATTTAAAAAATCTTGGTGTGTGAAGATTTGCATTAAACTTTTCAATTTTCGATTAGTAAATATAGTATTTGCTTATTAACTTAATAACCTAATGGGTACTATTGGAAACATTTTTTTTAATTCAAACTATATGAATTATTATAATTAAAAAATAAAAATGTAAACTATTCTTGTAAAAATTCATTACTCACTGATTTTTTTTATCTTCCGACTATGATCTCCTTAATATTATATATATATATATATATATATATATATATATATATATACTAGCAGTATAGCCCGGCGTTGCTCGGGTGTAATGAAAGCTTTAAAACTAATCCATGGTCCTGGAGCTCAGACTCTTTGGACGTTGGCACGAAAGACTAAAAAGCAATAGTTGTTTCCAGTTAAAGCGAAACCGTAGACTGAAAGAAAAATGAATGGATGTAAGTCAAATTTTGATTTCCTGGTATCAATATCAAATAAGTTTTTTCGTCGTAAACTGAATTTTGAAGGCTAAATAAGTCCTCTGAGTAAATAGTATCATGGCTGAGACTAAGAACTACAACTATGCCTACTTAGAGCAAAAACTAAAATAAAAGGGCTGAAAAAATACAAACATACAGGCAGATAAACAGATACACTCACACACAAATATCTTGCCTTATATACATATATTATTGGTTTTCTGCACTATTGTAAGAACTGCAACCTTGAAACGTCTGAATATCGTTTCTTATGTCTTTGTCTATGAGTGTATCAAATTTGATTAAAATCGGACCACTCCTATAACCCGATTTTTTCGATTATCAATTTTCGATATTTATCGGGGGTACCTCGACACAAAACCTAGCTAAAAACACTTGCAGACGCTTATAGTACAACTGTGTAAATTTTCAAGAAAATTGGTTCAGCCGTTTCGGAGTCGATAGGTAACGGACACACACACACACACACACACACACACACACACACACAGAGACACGCACACACACAGACAAAGTTTCATTTATAAATAAGGTTAGATATAAACTGGAACCTCTACATGTTCATACACATATACCCACACACTCTTACGTGAGGACCGCACGTGAAACTTTTTTTTCCCCCGCGTTTTATTAAGAAATATATAAACTGATTTCCACACGTGCTTACCCAGTTGGATATATAGTCCGAATACCGTTCGTCTCTTCCAACTCTCATACTGTGAGTGTGCAGTGTGCTAATTGCATTCAGCAATTACCCACATAAAATGTTTCTCTTTATATTATAAGAACATTTCAATACATGTATAATTATATTCACTACTATTCAGTACAAACATTATTTCCTTTTCAGGAACTATTCTATCATGAATATTCAGACAATATCTTTAATAAAAGAGAGAACTCTTTTCACGACATCTTACATTCACGAATTATTCAGTTCTGTAACCTTACTTAATACAATGTTGTTATATTCGTTACAATGTGCTTTGAGTTATTTTAATATTTATAAATGTAGTAGTTTAGACAATCCCTATTGAAATTACTACCCCGACGGTCAGTCCACTACATATTGGTACCCGATTTGTCCAGTCCACTACAGCATCACGTTTTAACCGTTTTCATGACAACAATTTCCTTTCAAAATGAATCACTTTAAGATCCTTCTAATTTAAAAGAAAAAACAATTTTTAACAATAACACATAAATATGCTTATAAGTATTAAACTGTTAGGAAGACAAAATGACAGTTAAAAGTTGTTCGATATAAACAAGAAATTTATTTGTAATATTTGGATAAGAACAAAGAAAATCTTCGGACGTGATATTTGTCTCGTCATAGTCAACGCGTCCAATATGGCGATTAAACGAAGGGACGAAAGTGAAAAGTTTCTCCATGTTTTTCTTTAGTTCAGGAATGTGGAAGAAAAACAGCGTTGAAAATTAGAAACACAATTAAGGTACTGATTCGTTAGACAGAATTCTTTTATTTAGGATTAAATTGTATTAAAGCATCGTTGTCTCGGTAGCGCAGTAGGCAGCGCGTCAGTCTCATAATCATAGCGAAAAGCAATCTGAAGGTCGTGAGTTCGATCCTCACCCGAGGCACTTTTTTTTTTTTTTTTTTAAATATCACTTTGTCCTTGCGTATAACCAAGGAAAATATTTTTTCACATATGAAAATATATTATATTTTATATTTATACACTGGTATTTCATTTAAGTTTTTGGAGATTGTAGCCACGAGGAAACAAGTAAGTGGAATGTAGTTCCGTAGGCGAGAAA
This sequence comes from Ascarosepion bandense, assembly GCA_037127315.1. NCBI lineage: Eukaryota > Metazoa > Mollusca > Cephalopoda > Sepiida > Sepiidae > Ascarosepion > Ascarosepion bandense. The sequence continues at coordinate 385,656 of JBBBDQ010002567.1, read as the reverse complement.
TGAGAGAAAAGAAACTGTTCGAATAAAAGTCACGGCTACATTTATTTAAGATAATAAAATTAATGATTTGTTAAACAGAACTCAATTTTAGGTTTAAATTGAGGTAGTAAAGTAGATTTAGGTTAAAATTCTATCGGAACGCCGTTGTCTCGGTAGCGCAGTAGGCAGCGCGTCAGTCTCATAATCGATTCTAATAAGTCATCTGAAGGTCGTGAGTTCGATCCTCCCCCGAGGCATGATTTTTTCTTTTCCTGCTTTAAGAAATATATCTGAAATGTGGTTATGAAGCGATGGGAAAGTGAAAAGTTCCTCCATGTTTTTCTTTACTTTAAATTTTAAAAATATGAAGACAAGAATATTTTCAGGACGCAACATGTTATGCCTGGCTGAGCAGGAACAACAAAGCAAAAATGCATAAAGAGATAAGAGAACTGACAGGACAAAAAACCTGTTCCTCAACAGGATGCATAAAATCCAAAGAAGGGACAATCATATTAGAGAAAGAGGAAATACTCCAGCGATGGGAAGAATACATAAAGGATCTCTTTTGCGACAAGAGAGAACAACCGAGAATACACAAGGAGATGGATGGACCGGAAATACTAAAATCCGAAGTGGAAGCTGCAATGGCCAAAATGAACAGAAACAAAGCACCTGGCCCAGATGGCATAGTGATAGAGCTGCTGACAGCCTTAGAAGAATATGGCATAGAAAAGATTACCGACATAATAAACGAAATTTATAGCAGCGGAATAATACCAGACGACCTATGCAAGTCGATATTTATAGCACTGCCGAAGAAACCAGGTGCAAACGAGTGTGAACTACACAGAACTATCAGCTTAATGAGTCACATTACAAAACTGATTGTCAGAATCCTGATGAATAGAGCGAGAAGCAGAATCAGGCCAGAGATAGGGCAGGAACAGTGCGGGTTCGTCAAAGACACTGGAACAAGGAACGCCATATTCATGATTAGGATGCTCTCTGAAAGGGCATTACAAATGAAGAAAGACTTGTACCTATGCTTCATTGATTACGCGAAAGCATTCGACAAAATACGACACAAAGAATTGATGGAAATGCTAGGCAACCTCGACATTTTCGGCAAAGATATAAGAATAATCAAGAATCTCTACTGGCAGCAAACGGCCTGCATACGGACAGGTAACGACCTCAGTAGATACACAAAGATAGAAAAAGGCGGAAGACAAGGATGTGTCTTTTCACCGGATTTGTTCAACCTATACAGCGAGAATATTTTGAGGACCCTAGATGATACACCAGGATTTGTTATTGGAGGCCACAACCTGAACAACATAAGATACGCGGACGATACAGTACTGATTGCGGACACGGAAAGGAAACTGCAAGATCTCATACAGAAAGTAGCAGTGGAGAGTGACAAGAAGGGACTACAAATAAACTTTAAGAAAACTGAGTGCATGGTCATCAGCAAAAGATACAACCCAAAATGCCAAATACAGGTGGGGGATAACAGAATCAAACAAGTCCAAGAATTTAAGTACCTAGGAAGTGTTCTAACAGGAGATGGAAAGTGCGACACGGACATCCGAAGGCGAATTGGCATGGCAAAGGACGCGTTCCAGAAGATGAGCAAAATACTAACACACAGGAAGATCTCAATAGAAACGAAGAAAAGAGTGCTAGACTGCTACGTGATGTCAGTTCTTCAATACGGCTGTGAATGCTGGACAATATCATCGAAAATGAGGACAAAACTGGAAGCGGCCGAAATGTGGTTCTACAGAAGGATGCTACGGATATCGTGGACTGAGCATACAAGCAACGACGAGGTGTTAGAAAGAATGGCAACAAAAAGGAAATTGATGCTGAGCATCAGGAAGAAACAACTGAAGTTCCTGGGACATGCAATAAGGAAGGAGAGCCTGGAGAACCTGATACTGACTGGTCAGATAGAAGGAAGGAGAGACAGAGGAAGGCAGCGGATAACATATTTGCAGGGTCTGATCAGGTGGATGACGGAACGGGGGTTGCCAGGAGCAACAGGAGCAAACATACTAAGAGCCACAAGGGATAGGGAGACGTGGAGATCCATGATCGCCTACGTCCTGAAAGGACAGGGCACATAGAAGAAGAAGGTACGCAGGTGATACGAATGCTGAAACATCGTTGAAAATTAGAAACATAATTAAGGTAATGATTCCTTAGTCAGAAGTAAGTAGATTTAGGATTAAATTGGGGGTTGACGTCGTTGTCTCGGTGGCGCAGTAGGCAGCGCGTCAGTCTCATAATCATATCGAATAGTAATCTGGAGGTCGTGAGTATTTTTTTTCGAATCACTAAGAAAAATGTTTCTTTTATATCTGAACTTATTTATAAATGGAACATTGTCTGTGTGTGTGTCTGTGTGTGTGTGTGTGTCCGTTACCTATAGACTCCGAAACGGCTGAACCGATTTTCTTGAAAATTTACGCAGTTGTACTATAAGCTAGGTTTTGTGTCGAGGTACCTCCCGATAAATATCGAAAATCGATAATCGAAAAAAATCGTGTTATAGAAGGAGTGGTCCGATTTTAATCAAATTTGATACACTCATAGACAAAGACATAAGAAACGACATTCAGAAGTTCCAAGGTTGCAGTTCTTACAATCGTGCAGAAAATCGATAATATATATATATATATAAAAAGCAAGATGTTTGTATGTGTGTCTGTTTATTTGTCTGTATATCCTTTATACAAATCCACAATTTTTATCCGATTCTCACCAAACTTTACACAAATATTCTTTAGGCAGAGTCTGAGCTCCAGGACCATGGATTAGTTTTAAAGCTTTCATTACACCCGAGCAACGCCGGGCTATACTGCTAGTCTATAATAATCAGAGGTATATCAGCCGTAACCTAGCCGTGATTCTTAATGTGAGTGTTGAGATTGTATTGCCAGTGCCAGTTTATTTATTCTTGGCTTTGTGACTGAAAAGACTATTTGGGCACAAATATTCCTTAGGCTGAGTCTGAGCTCCAGGACCATGGATTAGTTTTAAAGCTTTCATTACACCGGAGCAACGCCGGGCTATACTGCTAGTATATATTATGTACATATCTGGTGCAGATTTTCTTAAAAGTAGCAACTATTAAAAAAAAAACTTTCGTTACAATAGTCAACTTCTATAAATTCCAGGAAGTTTATTGGAGGTGGACTAGTATAAGTAAAGATTATCACGCTGTAGGTTGCAATGTCAACCTACTGCGGGATAATCTTCTGCCCATTCAGTCATGTCTCTTTCGAGACATGATCGCCCAAGCGTGTATCACGTATGGCACTTAACTGACTGACTGAAAATAAACAGTTGAAAACATGATTTAAGACTGGGCATAAAGTGGGGGAACTGTTTTCTATTGTTATGAAGTAATAAACTGATCCCCCACTAATTACTACTTAATAATATAGTACATATCTTCCCCCTCTAGCTATAAGTCAAAATAACATAACAGATTGGGTTCTATAGCCTTGGTCGGCAACCAGTCTACCGCAGAAAGCGATGGCAACCGACTGCGGGATAATCTTCTGCCCAGTCAGTCATGTCTCTTTCGAGACATGATCCCCCAAGCGTGTATCACGTGTGGCACTTAAATGACTGACTGCAAAAAGCAATGGCAACCTAGTGCGAGATAATATTCTGCCCAGTCAGTCATGTCTCTTTCGAGATATGATCGCCTAAACGTGTATCACGTATGTCACTTAACTGACTGACTGAATAGTTGGAAACCTGATTAAGGCATAAATTGGGGTTCGGTTTTATATTGTTATGAAGTAATAAACTGATCCCCTACTAATTAATACTTAATAATATAATACATCTCTTTCCCATCTAGCTATGAGTCAAATAACAGGACAGATTGGCTGGCAACCAGTCTACCGCAGAAAGCGAGGCAACCTACATCGTGATAATCTTTTGCACAGTCAGTCATGTCTCGAAAGAGACATGATCGCCCAAGTGTGTATCATGTATGGCACTTAGATGACTGAATAGAATTACTATTGTTATCGTTAATTTGTCTCATCATAAAAACTTCTGTAATTGTAGAAACCCCAACCAATGCCCCTTATCTAATAAGTGTTTAAGTAAATTCCTTGTCTATATGTGCTTTATCTCATCAGAAGAAAATCTTAGGGTTACTAAAGTTTATATTGGTAATACAATGAACTTTTTTAAAAAGCGTTTTTACAATCATCTCTCATCTTTTACTAATATGGATAAACAAATTATGATATACTTTCTAAATATTTTAAAAGTTAAAAGAAGAGAATAAAACACTTAAAGTTAAATGAAAAATTTTCAAACAAGCTGGAATATCTAGATCGGGGAAGAAACTATGTTTCCTTTGTCTTCAAGAAAAAATGGAAATTATTATGTACATGAAAAGTGATATATTGCTAAATCAAAGACATGAATCTACAGAAACTTATAAACATATTAAAGAATTAACCTTACAATCCTTCTGGAATTATAACATCTAAGGTATGACACTTTAGCAATTGTAAATTTTTGATAATATTAACTTTTCTATCTTGATAATTTACTTTAACTGTATTATCTCTTATGTCATTTTATCTTTATTTTCTATTACAAATTGTGATCTATTTACTACTTTAAATTTTAATTTTAACGTTAATTTTAATTTGATTTCTTTTAATTTTAATTTTAATTTGAAATTTAATTTGAAATTTTACTTTTTAATTTTAATTTTAATTTCTTTTATTTTATTTCTCCAATTCATTATATTGGCTCTAATGAATTTATATCTTCGTGTTATGTTTTTAAATATCCTCTAATTTACGTTTCATGAATAGTTTCTCTGTTTCTGTATGTGATTTCATCATTTTTTTTTTTATGCCAAAGGATTTAGCTTGAAACACTGCAACCTATGTCTGTATCTGTCTGCAATTCACTTCCGGCCAAAGTTTGAAATTTCTATTTCTTAACCGTTTCTGTTGTCTCTCCCCTTTCTTCCCTCTGTGTATTTTCTCACTTTTTCCTCTTTGTTTTCCGCTTCGCTTTCTGCTATTTTTGTATGTCCTTTTCCTCTTTATTTCCTTGTCCTTCTAGAGGGGTATGATGTTTTCCCTTTTTTTTTTAATGCAAAAATATTTCAACCCAGACACAATGTGACCGATGTCTATATTTGTCATCAATTCACTTCCTGTCTAAATTTAAAATTTCTCTCTCTTAGCCGTTTCCGTTGGCTCTTTCCTCTCAGTTTTTTCCCCTCTTGTTTTCCTCTTTGCGTTCTATTTCCTCTGTGTTTTTCCCTTTCCTCTTTCTTTCCCTTTCTTAATTTCTCATCTTTTCTACCCTCTTTTTTTCCCTCTTTTTAATATCTTTTTACCTCGTACATAAAGATTTCCAAAAATAAAAGGAAATGGTGGTTTTTACTTTTTTTTTCAATAAAACATTTATTACCATCATTATTAACTACCTGATGAGACATTGTTCTTTCAATGTCGAAACAAAATGTACAATTTTGTAGTGGTTTGTACTTTGTACATATTGTAAGTATAATAAATAATAGTCAACCTTCCCTGAAGATCTGTTTAGGTGAAACCTTGTTAGATTTGTTGGTTCACTAGGTTACTTTACTTATTCAACTCTGCTTACGTATTGAGCGCTTTTTTGTTATTGATTACTCGTCTCGGGTTTCTTCTTTGGGCTACGTACTGGCTCGGTCCAAATCGCTTTGGCTGATGTTCATGTGCTTAGCTCTTTCTTTTTTTTACTAACATTTTTTCCTTATGCGTATATACGCGGAGGGTTTTTCGAAACGAGTATAGTGATAAGTTTGCATTTATATATATATATATATATATATATATATATATATATATATATATATATATATATCGTTCTCAGTTGACAACATTTGATTTGGTTTGGGAGACGATGATATTCTAAAAATATCGAAATCAAATGTTGTCAAATAAACTAGACAGAATAAGAGACCCACAAATATTGTCTGCAATGATTTTCGTTGATTCATGAGTCGAGAAAAGCAATGATTATATTTTTAGATAAATAAATTCTGAAAATAGATTCACATGCAGAAAAACTCGTCTCTTAAGATGAACAAAAATCTGGGAAAACTGTTTTTTTTTAAATGTTGTCTTGGCGAATTCCAAGGTTGTTTCGGTAGCGAATTAGACCGCACGTCGTGAGATCATGCATTTGGTCGTCACACGAAAGAGCTGCAATATTAAGTTGCCACAATCCTTTCTGAACATCTTTAAACTTTGCTTTGAACAAAAATGACGTTAGTTTAAATATTTGCGACAAAGTGTTGGACTAATGGTGCATTTGCTTATTTCGATCAATTACCTCTTCTTGAACTCGTATCGCACACTTCGGAGTAGGGGCGTTTTCATTTGTTGCTACGTTTGCGAGATCAACAGCTTTGATGGTTGACATAAAACGTGAGCCACGACCAGGCTTCTCACCGACAGGCCAATGATTACCTCACATTGCCTTTCCACCGACTGGCCAATCATTGCCTCACATTTGATAATTGATATAAAACGCGATATTTGACCAGGCTTCCCACCGACTGGCCAATGATTACCTCACATTTGATGACTGATATAAAACGCGATCCTTGACCAGGCTTCCCACCGACTGGCCAATGATTACCTCACATTTGATGATTGATATAAAACGCTATCCTTGACCAGGCTTCCCACCGACTGGCCAATGATTACCTCACATTTGATGATTGATATAAAACGCGATCCTTGACCAGGCTTCCCACCGACTGGCCAATGATTACCTCACATTTGATGATTGATATAAAACGCGATCCTTGACCAGGCTTCCCACCGACTGGCCAATGATTACCTCACATTTGATGATAGACATAAAACGCTATCCTTGACCAGGCTTCCCACCGACTGGCAAATGATTACCTCACATTTGATGATTGATATAAACCGCAATCCTTGACCAGGCTTCCCACCGACTGGCCAATGATTACCTCACATTTGATGACTGATATAAAACGCTATCCTTGACCAGGCTTCCCACCGACTGGCCAATGATTACCTCACATTTGATGATTGTTATAAAACGCGATCCTTGACCAGGCTTCCCACCGACTGACCAATGATTACCTGACATTTGATGATAGACATAAAACGCGATCCTTGTCCAAGCTTCCCACCGATTGGCCAATGATTACCTCACATTTGATGATTGATATAAAACGCGATCCTTGACCAGGCTTCCCACAGACTGGCCAATGATTACCTCACATTTGTTGATTGATATAAAACGTTATCCTTGACCAGGTTTCCCACCGACTGGCCAATGATTACCTCACATTTGATGGTTGATATAAAACGCGATCCTTGACCAGGCTTCCCACCGACTGGCCAATGATTACCTCACATTTGATGATTGATATAAAACGCGATCCTTGACCAGGCTTCCCACCGACTGGCCAATGATTACCTCACATTTGTTGATTGATATAAAACGCTATCCTTGACCAGGTTTCCCACCGACTGGCCAATGATTACCTCGCATTTGATGATTGACATAAAACGCGACTATTGACCAGGCTTCCCACCGACTGGCCAATGATTACCTCACATTTGATGATTGATATAAAACGCGACTATTGACCAGGCTTCCCACCGACTGGCCAATGATTACCTCACATTTGATGATTGATATAAAACGCGATCCTTGACCAGGCTTCCCACCGACTGGCCAATGATTACCTCACATTTGATGACTGATATAAAACGCTATCCTTGACCAGGCTTCCCACCGACTGGCCAATGATTACCTCACATTTGTATGATTGACATAAAACGCGACTCTTGACCAGGCTTCCCACCGACTGACCAATGATTACCTCACATTTGATGATTGATATAAAACGCGATCCTTGACCAGGCTTCCCACCGACTGGCCAATGATTACCTCACATTTGATGATAGACATAAAACGCTATCCTTGACCAGGCTTCCCACCGACTGGCAAATGATTACCTCACATTTGATGATTGATATAAACCGCTATCCTTGACCAGGCTTCCCACCGACTGGCCAATGATTACCTCACATTTGATGATTGTTATAAAACGCGATCCTTGACCAGGCTTCCCACCGATTGGCAAATGATTACCTCACATTTGATGATTGATATAAAACGCGATCCTTGACCAGGCTTCCCACAGACTGGCCAATGATTACCTCACATTTGATGATTGATATAAAACGCGATCCTTGACCAGGCTTCCCACCGACTGGCCAATGATTACCTCACATTTGATGATTGACATAAAACGAGATCCTTGACCAGGCTTCCCACCGACTGGCCAATGATTACCTCACATTTGTTGATTGATATAAAACGCTATCGTTGACCAGGCTTCCCACCGACTGGCCAATGATTACCTCACATTTGATGACTGATATAAAACGCTATCCTTGACCAGGCTTCCCACCGACTGGCCAATGATTACCTCACATTTGATGATTGATATAAAACGCTATCCTTGACCAGGCTTCCCACCGACTGGCCAATGATTACCTCACATTTGATGATTGATATAAAACGCGATCCTTGACCAGGCTTCCCACCGACTGGCCAATGATTACCTCACATTTGATGATAGACATAAAACGTGATCCTTGACCAGGCTTCCCACCGATTGGCAAATGATTACCTCACATTTGATGATTGATATAAAACGCGATCCTTGACCAGGCTTCCCACCGACTGGCCAATGATTACCTCACATTCGTTGATTGATATAAAACACTATCCTTGACTAGGCTTCCCACCGACTGGCCAATGATTACCTCACATTTCATGATTGATATAAAACGCTATCCTTGACCAGGCTTCCCACCGACTGGCCAATGATTACCTCACATTTGATGATAGACATAAAACGCGATCCTTGACCAGGCTTCCCACCGACTGGCCAATGATTACCTCACATTTGATGATTGATATAAAACGCGATCCTTGACCAGGCTTCCCACCGACTGGCCAATGATTACCTCACATTTGATGATTGACATAAAACGCGATCCTTGACCAGGCTTCCCACCGACTGGCCAATGATTACCTCACATTTGATGATTGATATTAAACGCTATCCTTGACCAGGCTTCCCACTGACTGGCCAATGATTACCTCACATTGCGTTTCGATTCTCGATCTCATTCGTTACACTGAAAACTGGGCAAGCTCGCATTATAATGGAAGATAAATGCCGCTTGGCTAAATCAGAACTCTAACCCATAATATAAAACGTGTTTCATTGAGGGCTTGGCTTCGCCTATGTGGATATGTAAGTGTGACTGAACAACTTCTGCTTTTTGTATCTCTTATATCAATATTTTGGAGCTGATCGAAGATAATTAATTTTATTAATTAATTATTAACTATAACCGGAAAATCTTCTAATTGCTATTATAGATCATAAGAGAACATACTAAGAGAAATTTTCTTTATTCTCCGAATACGAGCAAAGGAAAACGGAGGTGATTAATTTAATTAATTAATTATTAACTATAACAGAAAAATCTTCTAATTTCTATTATGAGTAAGGGGAGAACGCACTAAAAGACGTTTATCTTTATTCTCCGAATAGGAGCGAAGGAAAAGAGAGCAGGGGCGAAAGATATCAAATGATATTTCTCGGTTGTTATTTTAGACCAGAGAAAGAAGAAGAAAGAAATGACTTAAATTTGTTTTAATGCCACGAAACAATAGATTTCGATTTCAGCCCACCCAGGAAAGCTAACAATTGTCATTCTAAACCTAAAAGAAAGAGATAAGAATTCAATTGTTATTTTTTCGTCGGGCATTTGTAAAAGCTGAAAAAGAAATTTCACTTTTATCAATAATTATTGAATCTAATTATCCTGCTAGCGTGTATTGTGAAAAGAATTAAGATAACACTGGTCCCGAAGTAATTTAGAGAAAGAGACATTTTCACTGACACCAGGGTGGGACTAGATAACAAAACATTCCTGTCGCTTGAAAATATAGGTGACTCAGAAAAGGAATATTAAAAAACACAGGTGCGGAGAAATTCTTATCTGGGTAACAATGTCAAAGGACCCTTGTCAACTTGTTTTGGGCGAAGCCAGTTCAAAAATGTTAATAGCGATTGTTTTAAGAAAAAAATCCTCGAAATTGTATCGTGAGAAAGAAAATTTTGAGAGAAAAAGTCCAGCCCAGAAAAGGGGTATGGGAAGATGACGTCATAAGACGGAGAGGAATTCCATTGGTCCTGTAAACAAGTGCCGAAAGGGGGAGCCGACCAACAATTGACGTCATGGAAAGCAGATTAATCCGATTGGGTAAACCAGAGGCAACAACGAGTAGCAGCTAACCTCGGCATTCTATTGGTCGCCGAGATGGGGGGTTAGACACCCAGCGACCGTCGGCCCCACACCATGGCATGGGCATAAATACAGGGACCAAAATGAGTTGGATTCGAGTTGGATTGGAGTCGAGTCCCAGCGGTGGTTCGAGGCAGTTCAGTTTCAGTTTCAGTTACCGGCTCAAAGATGTAACGACGAAAATAGGCGCCATGTTGTTGGGCCCCAACCGCAGAGCCTGCCGGCCAACCTGAGTTAAAAACAGACAAGTAGTGATTTTACAGACAAAGTTGCAGATGAGGTCGATGTTTGAAGTCGAAGTCGGAATGGCAGGGATCGACAGAAGAGGCCTGATGCCGGCTAACCAGAGTTAAAGATAGAAGAGAATTTACAAAGTTTTTGAGATCGACAATTGAATGCAGTTTTCAGTTGCAGTAGGAGTAGTTGCAGCACGAGTGGCAGAGAATTCGAGTTCCCGGTCCAGGGATGTAATGACCAAAGACATTTTCCAGTTGAAGAAGTAAAGAGACAGAGATATGATTGCCATGCCGTTGGGTGCCGACCATAGTGAATCCTGTCGCCAATCAACCAACCAGATTTAAGAGACAGACAAGAGAATTTGCAGACAAAGTTTGAAATTGCCAAATGAAAAGAGTAACCCAGCACTTCGGCAATTTCCGTAACATTCCGGAAAACAAGCAACAAGTTGACTAGTCTTACAACGAATTTAGAACTCTGTTCGGAGCAGCAAGCTGTGGCCTGCCAGATTTCTCGTTATTGCTTGAGGGAATAATTCAATTTACTTAGAAACTTCCGTTCCGCTACCAGTTTGATAGAAGCAAGGATTGGGAATTATTCAAGAGACTATTGTGTATAATCTGTATATAAAGACATTATTTCACAACATTTCAGACGTCGGTCCACTTATTTTTCTTGGTGCTATATTTCTTTCTTTTATTACTTAATTGTGTGCACGCTTCCCGGTTTGGTTTAGCTCAGCAGAGAGACAGCTAGTGGAGAACTCACGTTGTGATTAAACAACACAACGTGGGACAAGGGAGATCACCGTGACAGAGTCAATCTACGACCAGCTATCTGGATCGAAACCAACAGCGACCGGCCGGGTAATGGCATACTCTTTCTCCGTAGAAACTCATCACGACGTGTGGATGGCTATACAAATGGATGACATTTGAACCACGAGGTAAACAGGTTTGTCTTCCACCAAGAACGGAACAGAACTGATATTCACCTCCCGAAATTTACGTGGGAGTTCTGAGACCTTAAGCTCGGGCAAAAAGTAAATATGTTTTTTTTTTTTACATTATATGAGCGCCAGTCATCGAAAGTCAGCTGTCACGAGAACATTCAAGCTGCAAGCACTGCGTCTTTTTCTATGAGCTTTGTACTTTAAGGTCTTTGGCTAGCATGGCTCCCAACAATTTCCTTGTCCTTTAGCAATTTTCATCTTTTCGCTATTCTCCTCTGAACCCTGCTTTGTCATTCATTTTCACAAGCTCGTTACTTAAGTTATACTCTGTTTTCATTTGATCTTATAATATGTCCTGTGGGTGTCAAATTTGCCAGGCCCGTTTTCCTCATTATGTATCCTAGAAATCTCAACTGTCTCTTGTTTCTATTTCCTTTCAAACTCCGTCGTTGCCAACAGGCTCAGTCCATGGTATTCTAATCTTCCTTCTTTAGGACCACATCTTTGTTTTTTCTTCATCTGTAAAGAGATTTTCTAGTATTCACTAACATATCGGAAGTCAGTCAATCAGTTAAGTGCTATACGTGATACACGCTTGGGCGATCATGTCTCGAAACAGACATGACTGGCTGGGCAGAAGATTATCCCGCAGTAAGTTGCCATTACTTTCTGCGGTAGACTGGTTACCAGCCAAGACTATAGAACCCAATCTACCCTGTTATTTAACTGGAGGGAAGAGACGGAATAATACCTTTTCCAAGGGTATTTGCGCGTAAGTGAATGCAAGGAATTCAACTGGAATTCGAACTTGGAAGACTGATCTGATAAAGGTTCAATAGGTTTTTTTTTGTTTCTAATGAATTTTTTTCCGTTTCTTAATACTTTGCTTAGGTTTTGGAAGGTATATTGACGTTAGCTTACTGATGTTTGCTCCATATACATATTGCAATACAAAATACATCGAATCCATAGCTGCATAGACTGCTAACAGCGTTGGTCAGTGTTTCGGGTAAGGAAGCTTTACTCGTCAGGATCCATTTTGCACATTTATAAACCCACTATTCGTCTGTGCATTGAGTATTGTTGTCATATCTGGTCGGATGGTTCTGCTATTCATCTTGAGGTTCTCGACAAAATTCAAAGGAAGGATCTGCAATATAATATATCCTGTACTGGCAACTCGCCTTCAGTCAAATTCTCAAATTCTGACTTCCCTCTTTCTTTTCTATAAGTATTTTAATGGCAACTACTCCGACGGGCTTTTCTTCTCTGGTTCCTCGACCACATGTATTTACTCGTGTAACATCAAGATCCCACCATTTTACTGTCGAAATAGTTAAATGTAATCCTTTCTTCTACTCTGACAGTTGATTTTCTCGCACTTCCCGTTTGTAGAACTGTCTTCTTAATCTTTGATTCTCTCATAGCTACAATCTTTAAAAGTATATAGCATTATGTAACTGGTCCCAGTATGTGTTCAAAAGCTGCAAATACAAGATTCAGGATCCTCCCTCATTGATTCAAGCGTTGGTTTGGGGTTGGGGATGACATAGTCATTGCGCGTTCAATATCTGTGCTGGGTAGTACAGTCTTGGGCTCAATAGAATCCTACCGTCAAAATCCTCATAAGCAAGAAGAACAAAAAACAATACAAGGTTAGCTATTACAATTTGTAACATACAACGTATGTTAGCACGTGCAATACCTTGTCTTCATCAGCTGCCGACCAGGGGTGATGTCACGGTTTCGGTGGCTATGGCGGGACCGCCACCAGTGGCGCCACCAGTGGCGCCACCAGCAGCGTTTGCCACCAGGCAGGGTATGAAGATAAACTTGTTGATTGTCCCTCTTGTATCTAATCTAAACTTATTTATAAATGAAACTTTGTCTCTGTGTGTGTGTGTGTGTGTGTGTGTATGTGTGTGTGTGTGTGTGTGTGTGTGTGTGTGTGTGTGTGTGTGTGTGTGTGTGTGTGTTACCTATAAACTTCGAATCGGCTGAACCGATTTTCTTGAAAATTTACACAGTTGTACTATAAGCGTCTGCGAGTGTTCTTTGTTCGGTTTTATGTCGAGGTACCCCCGATAAATATCGAAAATCGAAAATCGAAAAAATCGGGCTATAGAAGGAGTGATCCGATTTTAATCAAATTTGATACACTCATAGACAAAGACATAAGAAACGATATTCAGAAGTTTCAAGGTTGCAGTTCTTACAATAGTGCAGAAAATCGATAATATATATATATATATATATATATATATAAGGTAAGATGTTTGTGTGTGTGTGTGTGTGTGTGTGTGTGTGTGTGTGTGTGTTTATCTGTCTGTATGTCCTTTACACAAATCCACAATTTTTATCCGATTCTCACCAAACTTCACACAAATATTCTTTGAGTCTGAGCTCCAGGACCATAGATTAGTTTTAAAGCTTTCATTACACCCGAGCAACGCCGGGCTATACTGCTAGTATGCTCATAAAGAAGTAAATAAAACGATCGTTTCTCTTTGCAGTTTGTATCGGCAATGAAATTTCCTGAACGCGTTTGTCGTTATTAACGCCCTCGTGAAATAGAATGTAATTTCTTCTTCTTAACCCATTGTTCTCAGTGGAGCATCGACGACTCCTCGCCATCGCACCTTTTTCGGGGCTGGTTTGTTGCTGTCGTTGATGCTTCAGTAACTTGTCTTATTTTTGTATTTATTTCTGAAATGAGTAATTTTCAATAATCTTGAAATTATTTCAAACTATTGTTCTCATCTTGGTTGATATAGATGTTATAATAGTAAAAACGTTTCGACTAAGTACCCTCTGGTCATCATAAGGTGTCCATAGATTTCACATGATATTTCGCATAAATCAACGAGATAATCCATATCAGCCAGTCTATGTACACCTGATGATAACCAGAGGGTGCCTAGTCGAAACGTTGTGTCTATTATAACATTTACATCAACCAAGATGAGAACAACAATTCAAAATAATCCCAAGATTATTGTCTATTTTTTGTTTATGGTTTTTGTTGTTGCTTTGTTTTTTGTTGTTGCTTTGTTTGTTTGTTTTTTGTTTTTTTTGTTTTTTGTTTTTTTACAGGTAGAAGTGTTGACTATACTTATAGAAAAGATAGAGGGAAGCCACATCACGTCGGTGAGAAATTGGCTGAAGGTGAGCTGCCAATTCAAGATCGATATATCCTTTTATCCTCCGGGCATAGTGGTTCACCACCAGGCTGGTTTTGAATTTCAGAGTTTTTCTTTTTTCCTAGACCGGTTGCAACCCAAGGCTATAGAACCCAGTCTCTTTTGCTATTTAACCATAGCTGGCGGAAGAATAGATGGATTTATACATTCCCAAGGGTAATACCCCTTAAGTAAATACAATGACTGGAATTCGAACTCAGCTCTCCAATTCCTCAATCTGACCCACAATGCATTACTCTACAGTGCCTCCTAATAAGCCCACATAATAATACGAAAGGACGAAGTGTTCGATTCATATCATCCTTAAAGAGTATTAGCATGTAAATGAATGTAATGAACTCGCCTGGAATTAAAACTTGACTCACCAATTCCCTAATTCGAGCTGCCCCATCGTGCCTGGGGAACGTAGTTTTGGACCAAATGAAAATTGAGCGGGCTTTTTCTTCATCTATGAAAGCAATAGTAATCTGTATGCAAGTAATAGATCAGACAGAGTTAAGAAGTGATTTTATAGTTGGGATGGTCTGAAGCTATAGGGAGATGGTTAATGTTTATTAATTTGGCCTTGTGTCATACATGACCGAACTCCCTATAACTTACAGGTTTATTCATAACTAGCATCATAGCCCGGCGTTGCCCGTACAACTTATATTTTAGTAGTAAGACTCGGTTACGTAAAAAATAATTATACAAAAAATTGTTGTTAAATTCCATTAAAAAATCTATTTTCTTTTGTTTTGCGTAAACGTGATTTAATGTTTTGTGTGACATTGTAAATAAGATTGCGTTTGTTTTTGTTTCAAAATTACAGGGGAAAATATTTACATTTCTGTTGACTAAATGAATTTTTAACATAAAAATAAAAAATTATTTATTTTGTTTTACTGAAATTAGAAATATAAAAACTCTCAGTTCAGAAATTTTCGAAGAATATTTAAAAATGTAGAAATATAAAAACTATTACGCTTGTAGTGATACCGAGCAAAGCGAGGGACCGGATGTTTTCACTCTCACGACCAAAAAGCAAATGACCAAAACCCGTCGGTGCGCACCGCGGCTCCGAGCAGATGTTCCAGTTGAAAACTAAAAATTAATCAAATATCAAATTCCAGTTCGCGAGCCTACGCGAATTTTATTTATCGGCCAATGGGAAACCCAGAATCAAATACGGATGTGAACTCCCAAATGATCTGCTGCGATCAAAAAAGAAGATATAAAAAGCCGATACAGAAAGCATCGCCAGACAGACCCAGACAGACACACACATACTCGAGAGAGACTAGTGTAATTAGTATCTCTCTTGACCGATGTCAAGCGGCTTACTATGCTCGCCTCCCGTCCCTCTTATCTTATCCTTCGCTGTCTCTAAACTACTTACCGACCAAAGGAGTGGATACATCAAAGACATTCCTTATTTACAACGCTCCCACATTCATAAGCACAAATTCACTTTTCAGCATTTATTGCCATGAACATTTTAACGTCCGTTGGACCCATACTAAAAGAATTACTTTAATTGTAAAAACCTTAATTGATATGTGTATATATTCTTCGTTTCTAACCTTTCTTTATGACTTATAGTGGGCTATCTACAACGAGGCTAAATTCCGTTAATCTGCAACAGCTTACAACTACCTTTCACGAGAACGGATAACCCCACTATACGCTCTCAGTTCAGAAATTTTCGAAGAATATTTAAAAATTTAAACATTTAATTTTAGAGGAAAAAATTACATTAATGAATAATGCTTTGTTTTTTTATTATTTTATTTTCTGAAGTATTAAATATTAAATCTGAAAAAAAAAAAGACTTAAACAATTAAATTAACCATTGGCACTTTTTTTTTTTACATATTTTGTTTTTGTTTGAAAAAACACTTTTTAAAAATATTTCTTTTGTTTCAAAATTTACAGAAGGTAGCAGAAGAAAGTAACAAGAAAGGACCAGAAATAAACTGCACGAAAACCGAATGCATGGCCATCAGTAAAAAGGGCAGCCCCAAATACCAAATACAGGTCGGGGATACCAGAATCAATCAGGTACATAAATTTAAATACCTGGTAAGCGTTATAACAGAAGACGGAAAGTGTGACACAGATATCCAAAGGCGAATTGGCATGGAGAAGGAAGCATTCCAGAAGTTGATTAAGGTATTAAGAAACAGGACAATTTCGCTAGAAACTAGGAAGAAAGTACTGGATTGCTACGTGCTGTCTGTCCTTCAGTATGGCAGTGAATGCTGGACAATGCCATCAAAGATGAAGGAAAAACTTGAAGCAACTGAAATGTGGTTCTACAGAAGGATGCTGCGAATATCATGGATCAAGCATGTGAGCAATGATGAGGTTTTGGAAAGGATGGAAACGAAGAGGAAATTAATAGGAAGAGACAGTTGAAGTTCCTGGGACACGCAGTGAGGAAGGAGGGCCTGGAGAACCTGATGCCTACAGGCCAGATAGAGGGAAAGAGACAGGGGGAAGCAACGGATAGCACATTTGAAGGACCTAATCAGGTGGATGATGGAACGAGGGTTGCATGATGTAACAAGAGAAGGCGCGCTCAGAGCCACTAGGGATAGGGAAACGTGGAAAGCCATGATCACCTACGTCCTGAAGGGACAGGGCACATAGAAGAAGAAGCTATATGCTAACTGTTTATAAGAAATTATAATGTGGATATAAAGTGGAGGATCAAATCTATATTATAATCAATTTATAAACTGATCCCTCATTTTATGGCCACGCTAGTTTCTATACATTTATATTCTAGATTTGTGGGTTTGAGCTACTGGATGATGGAACGAGGATTGCACGGTGTAACAGGAGAAGGCGCGCTCAGAGCCACCAGGGATAGGGAAACGTGGAAAGCCATGATCGCCTACGTCCTGAAGGGACAGGGCACATAGAAGAAGAAGCTATATGCTAACTGTTTATAAGAAATTATAATGTGGATATAAAGTGGAGGATCAAATCTATATTATAATCAATTTATAAACTGATCCCTCATTTTATGGCCACGCTAGTTTCTATACATTTATATTCTAGATTTGTGGGTTTGAGCTACTGGATGATGGAACGAGGATTGCACGGTGTAACAGGAGAAGGCGCGCTCAGAGCCACCAGGGATAGGGAAACGTGGAAAGCCATGATCGCCTACGTCCTGAAGGGAGAGGGCACATAGAAGAAGTAGGGAGATGATTAATGTTTACAAAATTTGGCCTTGTGTGAAACATAACCAAACTCCCTACAGCTGACAGATCTTTTCGTTTTCATCATCAGAAGGTTGGTTGGAAGCAGGTTAGTATGTTTGGAATAGTGGAAGAATAAAAATATACATTTTTCATGTAAAAATAGAAATTTATTAATAGGAAAATATAACAAGAATTGGTAGAAATTAATGTTTAATGAGAAACAAGTAATGAGTATCAAGAGTTGCAGAAATGTTCGTCGTAGTAATTTGTTGGAAAGAGTTTATGTGTACGTTAGTAAGTATGTATGGGCGTTTGTTTGGTAGGAGTGTCTCTGAAGAAGAAGAAGTAGTAAAAGGAATCAGCACACGAGAAAGAAGGAGAAAGAGGACAATATGCGACGTGAACTTACGTCCGGGTCGTGGTTAAAGTTTCTCCCGTTATATTTTAGTGTGTCGTTTCGCTGCCCCCATCTGACTGTCTGACTGACGCTGACCGGGGCCTTTTATAGTCACTTAGATTTTTCGCATGGATCGCTAAGTCTTTCTTAGTCTATTCGTTGTTCCCATCACAATAAAATTAAATGTTGAACATTTTTTATCGACACACTTCCAGGAAATCAAAGCGATAAGTTTCGCTTGACCTGAATTGGGGACTAACTCAATCTTTTGTGATAACAGCAACAACAGCTTCAATTTGGGTGCACAAATCACTTGTGCCAAAGCGTTGCTAGTCTTTTAATAGTTCTCGCAATTCTTGTATGATTTTAGTTTGAGAAAGAAATTGATAGGCAAGCAATATGACAGTACAACCAGTTGGGCCAATAAAACAAAATTGGAGCCATTAAGAAATGTTCAGGTGTTGTGTAAAGATGATAAATGTCAAATGACGAGATAATAAGTTCGACTGAGATAGATAGATAGATAGATAGATAGATATGAACAGGCCGAGATAGATAGATAGATAGATAGATAGATAGATAGATAGATAGATAGATAGACAGATAGATAGATATGAATGAATGAGATAGATAGATAGATAGATAGATAGATAGATAGATAGATAGATAGAAACAAACTGAGATAGATAGATAGATAGATAGATAGATAGATAGATAGATAGATAGATAGATATGAACAGGCCGAGATAGATAGATAGATAGATAGATAGATAGATAGATAGATAGATAGATAGATGAACAGGAAGGATAGATAGATAGATAGATAGATAGATAGATAGATAGATAGATAGAAACAAACTGAGATAGATAGATAGATAGATAGATAGATAGATAGATAGATAGATATGAACAGGCCGAGATAGATAGATAGATAGATAGATAGATAGAAACAAACTGAGATAGATAGATAGATAGATAGATAGATAGAAACAAACTGAGATAGATAGATAGATAGATAGATAGATAGATAGATAGATAGATAGATAGAAACAAACTGAGATAGATAGATAGATAGATAGATAGATAGATAGATAGATAGATAGATATTGAATCGACTTAGATAGATAGATAGATAGATAGATAGATAGATAGATAGATAGATAGATAGATAGATAGATATGAACAGGCCGAGATAGATAGATAGATAGATAGATAGATAGATAGATAGATAGATAGATAGATAGATATGAACAGACCGAGATAGATAGATAGATAGATAGATAGATAGATAGATAGATAGATAGAAACAAACTGAGATAGATAGATAGATAGATAGATAGATAGATAGATAGATAGATATGAACAGACCGATATAGATAGATAGATAGATAGATAGATAGATAGATAGATAGATAGATAGATAGATATGAACAGGCCGAGATAGATAGATAGATAGATAGATAGATAGATAGATAGATAGATAGATAGATAGATAGATAGATATGAACAGGCCGAGATAGATAGATAGATAGATAGATAGATAGATAGATAGATAGATAGATAGATAGAAACAAACTGAGATAGATAGATAGATAGATAGATAGATAGATAGATATGAACAGGCCGAGATAGATAGATAGATAGATAGATAGATAGATAGATAGATAGATAGATAGATATGAACAGACCGAGATAGATAGATAGATAGATAGATAGATAGATAGATAGATAGATAGATAGATAGATAGATATTGAATCGACTTAGATAGATAGATAGATAGATAGATAGATAGATAGATAGATAGATAGATAGATAGATATGAACAGACCGAGATAGATAGATAGATAGATAGATAGATAGATAGATAGATAGATAGATAGATAGATATTGAATCGACTTAGATAGATAGATAGATAGATAGATAGATAGATAGATAGATAGATAGATAGATATGAACAGGCCGAGATAGATAGATAGATAGATAGATAGATAGATAGATAGATAGATAGATAGATATGAACAGGCCGAGATAGATAGATAGATAGATAGATAGATAGATAGATAGATAGATAGATAGATAGATAGATAGATAGATAGATAGATAGATAGATAGAAACTCAGACTGTTAGAAGAGTGAGACAGCTATGAAAAGTCAGAAAGACAGTGAGATATGATAAAGACAGACAGTCGGAGAGACAGACTGACGTACCGATTTACAAATGGAAAGGCCGAAAACAGATCCTTTCATAATAATATTTTCCACCTGCCCGCCTGAAAGTAACCGCCTTTAAGGCCAATGCAGCCACTGAATTCTATTTCTCATCGCGACATTTTACTGCTAAAACGAAAAAGAATTCCTCTCCTTTCATTTTTTTCCAACCAGAATTGTATAGCATTCATTTTTACGAAGACAGAAGCACAGTTAGTGTATTATGTTGTTTCGGGATACGCCCAATCCCCCCACACACTTCCTGCCCCTTAAAGTGCAAATGTTTGTTTCGGCCGTGTGAAAGGTCATGGTATTTGGTTCAAATTACCAAGCAGCAATCAAAACTTTTCTTTTCTTCTTCCCCTGGGCGAACAAATTCAATCCCGCCCTCCAACTACACAATCCCGGAGCCCTTTTGTTTTCGTAATAAGTCCGCCGCTAATTTGTTGCTACCGACTAACTTCAATTAGCAAATGGCTCCAGTCGAACAATAAACAGAACGCGGTACAAAAAATAAAAAAACATGATTACACACGCGCATGCGTAAAAAAGACATGCGGACATTCAACAGAGTAAAGGTTAAATCCTTTAAAACTTTACCACAAGCAGACGTCTTTTTCTCCCGACTGTCAGTGAGTTTGACTGACGATGGTTTTTTATAATGATCACTTTTCTTAGTCTTAACTTAGTATAGCCGACGGTCAGTTGATAGAAAATACGAGAAAGAGACTTGTATCATTCCGCATTTATTCGTGTGGTATTTTTTTAAGTCGAAATTGTGATCCAAATTACACACTAATAAAAAGAGAAAATAATTTAAAATTATCCTCTGTCTTTACGGGTTTGCAATTCTCTCTCTCTCTCTCTCTCTCTCTCTCTCTATATATATATATATATATATATATATATATATATAGCCCAGAGGTAGAATCGCCGACTGATACAGCGAAACAGATCTGTCTGCGGATGACTATATATCTACATTCTCAAATTCCTATAATAGATAACAGAAGCGATTGGTTATCCCAATGGCTTTCCATACTTAATACTTCTCGCCCCCACTCTCGTGTGGTCATGTGAGACACCACAAGTTGTAGTACGATTTTCGCTTCCAGCATGCACGCACGTGTTGGCCAATCTTCTACACAAACAAAATAGACGACTACTACCATCGGTCATCCGCGAACTGCTCATTACAACTAACACAATTGTCATCTTTGATAATTGCTGATGTAAGCCGAAAGCTCAGAAAGAATTAAATAAAACATGTATCAATATTGTGATTTTCTTTCCTCTTTCAACGATAATGCTATTAAGCTTCTCAGACGATATGAAAAAATTTGCATAAAATAAATCAACAAAACTTGTGTATATTATTTAATGAAAAATGCATATATATATATATATATATATGTTGTCATTGTCATCCACAGACAGATCTGTTTCACAGCTCATCAGTACGGTTAAACTCCGATTGCTTTTTTACCCGGGATTGAAACCTGACCGAAATGGTGTCAGTCGGCGGCTCTACCCCTGGGCTATGGCCGTTCGGTAGAAGTAGGCAGACTTTTTAGCGTATATCATTATACGCGCCCAATAGCTAGAGTGCTCTAATTCATTTCACTGAATGAGCGATGCGTACATGCCAGAGTAGCTACTGTTTATCAAAGTCTACTATTTTTCCAGAGTGCTCAATCAGGGTGTGAGAGCGTAAATATTGTCATCTGCAAATGGGAAGCAATTCCTCTTTTAT
Source organism: Ascarosepion bandense (assembly GCA_037127315.1). Lineage (NCBI taxonomy): Eukaryota > Metazoa > Mollusca > Cephalopoda > Sepiida > Sepiidae > Ascarosepion > Ascarosepion bandense. The sequence goes on along the minus strand of JBBBDQ010002567.1, from coordinate 363,313 downwards.
GGAAGTTTCAATGAAAACTACTCACAAAACACTTCGATTATTTTTTTTTTAATTAAATTTTCTTACATTCCTACAAATTATTTTTTTTTCTGGACATAGTGTGTGCAAAAATTGTTCAAAAGATTTGTAGATCCGAGGACTTTTGGCTAATCTACGAGAATTAGCCATTTTTAAGTTTTTTTTTTTTTTTTTTTTTCGTTTAACTGAATATGTAGTTATTTTTTATCTGTTTGTCTATATAGGAATGGGAATGTTATTTTTTAATTTTCCAAAAATGATCGGAACATCGTGATCGCGTTCATAACTGAAAAGTTTTCTTCTTTTTTTTTTTTACTAACTCTTATATTTTTTAACAGTTTTTTTTCTTTTCATTAGGATGATTTTTCGTTTTATCCACTAGTATGTTGCAGAAGAAGGTTGGTAGGCCTCCGTGTGTATTAAAATGTGTCATAATGATTCTATGATCCGAGAGATGTAAAGTAAGCTTTCATGATAAGTACGTAGTGGTACTATTATTTTTATGCACTGAATTTCAAATTATTAACAAGGTGACTCTTTTCCATCATCTTCAAAAACAATTTTTTTAATAATTGTGTCACACCAAACAAAGCATTTTACTGTCACTGTTGTGCATGGGGGGTTACATAGGAGGAATGTTATGAGAAAGAGTGACAGGTTACAGGGGGTGTCAGAAAGAGGGTAAGAGAAGAATGAGAATACTGATGAGAGTAGAGTGGACGGAGAAAGAAGCATGAAAAAGAGGATGAAGGTTAGTGAGATAGGAGATGACTATCGACTTTACATTTGAATTCTTGAAGATTGTAAAGAAAGGAAGTAAGCGGGAAAACAAGTAAGCGGAAGGGAATTCCACAGGCGGGAAGTACGAGAAAAGAAGCTGAAGGAGTAGAATTTCCGTTTACAATTTAATGATGACAATATGTATATACACCTGCTCTGTAAAAATTATAAGGTTCTAGAAAAAGGAACAGAAGTTATGGTCATTTACCTAATTTATTTAAATTATTAGTGTGTCAAATTATTAGAGAGGTGTAATAAAAACCCCTGTAAAAAAAAGAAAATAACACTTTAATTGCTTCATCTTCAGAATTTTATGGATACAAACAGTAACTAAGATGAAATTAAACCGAAATAGAGTTAAAAAACGATAATGGATTTGGTTAATACGTGACATGTGATTCCTTCTTTTAAATGACTTAAATTGACCTTCTGAGAAAGATATTATAACATCCGAACTTTCCAAAGGTAAATCTACGTTAGAAATATCCAAAATAATTGGAAAATATCACCAAATTGTGAAAAGATTTGTTGCAACTTCTACGAAGATAAATAAAAGGGCTGATAAAGGTCACTCAAGAGTCGTTTCCCCGACGTTCTTTGTCACGAATGAAACTTAAAACCGTAAATAACCCAGACCTGACCAGTGGAGCACTTTTCAGGAGTATTGAACAAGCAGCATGCCCAGAAGTACTTGCTATCGTCTTCTGTAAAGGGTCGGGATCTCAGTGACAAAGCCTCAGTTGACACAAGTACACATACAAATGCATTTGAAATGGGAAAAGGGAAATATGTAGGTTGATTTCTCAAAAGTTCTGTTCACACATGAAAGTTGTGCAACACTTTATGCTTCTTATAACAGTAATAAAGGATGGGTTGTAAATAAACAAGGTCGTCATCAATGCTTGACATGCCAATAAGGAGAAGAATATATTATGATTGGAGGTATCATGGTTAATCCATGGAGAGTACCTGGCAGTACGAAAATAACTACAGATGACTTCCTCAAAGAGCACCTGGAATCTTGGCTAAAAAAGTAAAGAATCCCCTTCAGGAGAACCATCGTATCTATGCAAGATAATACGTTTTTTACATTATAGGTTGCAAATGTGACTTGACCCCTTCTGAGAAAGATGTTATGACATCTGAACTTTCCATAGGTAAATCTACATTAGAAATATCCAAAGTAAATGGAAGATATCACCAAACTGTTGAAAGATTTGTTGCAGCTTCTACAAATTTACGTAAGAGGGCTGATAAGGCGTTGATCCATTGAAGATGAAATTTCTGAATCTCTTCTGATACGCTTTTTCTTGTCATAAGTCATCCTTCCACGGAGGTTCCAGCCCCAAATGTCAAATACAGTCGGGGGATACTAAAGTCAAGCAGGTACAAAAATTTAAATACCTGGGAAGTGTTCTAACAGAAGACGGAAACTTCTACGCAGAGATCCGAAGGCGAATTGGCATAGCGAAGGACGCATTCCAGAAGTTGAGTAGAGTATTAAGAGACAGGAAAATTTCCCTAGAAACAAAGAAAAGAGTACTGGGTTGCTATGTGATGTCTGTTCTTCAATATGGCAGTGAATGCTGGACAATATCATCAAAGATGAAGGAAAAACTTGAAGTAACTGAAATGTGGTTTTAAAGAAGCATACTGGATATAAAATGGGGGGGGTCAGTTCAATATTACAATCAATATATAAACTGATCCCTCACTTTATGACCACAGCAGTTTCTCTACATTTATATTCCTGAGATCCAAAAGCACAAGGATGCATTCCAGAAGCTGAGTAGAGTATTAAGAGACAGGAAAATTTCGCTAGAAACAAAGAAGAGAGTACTGGATTGCTATGTGTTGTCAGTTCTTCAATATGGCAGTGAATGCTGGACAATATCATCAAAGATGAAGGAAAAACTTGAAGCAACTGAAATGTGGTTCTACAGAAGGATGCTGCGGATATCATAGATCGAGCATATGAGCAATGATGAGGTTTTGGAAAGGATGAAAACGAAAAGGAAGTCAATAGTGAGCATCAGAAAGAGACAGTTAAAGTTCCTGGGACATGCTATGAGGAAGGAGGGCTTGGAGAACCTGATACTAACAGGCCAGATAAAAGCAAAAAGCAGAAGATAACATATTTAAAGGGCCTGAGGTGTTACAGGAGAAAGCGTGCTTAGAGCCACCAAGAATAGGGGGTCGAGGAAGGCCATGATCGCCTACGTCCTGAAAGCACAAGGCATATAGAAGAAGAAGAAGAAGAAGAAGAAGAAGAAGAAGAAGAAGAAGAAGAAGAAGAATAGGACGAAGTATGTTATCAGGAACAGGTAATGAAGAAGAGGACGAAAAAGAAGATGACAAAAACAATGAGGGAGTTGGTTGTAAAGAAGAAGAAGAAGACTAAAAAGAAGAAAAAGAAGAAGAAGAAAAAAAAAGAAAAAGAATGGAAATAAGAAGAAAAGGAAAGAAGAAGAAGAAAAAGTAGAAGAAAAAAAGAAGAAAAAAGAAGAAGAGGAAAAGAGGAAGACAAAGAAGAGGTAAAAAGAGAGGACGAAGACGACAAGAAACAATAAGGGGGTTGGTTGTGAAGAAGAAGAAGAAGAAGAAGAAGAAGAAGAAGAAGATTTAGTTAGAGATTCTTGATAAAATTCAAAGAAGAATCGGTAATGTTATCAGCCTTGACCTGGCATCTCAGTTTTCAAACACTTTTCTGGTTCTGATGAATGTTCCTCTAAGCTATCTAGACTTTATTAATTTTATCGCTGTACTAGATGGGCGGCAAGGTCTCATTATTTACTGTAGTATTGGCTAAATGTAACCGTAGGTTCTATACTAACATTTTCTTCTATCGCACTTCTAGTTTGTATAACTATCTTCCGTTTTCTTGATTGCCAGTCAACTTTGATCTTAAAAAAATTAAATGCATTGTCAATCGTTATCGACTATTTTCTTAATTTTTATTCTTTTAATATCCTATTCGTTCCTGATCTCGGCTCGGAACGACAAATCGGGGAGCTGAGTTCGAATTCTAGTTAAACTTGCATTCACTTGCGCACAAATACCCTTGGGAAAGGTATTAATCCGTCTCTTCCCTCTAGTTATGGGTTAAATAATAGGACAGATTGCGTTCTATACCTTTGGTCGGCAACCAGTCTACCACAGAAAGCAATGGCAACTTACTGCGGGATAATCTCCTGCCCAGTCAGTCATGTCTCTTTCGACTACTTACTACTTATTAATATAATGATATAATTTATCTCTTCTCACTCCAGTTATGGGTTAAATAATAGAACAGATTGGGTTTTATAGCCTTGGTTGGCAGCCAGTCTACCGCAGAAAGTAATGGCAACCTACGGCGGGAAAATCTTCTGCCCAGTCAGTCATGTCTCTTTCGACTACTTACTACTTATTAATATAATGATATAATTTATCTCTTCTCACTCCAGTTATGGGTTAAATAATAGAACAGATTGGGTTTTATAGCCTTGGTTGGCAGCCAGTCTACCGCAGAAAGCAATGACAACCTACTGCGGGATAATCTTCTGCCCAGTCATTCATGTCTCTTTCGAGACATGATCACCCAAAGCGTGTATCACTTCTGGCACTTAACTGACTGAATAGAATATTTGAAAACAATTAAAACGTATACTAAACATAAAGTGGGGGATCGGTTTTCTATTGTTACGAAGTAATAAACTGATCTCCCACAAATTACTATTTATTCATATAATGATATAATTTTATCTCTTCTCACTCCAGTTATTGGTGAAATAATAGGACAGATTGGGTTTTATAGCCTTAGCTGGCAGCCAGTCTACCGCATAAATCAATGGCAACCTACTGCGGGATAATCTTCTGCTCAGTCAGTCATGTCTCTTTCGAGACGTGATCGCCCAAAGAGTGTATTACGTATGACACTCAACTGACTGACTGACTGCTTAATAGTGTTTTTTTTTTATTTTACCATACACTTTAACTCTCAGCAACCACCTTGCGTCTCTTGCTTGAATGATTACAAAAAACGAAGTGTGCACCTCATGGAAATCATAACCCTTGAACCCTAACCCTAACCCTAACCCTAACTCCTTCTGTAGCTAAACTGAATATATTTTCTAAGAATAGTGTTTTAAATGGTCAAAAATTTTAGGTTTAAAATTGATGTTTTTGCCGTTGACAAAGTAACTTGGACCAAAGTTGTCTAGTTAATTTCAACAAGATTTGAACCTCTTTACCAGATTAGGTCGGTCGCCTTTCACTTGTATCAATTTGTAAGAGTGCTACTTCTACACGAGCCTGTCACGACCACTTGTAAACCTACAATTCTTTCGATATGTTTCCGGTTTAAATATATGCGTGGGTTGGTATTTCGTTGTCGTTATAAAATACTAATGCCTCGTTATTATTTAACCTTAGCCGTCTCCTTCAAAATGCCTGAAAAATGTTCACAATAAATAGCTCGCCATTATCTCTGACCTTGGACTATATATATATATATATATATATATATATATATATATATATATATATATATATATACTAGCAGTATAGCCCGGCATTGCTCGGGTGTAATGAAATATTTTATATAATATAACCCGGATATAAGTGAAACACGGATATAAGATAAACCCAGATATAAGAGAGATTTCCTCTGGTCTCAAATTAGAGCTTGTGGTAATGTATATAAAATATACCAAACCCTGATATAAGAGAAACCCGAATATAAGATAACTTTTATCCGGTCCCCAAACTCTCTTATATCCGGGTTACACGGTGTATATATTATCGATTTTCTGCACTATTGTAAGAACTGCAACCTTGAAACTTCTGAATATCGTTTCTTATGACTTTGTCTATGAGTGTATCAAATTTGATTAAAATCGAACCATTCCTTCTATAACCCGATTTTTTCGATTTTCGATATTTATCGGAGGTACCTCGACACAAAATCTAGCTAAGAATACTCGCAGACGCTTATAGTACAACTGTGTAAATTTTCAAGAAAACCGGTTCAGCTGTTTCGGAGTCTATATGTAACGGACACACACACACACACAGACAAAGTTCCATTTATAAATAAGTTTATATATATATATATATATATATATATATATATATATATATATATATTCAGAAATTATGACATGAACTAATTTATAACATGTTATATTACTACAAAAGTAGCTATTTTGTTTCGACACTTCTTGTGTCTTGATGTGGTTTATTTCAATTTGAAGAGTTTTAAAAGGTTAAAAACAAGCAAAACCCCTTTAATCAGGGAGGCATTGTTGTATGGACAGTGTGGACCAATTAAAATAAAGCAACTTCTAATTTGGAGAATATGTGAGCAGACTTAAAAATAATTTTGGTGGGTATTAGTATTAATATTTGATTAAATTGAGATCAGCATTATTAATTAACTATTATATCTACTTTATTATTATTGCGAAATTAAAAAAAAAAATTCTAAGTTCAACAATTTATTAGATTTAGAAAGTTATTCATATATTAAACCCGAATTTACACGAGATACTAGAGGGCAACTAGGTCCCACCCTTTTACAGTTAAACAAATAAGATGTAACCGTAAATTCTACTCCAACAGCTTCTTTTCTCGCGCTTTCCGCCTGTGGAACTCCCTTCCACAAGTCTGCTTTCCCGACAGTTACAATCTCCAGGTGTTTAAATGTAAGGTCAATAGACACCTCCTATCACACTAACTCCCAACTATTCTCAGAACACGCTCATCTACCCAACCCTCATTCTCGGTATCCTTACCCACCTATCACCCACCCTCTGACATTTCCTATATTTAATCATCATTTCTCCACTCTATGTAGCCCCCTGCGCAGTAGTGGCAGTGGCATGCCTTGATCGGGGTGAAACGCTTATCAAAAAAAAAAAAAAGAAAAAAGAAACGAGGAAGAGAAAGAACGCACACATAAATAAACCTACAAACATCCACACATGCAAAAATAGACGCGTATACACATACACTGACAAACAGAAAGTGTATACGCACGCATATATACATGCACAAATTTCAAAATTCCATCCATACGTACCCTATATATATATATATATATATATATATATATATATATATATAAACAATTTATATATAAATTTATATATATATATATATATATATATATATATATATATATATAGGGTTTTATATATAGAGACAATTTATATATATAAACAATTTATATATAGACAATTTCCCAATCGCACATTTTATATATATATATATATATATATATATATATAAAGTGTGCGATTGGGAAATTATCGTCCAAACGACGCAAAAATGAAAATAACGCTGACATTTCATTTTAGCAGATATATTCAGCAAAATTACACAAAAACATCTTGAAATACTAAGGAGTTAATTTCCTCAATTAAGTCGATATTGGCTTCAACTACGACTTCCAAACGGCTTCGAAATCACCTGTCACTCTTCTGTACTGTCTCAAGGAGTTTTATTGGTCTGTCGTTCAATTGCATCTCACACATCATGATCAAATGTGTTGCATTCTAGGGAAATTAGTGGCCAGATGTAAGGTGAGATGTTCTCTTAGAAATTGTTGGTCACCCTTGACTAGGTTCTCCTGCTTGACATGGTGCAAACTTCTGTTGGGTTTTCCGGCAGTCACTCTCTTGACCCAAGGTAGCATTACCTCTTAAAAGCACTTTGTGTAGGTTTACAAATAAATATTGGAGTGGGGAAATCAAAGACTGGGACAAGTCGAGATGAAAAACTAAGTGTACAAAAACAAACTGAAGAGGGGAATCTCAAAAGAAAATGCCGGAACAGGCCAGTAACGACACTCACTCATATTAACTAAGTAAACAGAGTCTATCTTAACCAAAAAAGGCTTCAACAGGACATCGACCCGTTACAAACAAGTGGAATTTAAAAAGAAAACCAAGACTGGCCACGTTCACACGACCCAAACTTGCTACTTTCACCCACCTTTCGCTGAAATCTGTCGATAACAAACGCATTTATCAGTTCTGATCTTCATCTTGAGTTGATGTTTAAAGAAATAAATGCTACCCATTTCCCACCCCCGAATACGAAGACCATACATTATCGCACGCATATGCAAGATCGATAAACGCAAGATGTTCGAGATCCATACGAGCACTCAACGCACCGGCATAGTCACAGAACGGTCGCACCTGAAGACAATGTAAAAGACATGCGAAGCCGTTTCCTCTAAACTAAGGTCTCACTGTTGACAGTCGGGCAAATCCGCCTAGTCCTCTCTAAATGCTACTTCATTGAGAGATAGTACGTCCTTAATCAATTGCCAGGTAAGCGAAAAATCAGGGTTGCTGAGATAATTCGCCCACCAGAGCACGGGTGACAGATATATTTTGCATATGAGATCAAGTATTCCATGAGGGGGTCTATAGCTTAAAATGTTTGCCGACCGCTGGTCACCCGTGCTCTGGTGGGCTTCATTTGTTCAGGCTCGCCTTTTTGTACATTCTTAATATGGTTTAAAAATAGATTACTTTGACCTCCCATCTTTGACATGACGGGTAAAATTTATTCAAAATTATCTATTCAAAGGTTGAAGTGAATTTCTTATACTCGCCAATAAGGCCATTTTTTAAGTGTCTTTACCTGGATGTGCGTTGTGGCGCAGTGGATATCGGCTCGGAACGAGAAATCGGAGAGCCGAGCTAGAATTCCAGTTGAATTCCTTGCATTCACTTACGCGCAAATACCCTTGGGAAAGGTATTAATCCGTCTATTCCTTCCAGTTATGGGTTAAATAACAAGACAGATTGGGTTCTATAGCCTTGGTCGGCAACCAGCCTACCGCAGAAAGCAATGACAACCTACTGCGGGATAATCTTAGTGGGTACCCATTCTACTGCAGAAAATAATAGCAACCTACTGCGGGAAAATCTTCCACCCAGTCAATCATGTCTCTTTCGAGACCTGATCGCCCAAGTATATATCATGTATAGCACTAAACTGAACTGAACTGGCATAAAATAACCCATCCTTTTTGACGGCACAGCAACATCTAGTGTTAGAGAAGGTTCCACCATAAAGATGAAGTTGCTATTTTTTTTAGCTCACATTGCGAAGCAATGACAATTGAACAACAAGCAACAACACTGGACTAAACAAATTATAAAAAAGAAATAGTAGTGAAATTTTTATTTTGATTACTCTATACTTAAATTTCTACTTTGACCGACTTTGTTCTGATCTTTGTTGCTATTTTTAAGACGTTTCGGCCTTTGTACGCTTCGGCTTTCTTCTGGTATTAGGAATTTCGAACCGAACGCTTTATTACAATCACTGGAGTATTATTCTCATTCCTTGCTCGAAGCCTCTTTTGGTAGTCATGAGTTATATCCCTCTAACTGGACTCTCTAATTTACTTGTTCATCACTGCTGTAGCCTGGTATTGAACTTACAACTCTTTGGGTCAAGTCATTGGAACGACTATATTCACTGGGCTATGTGTCCTTAAGGACAAGAACAACTGAATTTCTGGGACTTATTAACCTAATATTCATTAACCATTTTTTACCAGAGTTCATATTGCAATTTTTGATGTTAATGGCTTTCTCTAGTATTGTTTATTTTATTTTTTTACCAGAGCTCATATTGTAATTTTAACACTATGATTTTCTCTGACACTCCGTATTACTGGTTCCTATATTGTATTCATTTTTGTGCTTGGTCGGCTTAGGAGATTTTTGAAGCCTAGCATATGTGCTGATTTCTTAAATTTATGAAGTTTGGTACTTATAAAGCTAATGTATTAGTAACCATTTTTTACCAGCTTTCATATTGCAATCTTTGATGCTAATGATTTTCTATAGCACTCTCTATTACTGGTTCCTATATTGTATTCATTTTTGTGCTTGGTCGGCTTAGGAGATTTTTGAAGCCTAGCATATGTGCTGATTTCTTAAATTTATGAAGTTTGGTACTTATAAAGCTAATGTATTAGTAACCATTTTTTACCAGGTTTCATATTGCAATCTTTGATGCTAATGATTTTCTATAGCACTCTCTATTACTGGTTCCTATATTGTATTCATTTTTGTGCTTGGTCGGCTTAGGAGATTTTTGAAGCCTAGCATATGTGCTGATTTCTTAAATTTATGAAGTTTGGTACTTATAAAGCTAATGTATTAGTAACCATTTTTTACCAGGTTTCATATTGCAATCTTTGATGCTAATGATTTTCTATAGCACTCTCTATTACTGGTTCCTATATTGTATTCATTTTTGTGCTTGGTCGGCTTAGGAGATTTTTGAAGCCTAGCATATGTGCTGATTTCTTAAATTTATGAAGTTTGGTACTTATAAAGCTAATGTATTAGTAACCATTTTTTACCAGCTTTCATATTGCAATCTTTGATGCTAATGATTTTCTATAGCACTCTCTATTACTGGTTCCTATATTGTATTCATTTTTGTGCTTGGTCGGCTTAGGAGATTTTTGAAGCCTAGCATATGTGCTGATTTCTTAAATTTATGAAGTTTGGTACTTATAAAGCTAATCTATTAGTAACCATTTTTTACCAGCTTTCATATTGCAATCTTTGATGCTAATGATTTTCTATAGCACTCTCTATTACTGGTTCCTATATTGTATTCATTTTTGTGCTTGGTCGGCTTAGGAGATTTTTGTGGCCTAGCATATGCACTGATTTCTTAAATTTATGAAGTTTGGTACTTATAAAGCTAATGTATTAGTAACCATTTTTTACCAGGTTTCATATTGCAATCTTTGATGCTAATGATTTTCTATAGCACTCTCTATTACTGGTTCCTATATTGTATTCATTTTTGTGCTTGGTCGGCTTAGGAGATTTTTGAAGCCTAGCATATATGCTGATTTCTTAAATTTATGAAGTTTGGTACTTATAAAGCTAATGTATTAGTAACCATTTTTTACCAGCTTTCATATTGCAATCTTTGATAGCACTCTCTATTACTGGTTCCTATATTGTATTCATTTTTGTGCTTGGTCGGCTTAGGAGATTTTTGTGGCCTAGCATATGCACTGATTTCTTAAATTTATGAAGTTTGGTACTTATAAAACTAATCTATTAGTAACCATTTTTTACCAGGTTTCATATTGCAATCTTTGATGCTAATGATTTTCTATAGCACTCTCTATTACTGGTTCCTATATTGTATTCATTTTTTGTGCTTGGTCGGCTTAGGAGATTTTTGTGGCCTAGCATATGCACTGATTTCTTAAATTTATGAAGTTTGGTACTTATAAAGCTAATGTATTAGTAACCATTTTTTACCAGGTTTCATATTGCAATCTTTGATGCTAATGATTTTCTATAGCACTCTCTATTACTGGTTCCTATATTGTATTCATTTTTGTGCTTGGTCGGCTTAGGAGATTTTTGAAGCCTAGCATATGTGCTGATTTCTTAAATTTATGAAGTTTGGTACTTATAAAGCTAATCTATTAGTAACCATTTTTTACCAGCTTTCATATTGCAATCTTTGATGCTAATGATTTTCTATAGCACTCTCTATTACTGGTTCCTATATTGTATTCATTTTTGTGCTTGGTCGGCTTAGGAGATTTTTGTGGCCTAGCATATGCACTGATTTCTTAAATTTATGAAGTTTGGTACTTATAAAGCTAATGTATTAGTAACCATTTTTTACCAGGTTTCATATTGCAATCTTTGATGCTAATGATTTTCTATAGCACTCTCTATTACTGGTTCCTATATTGTATTCATTTTTGTGCTTGGTCGGCTTAGGAGATTTTTGAAGCCTAGCATATGTGCTGATTTCTTAAATTTATGAAGTTTGGTACTTATAAAGCTAATCTATTAGTAACCATTTTTTACCAGCTTTCATATTGCAATCTTTGATGCTAATGATTTTCTATAGCACTCTCTATTACTGGTTCCTATATTGTATTCATTTTTGTGCTTGGTCGGCTTAGGAGATTTTTGAAGCCTAGCATATGTGCTGATTTCTTAAATTTATGAAGTTTGGTACTTATAAAGCTAATCTATTAGTAACCATTTTTTACCAGCTTTCATATTGCAATCTTTGATGCTAATGATTTTCTGTAGCACTCTCTATTACTGGTTCCCATATTGTATTCATTTCTGTGCTTCGTGGGCTTAGGAGATTTTTGTGGCCTAGCATATGCACTGATTTCTTAAATTTATGAAGTTTGGTACTTATAAAGCTAATGTATTAGTAACCATTTTTTACCAGGTTTCATATTGCAATCTTTGATGCTAATGATTTTCTGTAGCACTCTGTGTTACTGGTTTCCATATTGTATTCATTTCTATGCTTGGCCGGCTTAGAAGATTTTTATAGCCTAGCAGATGCGCTGATTCCTTAGGTTTACGTAGTTTTCATCTATTATTTCAACTTCATCTCATAGGGGGGCGGTGATTCCCTTTCACCCTCCATATCTGGTCAGCTAGGCCTGATTTTTCTATCTCCCCACCCCATGTTACGGTCTTGCAATGTTCTTGTAGCCTTACCTTAGAGGGGGTGGGGCCTGTTTCTCCTTTATATTTCTTTCCACATCTACATGGAATGACGTACACACAGTCTTTAGTCATGTCCTTTTTTGTTGGGGGTCTTACATGGGAGAGGTACCTGCGAAGTGTAGAACCACTTCTGAAGATCATCCTAATGTTATGTGGACCACAGATCCTTTGTATATTTTCCGATAACCCCTTTACCCCTTTTCATAGGGTAGACAGACTGAGACTGTTTTTTGAAATTTGTTATCCTCATTCACCCTCCCTCCATGTTTGTTGTAGTTGTTGTCATGATAATTGTTACGTAACAGTATTCGGAGGTGGCATGACTAATAGAACGAGAACAAGTAATTGAAATAAAGGGTACAGTTCAAAATTCCAAAGAATCGGAGTGTACAACGGCCGAAGCATCGGATATATCGCAACAAATATGAGGATGACAGTCTGAATAATACAAATAATCACAATACACCTCATGTCAGAAATATAAAAAAAATATTGTAGTAATATCTATAAAAAAAAATAAAATAAAAAAGATATTCTCCATTGTTTAATTTAATCGGGGTCTGACAGACAACAATGCATTTCATCGGTAAAATGAATTTATTTTTTTAAGAATTTTATCATTTGAAAAAAAATAAAATTATTGCCCCAGGTGAGGATCGAACTCACGACCTTCAGATAGCTCTGATTAAGCTGAGTGATTATGAGACTGACGCGCTGCCTACTGCGCTACCGAGGCATCTGGATTTGTGGCTTTAAAAACAGCTTGCCATAGTTTTTTACGTGATCAGAAAATTAGGCCAATTTGTAATTTAATCTTCTTATCTTCACTAACAACTGAACCAGACACGAAATTCTACACCAATTATCGGCAGACCTGAAGGAGGTAACAGCACATTTAAATTAGTTGTTTTTCTTTTTTTTTTAAATTTCTTTTTTCAGGGCAACCTTATCGATTACATCCTAAACTTTCCGATTGACAAAAAAAATTTTTTTTTTTAATCATATCACCCCAAGCAAGGTGATAACGCCACTGATGCGCAGGGGGCTACGCAAGGGTAAAAAGAATGGAAAAGAGAAAGCCGGAAACCACATCCTAAACAGGGAACAAGGGATGAGCCTCTTCACCTGTTCAATAGACGTGGGTGGAGTGTGAACCGGGCAATAGTTTAGTCTATCTACTCCAATTTAGAAATATTTCAGTACAGTATACCCGGATATAAGATACCCTGATATAAGAGACTCGGATATAAGAGAGATTTTATCTGGCCTCAAATTAGAGCCTGTGGTAATGTGTATAAAATAGACCAAACCCGGATATAAGAGAGACCCGGATATAATGTTTCCATCTGCCCCCCCCCTTGCCTTTAATTTATTTTCGTCTGTCTCTCTTTCCTTTAATTTGTTTTAATCTGTCACCCTTGCTTTCAATTTGTGTTCATCTGTCCCCTTTGCTTTCAATTTGTGTTTATCTGTCGCCCTTGCCTTCAATTTGTTTTAATCTGCCCCCCCACCTTGCCTTCCATTTTGTTTTCATTTGTCCCCTTTGCCTTCAAATGTTTTCGTCTGTCCCTCTTGCCTGCAAATGTTTTCGTCTGTCCCTCTTTACTTTACTTTGTTTTCATCTGTCTCCCTTGTTATGCTGATTTTCTAAGCGCAGCTTAGATATGACACAAGGCCAAACGTATTGGGCACCCAGTGAGGATCGAACTCAGTACTAATTGTTTAAGCAGGACAAACTTGCTAACCATTACACTACGTAATGGGCATGGGTCCTGGCGCTTAAACTTTCATAGTAGATCCGTCAATGCTGGTATGACTTGGAAAGAGCGCAACTGAAGATATATATGCTACATTTTAAAGTTTGGCACAAGGCCTTATTAGCATTATTATTTGTGACCGAAGAAACCGATGTAGGAGTGACAGTCTTAGTTGCAGAGGCTGCATTTATGCTTTGTTTCTGGTCTGTCGGAGCTGTCATTTTGCTTTCTGCGAACCCGCCTCTCCATGGTGGCTTGTGTCAGTTGGTCCTACCTTGATTTGAGTTGTTGGGCCAGGGTTCCTCTCCATTTGGTCCGGTTGACTGCTACGCTCTCCCATGACTCTTACATTTACATCTAACTTTTCAGTTTAGCGAAAATATATTTCGTCACTGTCATTCATACACACTAACGTTACCGACATATCAACACGCTTAATTCGTCTATAGTTTAAATACGCTTGACACATATTATTTTCACTTACATATACTTACATTCGTAATAAACATCTAATGTTTTTATTACACGTTGGCACACACACTTAAGCAGATTTTTTCTTCTACATTTAATATTCATCCATTGCTTTATCACACGTGACACATATCTGACCAATGAAACCATACCTCAATCAGCAAACTGTTTCTTAGATTTTAAAATCATTCGTCTTTAATGAATCTCTAAAGAAGCTTGTTAAAGTGAAACATGTTAGATTAAAGACACTTTTTCATACTTGTTCTTTACTTATACTATATATATATATATTTACGCTCTCACACCCTGATTGAGCACTCTGGAAGAATGGTAGAATTTGAAAAACAGTAGCTACTCTGGCATGTACGCATCGCTCATTCAGTAAAATGAATTAGAGCACTCTGGCTATTGGGCGCGTATAATGATAATATATGCGCTAAAAAGTCTACCTTCTTCTACCGAACGCCCATAGCCCAGAGGTAGAATCGCCGACTGACGCCAATTCGGTCGGGTTTCAATCCTGGCTTAAAAAGCAGTCGGAGTCTAACCGTACTGATGAGCTGTGATACAGCGAAACAGATCTGTCTGCGGATGACAACTTTCATTCCGTAGTAATACGACATGAAACAATTCGAATAGGGCCTTCCGTCTGATGAAGTCGGTGATTGTTGGCAACAACAATTATTGACTGAAATAAATTTATTACGGAAATATGACCGGTGTTTAAAGTTTTTCTTAAAAGAAAACAGAAAGTATATATATATATATATATATTGTCATATATATTGTCATATATATATATATAGGTATGTGAATTAATAAATATGCATATGGGAATACACACAATTATAAAAATATTATTTCGGTGTTAATAAAACAGTGCTCAATGTAGTATAAACAGAGATATTGCTTATATATAATAACAGTTATGCATATCATCTTACGTCGGTGGTACCTCTCAGGATTCATGCATCATAAGGTGCTTTGTTTGAAATATGCACCTGATGATTGCGTAATGCATGAAACTTCGAGATGTGCCACTGTAGGATAATACACACACACACACACACACACACACACACACACACACACACACACACACATATATATATATATATATATATATATATATATATAGGTACTGTACCAAACTGGCTAGCCACGTGTGGAAATTAAAAATGAAATATGGAATAGACCCTGATATAATTTGGAGCATATTGAAAGTAACCAAACCATATAATGGTAGTAACGTATGCAGATCGTGCCAAAAGGGAAATTAACTAATATGTTGTTCCCAGAAAGAAAAAAATTATGTTCAAATGTATTTATACCAATAAATACTTACTAGGATTATGCAAACATGAATGAAAGTGTTTTAAGAACCTGAAATAACTCCTCCTAATTTTGAAATTTTTTCTGTTGTTTTTAAACTTCCAGTCATGTGCTCGTAAATATCCCTGTTCGAGCGTTTGAAAGACGGTAAAATTAGCTATTGTAAATCGCCTGACGACACCGAAAGGTTGAAACCTAGGTCGCGGAAATAACTCATTTGGAAATGAAAAATATTCAAAGGTTCTACAATATGATCGTATTGAATACTTTTTAATACAATTTTGTACTGGTTTATTTAATAAAGACCAAAACCTCACTAATTATATGTACAGGGTGTCCATAAAGTTCGTTTGCGCTTTAAAAAAAATTATAAATTTATTTGTATTTGCGATAGAAATAATTTGTAAAAAGGATTAGAAAAAAGTAAATCTATATTTTTATGTTTTTATTGAAATTATATTTAAGTTTCCACATGTCCTCCATCATTAGCAATACAAAGGGTAATATGATTTTGCAGTTCACGGAAAATATTTTTTTCAACTGATTTACAGTAATGTCTGAAATCACATTAGTTATTTTAGCTTTCAAATCTTCTAATGAACTAAATTTGGTTGCATACACAATTGTTTTCACATGAAAAAAAATGTAATGGAGTCAAATCTGGCGAACGCAGAGGCCAATAAAATGGTCCGCCCCTTCCGATCCATCTGTTAGAAAATTCCTGATTTAGAAACAGTTTAACACGCAGAGCAAAGTGACGAGGAGCTCCATCTTGTTGAAACACTGTATAATCTTTCAAGTTTAATTGTTCAAGCTTGTCTTTTACAAATTATTTCTATCACAAATACAAATCATATAATAATTTTGCTTGTTCCTTCCTTAGTTACTTAGTTCGTTCGTCCGTTAAGCCACTTACTCTCTATATGAGATTTTCCTTCCCCTCTATTTTTATAAACGCTACTCTCCTCAGCCTTTCTCCCATCTTTGCCAAACAGAAGGGTGGTAAAGAGTGAGAGAGCAGGAGAAGAAAGCCTATAGCATTACCGTATCAGTAACAGCTTAAGCTGGTGGTTGTAGCAGTAATTGTTTGTGTGAATATGTGTGTGTACAGTACAATATAGTAAACATAAGTAGGGTGTTGTCGTATCCTGCGACCTAATAACAAAATTTCTGGCCTCTACACACTTGGCTATTACTCAGTTGGTATTTTCTGTTTAAAATAGACACAGGAGCCATGATTTTTCAGTAATAAAAAAAACATTTTCTCTTTCAAAATCTCTCACAAAATAGCGTACAGTATTTTGGTTATGGTCTGAGCATACGCCGCTTAATAAAATATAAGATTACAGAAAAGTAGCATTCGGTTTTATAGATATTTTAATAAAATTACACTCTGTGTTATCGTTATTTTATTATCCAATAACTTTATGTTTGAAGACGTTACTATCATTTGTAGTATGACAAAGTAAAATTATCCTTCCCTGGACATTCCATTGGTTCCGTTAGTAATATAAGATTACAGTAAAGTAGCTTCTATGGACATTACTTTTATAGATATTTTAATAAAATTACACTCTGTGTTATCGTTATTTTATTATCCAATAACTTTATGTTTGAAGACGTTACTATCATTTGTAGTATGACAAAGTAAAATTATCCTTCCCTGGACATTCCATTGGTTCCGCTAGTAATATAAGATTACAGTAAAGTAGCTTCTATGGACATTACTTTTATAGATATTTTAATAAAATTACACTCTGTGTTATCGTTATTTTATTATCCAATATCTTAATGTTTGAAGACGTTAATATCATTTGTAGTATGACAAAGTAAAATTTTTAAAATTTTTCCAGGAAATCATAATTATCCTTCCGTGGAAATTCCACAGGTTCGTCTAGTAAAGTTATAAATTTTTTAAAGTGCACTCGGACTTTATGGACACTCTATATATATATATATATATATATATATATATATATATATATATATGTGTGTGTGTGTGTGTGTGTGTGTGTGTGTGTGTGTGTGTGTGTGTTAGAGAGAGTAGAGAGGGGAAGAGAGAGTGTATAAAAGAATTATAGTTGGGGTGTGTGTGGAAGTTTTTACTGCGGTCGCAATATCTGGGCTAATCCCAGGAAAGAACACAATTCTGTTTTGTACACACTGATCAGATTTCCGCTTTTAATATGAACTGTTGACGCAGAAACGAAAGCCCCATCTTTTTCTTGTCAAGGCACATATTCCCTTCTGCCGAGCCAGAGATTTTCATTGTCCGTAATCCAATTCTTAAGAATTCCTAAAGGAAAATTGTTTCTGGCAGACATGCCTACAATTTTTTATGAGTCACTCTCAAACTAAAGAGATGTATTCAAGTTACGAGCACATGACTGTACAGGGTGGGATGGGTAAAATGTCGCCATTTTATACTTTAATTTCGAGCATGCACGTTGATTTTTATTTTGTCGACTGCACAGTATAGTAGTGTCAGTTGGGCACCGTCTGCGAGAAAAAAGAACAAAGATGCACTTCACGCCGCCAGAAATTTAGAAATGGCAGAATGTCTGACCGGAATCTCTAATACAAACATTTTGTTTGGGTGTTAATCTGAAGACCGTGCAGAGGATTACGAAGGTTTCTGGAGTGATCACTAATGATGGCGATGTTATGCCTCCATTCATATTCCCACAGGGCCTCAAACTGAACACAGAGGCCTACATCAAATGCTTTGAGAAGATAGTACTGCTTTGGATCAAGAGGAAAGCCGATGGACAACCCTATGTCTACCATGACTCTGCACCATGCAACACAATGATTAAAGTTGGCGGTGGACTTGAAAGAGACTACCACCACCTTTAAATTTGTTGTTTTTCATTTTTTTTTTTACTTTTTTCAATGCAATCTTATCAATTACACCCAAAACTTTCCGACTGAGAAAAAAAATTTGGAAAAATTTCAATATTTAAACAATTTGGGTGGGGGCTTAGTTTTTCGTACAACGTTATAGTAAATCGATCCTTCATTTTCGAACCACTCGCCGGGACGACATTATCACCACCTGTAAATTTGTTGCTTATCATTCTTTTACTTTTTTCAGTGCAATCTTATCGATTAAACCCTAAACTTTCCAATTGACAGAAAAAATATGTAAACATTTCAACATTTAAACAATTTTAGGTGGAGGGGGGGGCTCAGTTTTTCATACAACCTTATAGTAAATCGATCCTGTGCAATTAACTTTTTTGCTTGCGCATATTGAACAACTGAATCCTTTGCGAAATTTTTGAATAAAGCCATTCTTGGAGTTTCCGAGGAAGATGCCATCGTAAGAAATAAAGAAAACTTGAAAAAGACAAAAACAAGAGCAACAACTCGTCCCCTCCAAACAAAAAACGACCCCAACGCGAATGACTCCAAAATGGAGGATCGATTTGCTATAACTTTGTATGAGAAACTCATCCCCAACTAAAATTGTTTAAATATTGAAATTTTTCCAAATTTTTTTGACAATCGGAAACTTTATGTAATAATCGATAAGACTGCGCTGAAAAAAGTAAAAAAAAAACAGAAAATGAAAAACAACAGATTTAAAGGTGATGGTAGTCTCCTTCAGGTCCGCCAAGTTGTGGGCGCAGTCGAGCGAGAGAGCAAGAAATCTCCTAGTGTCCTTCGCCAAAGCAAATTCGTTTTCTGCTCTCAGTGTTGTACTTTCCACCCTCTGTCGAGTCACTTCCCAATACAGATGCTGTTAAACTTTGAGATCATTTGAACGAGGATTATTAAAGTTATGAGATTACGAAATGATATCATTCTTTCTGAAACTGCTTTACTCAGCCAACAAATGAAGAGATTCCTTCAAAATCGTGGAAGAATCCCGACGTTAAAGAAAGATAAAGGGACTAAAGTTGGACATTGTTAAAATGGCAATTTCAAAACGCTTGATATTTAACATCAAAAAAATGTGGCGCTTTCAACAATCAATAAACATTTAATGTTACTGAAAAGTAAGACAAGGATGTGTCTTTTCATCGGATCTGTTCAACTTGTACAGCGAGAATATTTTGAGGACCCTAGATGACGCAACCAAGGGTTGTGTTATATAAGTTTGTGGATATATTCACTGCATTATAAGTGCGTGTGTACTCGCACATTGTGTTATGTATGCGCATGTGTATACATATTGTGTCATTTAGATAGATAGATAGATAGATAGATAGATACATACATACATACATACATACATACATACATACATACATACATACATACCGAGATAGATAGATAGATAGATAGATAGATAGATAGATAGATAGATACGAACAGACCGAGATGGATAGATAGATGTGAACAGACCAAGATAGATAGATAGATAGATAGATAGATAGATAGATAGATAGATAGATAGATAGATATCAATAGACCGAGATAGATAGATAGATAGATAGATAGATAGATAGATAGATAGATAGATATCAATAGACCGAGGTGGATAGATAGATAGATAGATAGATAGATAGATAGATAGATAGATAGATAGATAGATAGATAGATAGATATACTTGCAATTACGCTCAAACAACATTTTTCTGCGATTGATAAATCAGTCAGTCAGTCAAGTGGCATACGTGATACACGCTTGGGCGATCATGTCTCGAAAGAGACATGACTGACTGGGCAGAAGATTATCCCGCAGTAGGTTGCCATTGCTTTCTGCAGTAGATCGGTTGCTAGAAGGCTATAGAACTCAATCTGTCCTGTTATTTAACCCATAACTGGAAGCAAGGGCATTTGTGCGTAAGTGAATGCAATGAATTCAACTGGAATGTGATTGCATTCACTCACAATAAATCAGTAGTCGATATAAAATCAAAAGTTAGGGAGATCAGCCGATTATGTTACCATGTTTCGACCATTTCGTTTTAATCAGACGATTTGTATTCAATATATATAAAACCCAATGTTCACACATATATGTATCTCAGTGTATATACAGACTCGTATACACACACACACACACACACACACACACACACACACACACACACACATATATATATATATATAAAGAGAAAGAGAAGTTTTGTCGATTTATTTCATGTAAATTCTTTTCATATCATCTGATAAGCTTAATAGCATTATCGTTGAAAGAGGAAAGACATTTCTAACATCTTTAAACATCTAAAACAACATACCAGACCACATACACAATTCCGTGAAATCCTTGTCGAAAACAATAAACAGAATCTAAAAATACTCGAAGCCATATACATAAAACAGTTGAAACCTAAACTGAACAAAATCTCCACAAATCTCCTCAAAGGCCTATAATAGATAACAGAAGAGATTGGATATCCCAATGACTTTCCATACTTAATACTTCTTGCCGCCATTCTCGTGTGGTCATGTGAGACGCCACAAGCTGTTGTTCTCGCTTCCAGCATGCACGCACATGTTCGTCAATCCTCCACACAAACAAAATAGATGATTACTACTATCGTT
This sequence comes from Ascarosepion bandense, assembly GCA_037127315.1. Taxonomy (NCBI): domain Eukaryota; kingdom Metazoa; phylum Mollusca; class Cephalopoda; order Sepiida; family Sepiidae; genus Ascarosepion; species Ascarosepion bandense. Next base: position 341,931 of record JBBBDQ010002567.1, on the reverse strand, counting down.
CGTCCGCGAACTGTTGATTACAACCAACTCTATAGTCATCTTTGATAATAGTTGATGTAAGCCGAAAGCTAAGAAAGGATTAAATAAAAACATGTATCAATGTTGTGATTTTCTTTCCTCTTTCAACGATAATGCTATTAAGCGTATCAGACGATATACAAAATAAATTTTCGTAAAATAAATCAACAAAACTTGTGTATATTATTTAATGAAACATGCATCAATGAAAACATCCTGCATATATATATATATATATATATATATATATATATATATCAGAGTGTACACAGACATATCTAGCGCAATGCATTCATACACGCGTTATTTGTATTCAAATCGCCTGATGAAACCGAAAAGGTCGAAACATGGTAACATAATCGGCTGATCTCCCCAACTTAAATATCTGAAAGCTTCATTTTCTTTCACGTACTGAGCACTTTCTAATACACCTGTTAACAGGTCTAATTTAAATCTGTCCTATTACTATTTAGTATATATATATATATATATATATATGTGTGTGTGTGTGTGTGTGTGTGTGTGTGTGTGTGTGTGTGTGTGTGTGTGTGTGAGATTAAATAAATTGTAAAAATTCTGTCTGCTTATTTTTAATAAAATCAGTTAATACTCACGAATAATCTTTCGCGTGCGTTGTGGTGCATTTGATATCGGCTCGGAACGAGAAATCGGGGAGCCGAGTTCGAATTCCAGCTGAATTCATTGCATTCACTTACGCGCAAATAACCTTGAGAAAGGTATTAATCCGCCTCTTCCTTCCAGTTATGGGTTAAATAACAGGACGGATTGGGTTCTATAGCCTTGGTCGGCAACCAGTCTACCGCAGAAAGCAATGACAACCTACTGCGGGATAATCTTTTGCCTAGTCAGTCATGTCTCTTTCGAGACATGATCGCCCAAGCGTGTATCACGTATGGCACATAACTGACTGATTATAATAAAATGATGTAAGGAATAAACTATAACTATGACAGATGATTTTATTATTCATTTCTCGTTGTTCCCAAGTACTTTCAATCTCCTTTTACTTCACGTCTAAAAGAAAATTTGCTGCCTAAATACAGAAATATATATATATATATATATATATATATATATATATATATATATATATATAACGGAGCAATGTTTCGTCAATGTAGGCTTTGTCAAAGATGATGCATGTCTAATATCCATAACGTGTTGTCCTTAAGTGTGGTTGAACAATGTGTGAACAATACCTACACACATTGAAACCAAACATGATTCGACTTGTACATAAGCAAGAAATGTTAAGTAACATTTAGAAAAAAGGTTTCTTTGTCTGTGGCCTTTACTGACTCACAAACACAGAAGTCTCCCCACACTAACACAGAAATCTACCCACACTAACACATCTAAAATATAAATGAATCTTTTTAATCTGACATTATTGCTTGTTGTTGTAAATTGTTCTGTCGATGTTTTTGACTTTTTTCTGAAACAGTAAAACAGAGAGGGGTGTACGTTGTGGTGCGGTGGATATCGGCTTGAAACGAGAAATTGGGGAGCCGAGTTCAAAATTTCATATTTTCGTCTGCCCCTCAACACAACTGAGCATTCCATGATGTTCATTACTGCCCCTGGCAAAAAGAAAATGAACGCTTAGAAGATTTTCAAGCTGGTTTTGTATTTAAAAGTAAATAAATTAAATCACAAATTAAATACTAACGTTTTTCCGCTGTCATGAAGTGGAAAGATTATATTGAATCAATCGCTAGGCCAGCTGCTAGGAAAGTTGGTCCACACTGTTGTGATAGACAGTTTTTCTCAATAGAATCTATTGAATTCAAATTTAAATATGACGTCTCTAAAATTTCCAATACACATCACACAGACAAACAAGCGCCCCGACATCGTATTGTGGTCAGACTCAAAAAAGACTGTCTTCGTAATAGAGTTAACAGTCCCTTGGGAAGAGAACATAGTAGAGGCGCACGAGCTAAAAAAAAAGAACGATACGAGTCACTGCGTGCCCAATGTGTGGACAATGGTTGGAGGTGTAACGTGACGGCCTATTGAGGTTGGGTGTCGTGGGTTTCTGGGACATTCACTTACTCCTTTCCTTTCTAAAATAGGCATCACTGGCCGTGGTTTAAAAAGCACTTCGCACCGCATTCGAACGTGTCAAATTGGATTTGGTCGAGATCAAAACAACAAGCAAACAAAATTTGCGCAACATCACGATCTAATATGCGCAAATGAAATATTTGTGTGGTCATCCATAACGTTTATTTCTCTTCTTTCTTCACGAGCGCGTTGATAATGGCAAACGCGTTCAGGGAATTTCATTGCTGATACAAACTGCAAAGAGGAACGATCGTTTTATTTACTTCCTTATATACAAGAGGGACAATCAACAAGTTTATCTTCATACCCTGCGTGGTGGCAAACGCTGCTGGTGGCACCAGGGGTGGCGGTCCCGCCATAGCCAACGAAACCGTGACACCACCCCTGGTCGGCGGCTGATGAAGACAGGGTATTGCACGTGCTAACACACGATGTATGTTACAAATTGACATATGAAATTGCAAAATTAAATTGAATCAATCGCTAGAAAATCAGGCGCTAGAAAAGGTGGTTCAATGTTTTGTGATAGACATTTTTTTTTCCTTTTCGTATGTTTACCATTCATCTGTACATTGATTTTTGTTGCATCTGGTCTGTTGATCCTGCTACGTGTTCAGATGATTTTTGTTGCATCTGGTCTGTTGCCATTTGTACAACGTTTAATAATAGATCATTCTATTTGTCTATATTTCTGAGATGAGGTAGTATTTACAGTATTTACATTATTCGGACTATTGTTCTCATCTTTGTTGCCATTTGTACGACGTTTAATAATAGATCATTCTATTTGTCTATATTTCTGAGATGAGGTAGTATTTACAGTATTTACATTATTCGGACTATTGTCCTCATCTTTGTTGCCATTTGTACGACGTTTAATAATAGATCATTCTATTTGTCTATATTTCTGAGATGAGGTAGTATTTACAGTATTTACATTATTCGAACTATTGTCCTCATCTTTGTTGCCATTTGTACGACGTTTAATAATAGATCATTCTATTTGTCTATATTTCTGAGATGAGGTAGTATTTACAGTATTTACATTATTCAGACTATTGTCCTCATCTTTGTTGCCATTTGTACGACTTTTAATAATAGATCATTCTATTTGTCTATATTTCTGAGATGAGGTAGTATTTACAGTATTTACATTATTCAAACTATTGTCCTCGTCTTTGTTGCCATTTGTACGACGTTTCGGCCGTTCTACTCTCCGGCCTTCTTCAGGTAGTTAGACTTTCAAACCGAACCTTTTATTACAATCACTGGGGTATATGAACGCAAGGAATTGGAGTTCATATACCCCAGTGATTGTAATAAAGGGTTCGGTTCGAAATTCCTAGTACCTAAAGAAGGCTGGAGCGTAAAACGGCCGAAACGTCATACAAATTGCAACAAAGGTGAAGACGATAGTCCGAATAATGTAAATATTTCTTCGTGTCTTTTCTATAAATATTTCCGCGGACATTGTTCTGGTTAGCTTTTTCTTTGGCTCGTCTTCACGAATTGATGCTCAATACTCGATTGTCAACCGGGTCTGATCATTTTACTGCTGAGATTGCTAATTGTTACCGTAAGTTCTATTCTAACAGTTTCTTCTCGTACACCTTTCGCATCTAAAAATCTCTTCCGGCGTCTTGTATTCCTGTCAACTCCCATCTTCAAAAATTTAAATTCACTGTCAATCATCATCTTTCTTTTTTAATCCTGTACTTTTATTGTATGGATGTGCGTTGTGGTGCAGTGGATATCGGCTCGGAACGAGAAATCGGGGAGCCGAGTTCAAATTCCAGACGAATTCATTGCATTCACTTACGCGCAAATACCCTTAGGAAAGGTATTAATCCGTCTATTCCTTCCAGTTATGGGTTAAATAACAGGACAGATTGGGTTCTATAACCTTGGATGGCAACCAGTCTACCGTAGAAAGCAATGGCAACCTACTGCGGGATAATCTTCTGCCCAGTCATGTCTCTTTCGAGACATGATCGCCCAAGCGTGTACCACGTATGGCACTTAACTGACTGATTTTTATTGTCCTTTATTCGCAATAATAATGTTTTTTCTCGGGGTTTTTCCCCTCTCAGTAACTCCTTGTGTCGGAATGGCTTTGTCGCCTTGCTTGAAATGAAATGATTAAAAAAAACGGAATTTGGCTTCGATAGATTCTGTTCACGTTCAAGTGTTGAAGTCTGTCAAACGAAAATCTCGACACGATTTGTTTGGCTTTTGTCTTTCGTTATAAATCCAGTTTTCACCGCCAACAACGATTGGCTGTTGATGTTTTCGTGTCTTTTTTTCAGTGTGCCGTGTTCCTTCAGG
>JBBBDQ010002567.1:292500-332500 GCA_037127315.1 Ascarosepion bandense | reverse complement strand
GTCTGTTTCCCTACAAGTTCCTGTTCGGTCTGAGAGAGAGCGGTGAAAATACACCCGCAATGAACGCGAAGCAGTAAATGGCACCAAGTGCTTTGGTCGATGAAACGTGTCTGATCCATAAACTATCATAAAACGATTCTGATATGCACATCAAATTCGTATTGTTTTCCACACGGACGGTGTTCTTCAGCAAGACGAATAGGAAGCTGTTGTAGAGTAGCTAGCAGCCCTTCAGCACTCTAATCGATAGACTGGCTCATAGTCTACGAGTATGTATTTAAAGTGACTTTTTTTTCTTTTTTTTTTTTTGCGACAAGCAGATTAATATTCGGAGTGATTTAGCTTGTCGGTTATTCACTATTCAGACCCTCCTCTCTTGCTCGTAAGATTTGTCTTCTTAATTGTTTGTGTCTTATTGTTCTGTACTTATATATATATATATATATATATATATATATATATATATATATATATATATATATCCGTTAGCACCGGATACTGAGCTGAATAAATATATTAAGCACTCATTCTTCTCTGTGTAGCAGATACAAAAAAAATTGAATAGCAGGAAAGACAAGGCATTCATGAGTTCCTTTGCTGTTATTTCTGCTCTATAATATTCAAAATGAACAAAGATCTGAAACAATTATGGTGTATCATAAGTATTTTCGTTTTTTAGTCCCATCTTAATGGTGTTCCCTGCTGCAATACTCTACTAAAATAGTTAACTCTATCAATTCGCTGAAAAAAATAGCACACTGAGAAGAGAAAAGCCCGAAACTTAATAAAAACGAAGTTTTTCCATCAACATGTTTGTTATTATTAAGAGGAAAGATCAAAGCTTTTTAATTATCTTTTAAAATTGTCTAATTCTTTTTTAACACGTTTGAAATTTTGGTAAAAAATCTTGTTTTATTTTTTCGTCAGCGGGGAATCAAATTGTTACCAGAGTTTACAATAAATAATGCAATATTACGTAACTCATTTTTTTTGTTGGGGGGAGGGGTCCGGTGAAATTAATTAGGAAATTCTTGCAAAAATGAAATAATTGTCGGATTTTAACGAAATTTTCAAAACTTATTCACAAATTAATGAAATTATTTTCGAAATTATTATTTTAGAAAATCTTGGTAAAAATATTTTTTTTTTACATCTGTTACCCAACTCCACGTAAATTCAAGAAATTTTAAGAAATTAAATGTTCTTGGGAAAATTGATTTTATTAGTTAAACGCGGGATTCCTTGGAGAATGTAAATTTTTTTTTTTTTTTTTTTCAGAAAATTGGTCGTCTCTCCGAAAATCTGCACCTAATAGTAAAATAAAAAATGCAATAAAACTACGACATTATTTAATTAGATAAACTTTTGATTGTTTTTAAATATATATATATCAACCTCTGTGGGTTATTTAATGCCAAAAAGGTGAAATTTTAAGTTTTGTTTTTTTAATGTTCAGTTATATTAAGAACATTGATTTAGTCAGATTTTGATGAAATATTTTTGTTTTTATTGTTTTTTATTTTAGAAAACTGAAAATGTTTTCTAGCATTGTATTCAAAATTGTTCTGCTGAGAATAATTATATAAAAATTTCTTTCAAAATGTGTTATGGCAATAATTTTTTCTTTAAAAGTGTATTGTTGGTAATATTTTTCCTTCAAAGATGTATATTTTTTTATAAATGTCTATTTTTATGTATATATTTCTATAAAATTTATAGTTTAATAGTGTTTTGACCCCATTTTAGGGATTAACTATTTGCCTATAGCTGGGACCCTAACAGGTGCTACCACCCCGGGTGTGGTTGGACCCGGGAACAACAGCAATTAAGAGGTGGTTCCATGCTCCTCACAACCTCCCAGTCTTGCTGCTGGATGCAGTTTATCGTCATACCCAGGACCTTGACACTTGGCTAAGTTCACTCTCACCAGGCAGGTAACATTTTTAAATGTAGGAGGCATTTTTGCTCCAGCCTGTGTTAAGAGAGACTGGTAATCTGGTATAATACGCAGGGGATTAAAGGATAATAGTAAAGGGGAGTTACTATTATCCTTTAATTCCCTGCGTATTATACCAGATTTTATACCAGTTACGATTTTTATCTGATCACCAAAAAAAGAAGATTATTATACAAAAAGAATATTAAACCCTTTCTCTTAATTAACAGATTAATTAATAGTAGACCAACGCTTTGATTCGATTAAAAGCAGTAATTATTCGAATGATTTTTTTTGTAATCATTTCACCCCAAGGAAGGCAGGACTACCACTAAGGCACAGAGGGATACAGTAAGAGAAAAAACTGGGTATAGAGGGTATTGAATAAAGGATAAAAGACAAATGGGATTCAAGAAGATAGAAGATGTCAATTGACGTTTCGTTTTCATGTTTGGAGATTGTAGCTATAAGGAATTCAAGTAAACAGAAGGAAGTTCCATAGGCGAGTAGTGTGAGAAAAGAAACTGTTTAAGTAGAAGTGAGAGTTATATTTAACAATTACAACGGTAAAAGAGTGGGACCTAGATGACAATCTAGTAGCACGCTTAAATTCACGTGGTTTTAGCACCAGGGATAAGGGTTTATCAAAGCAGTTGCCATGAAAATATTCATAGAAAAGATAGGAGGAAGCCATGTCACGTCGGTGAGAAAGTGAATGAAGTCGAGATGCCAAGTCACGATCGATGACATTGCAGATCCAAAGAAGAGAGTACTGGATCGCTATGTGATGTCTGTTCTTCAATATGGCAGTGAATACTGGACAATATCATCAAAAATGAAGGAAAAAATTGAAGCAATTGAAATGTGGTTCTACAGAAGGATGCTGCGAATATCATGGGACATGCAATGAGGAAGGACGGCTTGAAGAATCTGATACTCACAGATCAGACAGAAGGATAAAGAGACCGGAGAAAGCAGCGGATAACATATTTGAAGGTCCTGAGCAGGTGGATGACCACAAGATGAATAGCAGGAGCACCCGACTAGTTATGGAAACTATATTTAATTCATGGACAAATAATAGATTTAAAGATATGCAAGATAGATTCTGACGATGAAAATATTCTGGCTCGACACAGAGAGTCAACCTTCTTAGCAATAGATGCAGCTAGAGATGGGATATATTCGTTCTAATTCAGGTCAAATGAAAGGTGCAATGCAAGGAGACTTTCATCTGCCATGCTTGCAGGAAAAATTCTCTAGGGTTGATATGGAAGAGAACTTTTGTTTTGCAGACATTACTGGTGCCCCCTGGGTACAAATTTGCACGAGATACTAGATTAGCAACTAGGTCCCACCCTTTTACAGTGAAACCGATGAAATGTAACCACAATTTCTACTCCAACAGCTTCTTTTCTCGCACTTTCCACCTGTGGAATTCCCTTCCACATACTTGCTACCCCGACAGCTACAATTTCCAGGAGTTTAAATGTAAGGTCAATAGACACCTCCTAACACACTAACTCGCATCCATTCTCTCAAACACCCTTCCTATCTACATCCTTACCCATCTATCACCCTCCTTCCGATATATCCTATATCTAATCACTCTCTCATCACCATACCCTATGTAACCCCTTGTGCAATAGTGGCTTTGGAATGCCTTGCTTGCGGTGAAAAGATTTCTAAGAAAGAATTAAAATTTACAAGCCCATTTCCTCTCCTAGTTAGCCACTGGTTTGGGTTCAGTCTCAAGAGCAGCAACCAATTTTACTTTCTCAACCTTGGAGGATTTTCTATTCGGACGAGAGTAAATGGTCGTGCCATCTGCAGAGATGACACCACTATTTGGTGGTGTCTTCTAAGAACTTTATCAATTTACTAGCAGTATAGCCCGGTGTTGCTCGGGTGTAATGAAAGCTTTAAAACTAATCCATGCTCTTGGAGCTCAGACTATTTGGACGTTGGCATGAAAGACTAAAAAGCAATACCTGTTTCCAGTTAAAGCGAAACTGTAGACTGAGAGAAAAATGAATGGATGTAAGTGAAATTTTGATTTCTTGCTATCGATATCAAATAATTTTTTTTCGTCGTAAACTGAATTTTGGAGGCTAAATAAGTCCTCTGAGTAAATGATATCATGGCTGAGACTAAGAACTACAATTATATCTACTTAGAGACAAACTCGAAGCAAAAACTAAAATAAAAGAGCTGAAAAAATATAGACATACAGGCAGATAAACAGACACATACACAAACATCTTGCTTTTATATATATATATATTATCGATTTTCTGCAGTATTGTAAGAACTGCAACCTTGAAACTTCTGAATATCGTTTCTTATGAGTGTATCAAATTTGATTAAAATGGGACCACTCCTTCTATAACCCGATTTTTTCGATTATCGATTTTCGATATTTATCGGGCGTACTTCGACACAAAACTTAGCTAAGAACACTCGCAGATGCTTATAGTAGAACTGTGTAAATTTTCAAGAAAATCGGTTCAGCCGTTTTGGAGTCTATAGGTTACGGATACACACACACAGACAAAGTTCCATTTATAAATAAGTTTATATATATATATATATATATATATATATATATATATATATAGGGGGAGTATTTTTATCTAATGTTCCCGATAATCTGGAATATGTTAAAGGCACCACTCCCAACTGCGCCATTCAGGATAAAACAGTTCGCACGTAAACATAATCAGGTTTCAGAAGGACCATCTCTAACTCAAAGCACATTTAATAAAGAAAAGAAAATATCTAGATATGAAACATATCACATAATTACGACAAATATAAAGAACCGGTTGGGTGAAAATATAAAATTATTTCGACTTCACCATTACAACACTCACGACAGTTGTTGTCTCTGAATAAAAGGTCAAATATTTTCTTTATTCAAACGAATTATTTAAACAACTATCATCATTTGTTGGATGAATTTCCGGGATGGGAAATTATCAATCTTTGCATTATCAGCAATTCGGACACATTTTGAGTTTCATCCTTTGCTGTAGTGTGGATGACATTCTTTTTCTTCTATGTGCCATATGCGATCATGGCCCTCCACGTCTTCCACGTGGCTCTTAACACGCTTTCTCCTGTTACCCCATCCAAACCCCGCTCTGCCATTCACCTGTTCAGGCCCTTCAAATATGTTATCCGCTGCTTTCCCCTGTCTCTCTTTCCCTCTAGCCTACCTATGAGTATCAGATTCTCCAAACCTTCCTTCTTCATTACATGTCCCAAGAACTTCAGCTGTCTCTTCCTGATGCTCAATATTAATTTCCTTTTCGTTTCCATTCTTTCTAAAACTTGATCAGTGCTCACATGCTCAATCCATGATATCCGCAGCATCCTTCTGTAGCACCTCATTTCAATTGCTTCAATTTTTTCCTTCATCTTTGATGATATTGTCCAGTATTTACTGCCATATTGAAGAACTGACATCACATAGCAATCCAGTACTCTCTTCTTTGTTTCTAGTGAAATTGTCCTGTTTCTTAATACTTCAATCAGCTCCTGGAATGCATCTTTGTGCTTTTGGATCTCAGGAATATAAATGTAGAGAAACTGCTGTGGTCATAAAGTGAGGGATCAGTTTATATATTGATTGTAATATGGAACAGATCCCCCATTTTATATCCAGTATGCCTCTTTAGAACCACATTTCAGTCATTTCAAGTTTTTCCTTCATCTTTGATGATATTGTCCAGCATTCACTGCCATATTGAAGAACTGACAACACATAGCAACCCAGTACTCTCTTCTTTGTTTCTAGTGAAATTTTCCTGTTTCTTAATACTCTACTCAGCTTCTGGAATGCATCCTTGTGCTTTTGGTTCTCAGGAATATAAATGTATAGAAACTGCTGTGGTCATAAAGTGAGGGATCGGTTTATATATTGATTGTAATATGGAACTGATCCTCCACTTTATATCCAGTATGCTTCTGTAGAACCACATTTCAGTTGCTTCAAGTTTTTCCTTCATCTTTGATGATATTGTCCCGCATTCACTGCCATATTGAAGGACGGACAGCACGTAGCAATCCAGTACTCTTTTCTTTGTTTCTAACGAAATTTTCCTGTCTCTTCATACTCTACTCAGCTTCTGGAATGCGTCCTTGACCATATCAATTCGCCTTCGGATCTCAGTGTCGCACTTTCCGTCTTCCGTTAAAACACTTCCCAAGTACTTAATTTTTTGGACTTGCTTGATTTTAATATCCCCAACCTGTAATTGGCATTTTTGGTTCCTCCCTTTGCTGAGGACCATACATTCGGTTTTCTCGGCAGGGTTTGTTTGTAGCCCTTTATTTTCATTTTCTTCGTTTGCCTTTTTTAGGAGATCTTACGTTTCTTAAAAGAATGAAGAGTAACACTCCGAAAATGTTGCTTTTTTTATATCTTTAGTCTAAGGATCAATCCTGCCCCCCCCCCCCAATGTATTATCATATGAATATCAGTCTCAATACACTCAAAAGAAGTCATTTTTAATTAAAGGAGCCAGTGCCATCTAAATCAGACAAAATTTTAGGGTGCTCCACAATTTTTTTTTAAAATGTCAAGGAAAGGGTCATAATTATTTTCTGCCGCCATTTTTGATTTCCATTCTTCTTTTATGAATTGTGTTCCTTGAAAAAAAAAGTGGCAGCATTTAAAGTCTTAGACATTGCAGAATCTAAAAAAGATCTTCAAGCGCCAATGAAAAATGTGCAAAGGTCACGAAACAAATCCTACGTCATATGTTTAATTTAGGTACCTCCATGAATTCACTGAAAAAACCGCATAGTATGAAGAAAAAAAAAGGCCCCGAACTAAATGAAAACAAATTTATGTCGGTAAAATGTTCTTGTTATTATTAAGAGGATCGAACAAAGTAGTTATAATTATTTTTTTTAATATTTTTAATTCTTTCTAATACGTTCGAAATTTTAGTAGAAAATTTTGTTTTTCTTTCGTCCATGAGTGACGCAATTTTTACAAGCGTTTATTACGGCAAATATAATATTACGCAAGTCACTTTTTGCTGGTGAAAAACACATTCATTTGGAAATTCTTGCAAAAATCAAATAATGATCGGATTTTGATGAAAATTTCAGGACTTATTCATAAATGACTGAAACCATTTTTGAATTAATTATTTTTACAAAATCTTGATAAAAAAATTTGTTACATATGTGACCCACATCACCAATTAATTTGTTACATATGTGACCCACCTCACCAATTAATTTGTTACATATGTTAACCACCTCACCAATTAATTTGTTACATATGTGACCCACCACACCAATTAAATTGTTACATATGTTACCCACATCACCAATTAATTTGTTACATATGTTACCCACATCACCAATTAATTTCCTGAAATGTCTAGAAATTCGCGAGAATTCGCTCATATACCAAATATTAATTAATTTCAGAAGTCACTGAAAGATGCTAATCAATTGTATTTTTTCTAAATTAGCCCTTTTTCAGAAAATTTGCTCCGAATTGTGAAAAGAAAAATGCAATAAAACTATGCCATTTTTTATTTAGATAAACTTTTAATTCGTTTTATAAACAATATATATTAAGTATAGCATAGTCTGAAAAGAAAAACGTTTTTCAGTGAATAATGAATTTTTACAAGAGATGTTTTCATTTTTATTAATTTTGATTATAATAATTTATAAAGTTTCAGAAATCTTTTAAAATGTCCTCCTTCATCGTTCAAATTAGGTTGTTAAGTTAAGACGTGAAGACTATATTTACTAATCAAAAAGTGAAAAGCTTAATACAAATAACCATTATGGATATACTCAGATCCTCAAACACTAATAGCAATAATATTTCTAATTCAGGCATTTAGAAAATATATTGACAAAATTGTTCCTCCAAATATACAGGAGAAACCAGTGTAAATAAAAAAAAATGCATTTATGAGAACAAAAGAGACATCAGAAATAACAACTTAGCTAATTCATTAGTCATACATAGAAATAAATTCAACCACAATTTTGATTTTAAAAAATGCTACACTCATAAAAAGAGAAAATAACTCATTTAGGATTATCCATTTGGCAATAAATACTAAAAAATAGTATGAAATACATCATTTCTTTTTAAAAAACTGGAGTGGCATAATAATTATGGCCGATAGTATATATATATATATATATATATATATATATATATATATATATATATATATATATACTAGCAGTATAGCCCGGCGTTGCTCGGGTGCAATAAAAGCTTTAAAACTAATCCATGGTCCTGGAGCTCAGACTCTTTGTACGTTGGCATGAAAGACTAAAAAGCAATAATTGTTTCCAGTTAAAGCAAAACCGTAGACTGAAAGAAAAATGAATGGATGTAAGTCAAATTTTGATTTCCTGCAATCAATATCAAATAAGTTTTTTCGTCGTAAACTGAATTTGAAGGCTAAATAAGTCCTCTGAGTAAATAGTATCATGGCTGAGACTAAGAACTACAATTATACCGACTTAGAGCCAAACCTGAAGCAAAAACTAAAATAAAAGGGTTGAAAAATACAGACATACAGACAGATAAACAGACACACACACAAACACCTTGCCTTTTATATATATATATATATATATATATATATATATATATAATCGATTTTCTGCATTATTGTAAGAACTGCAACCTTGAAACTTCTTAATATCGTTTCTTATATCTTTGTCTATGAGTGTATCAAATTTGATTAAAATCGGAACACTCCTTCTATAACCCGATTTTTATCGATTTTTATCGATTTTCGATATTTATCGGGAGGCACCTCGACACAAAACCTATCTAAGAACACTTGCAGACGCTTACAGTACAACTGTGTAAATTTTCAAGAAAATCGGTTCAGCCGTTTTGGAGTCTATAGGTAACGGACACACAGACACACACATACACAAAGTTCCATTTATAAATAAGTTTAGATTTATCAAGACAAATGAAATGATTTTATTTTGCACAACGTATCTAATCTTTTATTCATAAGTTTTTTCTACAGATTAAATCTGTGAATATTCTCACCATCTGTGAGAAAAAAAAAAGCACCGTGACGCAATTCACTCCGCCATAAATTTGGACATGGCATGCTGTACTGCTTGGCATTCGTGCCGGAAGCCTCTATCTGAACATTTCAGCGCGTTTTGGGTTGACAAAGGACAGTGCGGAGAATTCAGAGAGATGAGACTAATGGTTATAACGTAGGTGTTTGAAGTGATCAATAAAGATAGCGACTTTATGCCTCCATTCATCTCCCCACAGAATCTCAGACTAAATACAGACGTCTACATCGTAGTGCTGCCCTGGGTCAAGAGGGTTGCTGCTGGAAGATTTTATGACTGACAACGGGATTCTGCACCATGCCACGTAAGAAAGAGAACCAAGTCATGGATGTCAGACAATTTCTGCGATCACACCACACCTTACATCTGGCCATCTAACTTCACAGATTGCACCATCCCTTGATTATTGTGTGGGGCGGAGTGAGTTGAGTGAGAGATCAACAAAACCCCTTGTAATAGCCAAAATGACCTGAAGGCAAAGATCATAACAGCATTCACTGACAAGGAGACCGCCAAGAAGAAACGCTGAAGTCGTCTAGATGCCGCGGTTGAAGCCAATGGTGATTTTATTGAATAAATTAACTCTTTTGTATTTAACGACATTTTTGTTTGATTTTGTTAAATATGTCTGTTAAAACGTGATGTCAGTGATATTTTCATTCTTGTGTAAATCAAACGAGAATTTATCCATTGCGGGCTGTAATATACAGAAAGAAAGAAAGAAAGAAAGAAAGAAAGAAAGAAAGAGAGAGAGAGAGAGAAAGAGAAAGAAAGAAAGAAAGAAAGAAAGAAAGAAAATGAGAGAGAGTGAAAGGGAAAGAAAGAAAGAAAGAAAGAAAGAAAGAAAGAGAGAGAGAAAGAAAGAAAGAGAAAGAGAGAGAGAGAAAGAAAGAGAGAGAAAGAGAGAGAAAGAAAGAAAGAAAGAAAGAAAGAAAGAAAAGGGAGAGAGAGAGAGAGAGAAAGAAAGACACAGAGAGAGGGAAAGATGAACAAATGAATGTAAAGTGATAGATAGATAGATAGATAGATAGATAGATAGATAGATAGATAGATAGATAGATAATGAAGAGACTGGGATAGATAGATAGATAGATAGATAGATAGATAGATAGATAGATAGATAGATAGATAGATAGATAATGAAGAGACTGGATGGATAGATAGATAGATAGATAGATAGATAGATAGATAGATAGATAGATAGATAGATAGATAGATAGATAATGAAGAGACTGGGATAGATAGATAGATAGATAGATAGATAGATAGATAGATAGATAGATAGATAGATAGATAGATAATGAAGAGACTTGGATAGATAGATAGATAGATAGATAGATAGATAGATAGATAGATAGATAGATAGATAGATAGATAATGAAGAGACTGGGATAGATAGATAGATAGATAGATAGATAGATAGATAGATAGATAGATAGATAGATAGATAGATAATGAAGAGACTGGATAGATAGATAGATAGATAGATAGATAGATAGATAGATAGATAGATAGATAGATAGATAGATAATGAAGATAGATAGATAGATAGATAGATAGATAGATAGATAGATAATGAAGAGACTGGGATAGATAGATAGATAGATAGATAGATAGATAGATAGATAGATAGATAGATAATGAAGAGACTTGGATAGATAGATAGATAGATAGATAGATAGATAGATAGATAGATAGATAGATAGATAGATAGATAGATAATGAATAGACTGGGATAGATAGATAGATAGATAGATAGATAGATAGATAGATAGATAGATAGATAGATAGATAGATAATGAAGAGACTGGGATAGATAGATAGATAGATAGATAGATAGATAGATAGATAGATAGATAGATAGATAGATAATGAAGAGACTTAGATAGATAGATAGATAGATAGATAGATAGATAGATAGATAGATAGATAGATAGATAGTATTTGCGGGTAAACATTCCGTTCTTAACAATAACAAAATAATTACAACTACATCCAAAACAATCATCGATTCAACACATATTTATATATATATATATATAAGAAACTCGATATGTAAAGCCACAAATTCATTCGCCTGAAGAGAGTCAGTAATTAGACTCGAAACACGTGTAGCGTCAGAAATACCATTATGGGCACTAAAATATCATAATATGTATAATATATTTATACAACAATAAATATACACTTTAAGCAAAACGTTCACAGCCTCTTACAGTTTTTATTCTATACCAATTTCTCTCATAGGAACAACCCTATTTCCTTTTCTAATATATATATATATATATATATATATATATATATATATATATATATATATATATATTCTTTAGAACATGTACAAACTACAATCTACTACAAAATTGTACATTTTGTTTCGACATTGAAAGAACAATGTCTCATCAGATAGTTAATAATGGTGGTAATAAACGTTATTTTTTAGAAGAAAATTTATGAAAATTCACTTCCTTTTATTTTTGGAAAAAAATTTTCATACGAGGTAAAGAGGATAGGAAAGATAAGAAAACAAAAAGAAAAAAAAATCAAAAAATGTGGGGAATAGAGAGGAAAGAGAAGGACACGGAAAAAATAAGAAAAAACAAAGAGGAAAACAAGAGAGAAAGAAAGAAACGAGAGGAAAAAGCCAATGAAAAAAGGCTAAGAGAGAAATAGACCCCAAATTTAGGTAGGAAGTAACATATAGGCATATATAGATATCGGTTACGCGACGTCTGGGCTTAACAAAGAGGAAAACGTGAGAAAATGCAGAGAGGGGGAAGAAAGTGGTAGGGGAGACAACAGAAGCGACAAAGAAATAGAAATTTTGAACTTTCCCTGGAAATGAATTGTAAATAGATATATTTGTTCGTAACATTATATAACACTAAATCATTTGGAATCTTTTTAAAAAATGAAGAAATCACATACACAGACTTAGGAGTTATATAGTAGGCTTGCTTATCTATTCTTTTTCTGTTAGTTAGTAGTGGGAGTCCGTTCTAGTGAAGGGTTGTTGTATACTGTTGCAGGTTAACGGAATTTGGCCTTGTTGTAGATAACCCACTATAAGTCATAAAATGATTACAAATCAAGAAAGGCAATTTGAGTAGAAAAATAACATTTTATATATACACATATCAATTAATGTTTTTACAACTGAATTAATACATGAAGCATAGGTCCAACGGACGTTAAAATGTTCATGGCAATAACATGCTGAAAGAGAATTAATGCTTAGGAATTTGGGAGCGTGTAAGTAAGGAATGTCTTTAATGTATTCACTCCTTAGGTCAGTAAGTAGTTTTGAGACAAGGAAGAAGGCAAGGGGAGGTGAAGGGAAGCAAACATAGTAGCCACTTGACTTAGGTCAAGGGAGGTATTAATTAGTCTTCTCCTCGAGTCGATCTGCCTGTCTATGCTTTCTGTATCCGCTTTTTATATCTTCTTTTGGGATCACAGCAGCTCAATTGGGATTTCACACTTGTATTTGGTTCTGGGCTTCCCATTGGTTGATAAATAAAATTCGCGTAGGCTCGCGAACTGGAAATTTAATATTTAATTAATTTTTAGTTTTCAACCGGAACATCTGCGCGGAGCCGGCGGCGCAGGTCCGACTTTTGGTCATTTGCTTTTTGGTCGTGAAAGCGGAAACATCCGGTCCATCGCTTTTGCTCGGTATCACCACAGTTATCCAAAAAGTGCAGATCTGAGGACATTTAAAAATATAAGACGAAAATATAAATTCATTAGTACTAATATAACAAATTTGAAAAAAAATATTAAAATTAAATTAAAAAATAATAAAAATCAAAGGAAAAATTAATGTTAAAAATTAAAATTAAATTTAAACTTAAAACGTTAAATAGATCACAATTTGTAATAGAAAATAAAGATAAAATAACACAAGAAAGATCATATAGTTAAAGCAAATTATCAAAGATAGTAAGATTTTTACTGTAAAAAGTTTATAATTGCTGAAGTTTCAAACCTTAGATTTCATATTTATATCAGGATTGTAAAGTTAATTCTTTAATACGTTTACAATTTACTGTAGTTTCATGCCTCTGATTCAGTAATATGTCACCCTTCATGTATTTAATAATTTCCATTTTATCTTGTAGACAAAGGAAACATGGTTCATTTACCGATCTAGATATTCTATCCATTCAACTTTAAGTGCTTTATTTCCTTCTTTTAACTTTTAAAAACATTTAGAAAGTGATGTCATATTTTATTCATCCTTATTAGTAAAAAATAAGAGAAAAAATTCATTGTATGACCAATATACAGTACTGTGCAAAAGTATTAGGACAAGAACTATTTTATCTTTTACGAGGCATACTGACAGAAAATAAACAATTTAATTAAAGTAATTTTATTTGATTTACTCAACAAATGCTTTAACAAGAAAAAAAATACTTGTTACAAAATAAATTTAATATTTAATATAATAGCCTTTTGCTTTGAAATAATAAAATAATTGCGACAATTTACCAATCGCACCTAGTATACACACATATATATACATATATATATATATATATATATATATAGTGCTGTGCAAAAGTATTAGGACAAGAACTATTTTATCTTTTATGAGGCATATTGACAGAAAATAAACAATTTAAATAAAGTAATTTTATTTGATTTACTCAACAAATACTTTAATAAGAAAAAATACTTGTTACAAAATAAATATAATATTTAATATAAATAGCCTTTTGCTTTGATCATAGCCTTCATTCTGTCAGGCATTGACATCATAAGCTTTTTCAATGTATCTAATGGTATCTCCTGCCAAGCAGCTTGTATTTGTTCCCAAAGTATGTCTTGCGAAGTTAATCCAAAATATCCCATAGATGTTCAATAAAGTAATTTCAAAATAACTTGTTTAATAGAAAATAGGAAAAATTAAATATAACTTCTTTTTAATACATTTCTTTTACACCTAGTTTTAAATAATCAATATTTATTAGCAATTTACTTATATTTTCAGACTGTATTTGAATTTCAGTGAGGTTTTTAGAAAAATCAACCCTGTAGTGTGCAAAAAATCACACCAGTAGTGTGCAAAAGTGTTAGGACAGGGGCGATTTTAAACTTTATTTTGATGCCTCATAAAAGATAAAATAGTTCTTGTCCTAATACTTTTGCACAGTACTGTATATAGACAGACAGACAGACTGAGACAGAGTTATGAATATCAATAAATATACTGATGGGTTTTTGCGCAGGTACACACACATATATGAACATTTTTCTGGTGTGTTGATATAACAGTGCTCAATGTAATATAACAGAGCTATTAAGTATATGGTAAGAAATATACATATTATCTAACATCTACATCACGAGTCGAAGTTTCATGCACTATGCAGTCATCAGGGGTGTATTATAACTGACCATTTCTAGATTTTAATGAAGATTTTTGGTTCTCGCGTTAAGGTCGTTACAAAATATAAATCTAGGGTCCCATTTTTTTATTTATTAAATGTATAATTTAATTTGGTTTATACCGAAACTTAAACATGAAATTAGTAATCAAAATTGTAGTTATAATATATATATATATATATATCAAATTTGATATACTCATAGACAAAGACATAAGAGACGATATTCAGAAGTTTCAAGGTTGCAGTTCTTACAATAGTGCAGAAAATCGATAATGCATATATATATATAAAAAAGGCAAGATGTTTGTGTGTGTGTCTGTTTATCCGCCAGTATATCTGTATTTTTTCAGCCTTTTATTTTAGTTTTTGCTTCGGGTTTGGCTCTAAGTAGGCATAATTGTAGTTCTTAGTCTCAGCCATGATACCATTTACTCAGAGGACTTATTTAGCCTTCAAAATTCAGTTTACGACGAGAAAACTTATTTGATATCGATAACAGGAAATCAAAATTTGACTTACATCCATTCATTTTTCTTTCAGTCTACGGTTTTGCTTTAACTGGAAACAATTATTGCTTTTTAGTCTTTCATGCCAACGTACAAAGAGTCTGAGCTCCAGGACCAATGGATTAGTTTTAAAGCTTTTATTGCACCCGAGCAACGCCGGGCTATACTGCTAGTATATATATATATATATATATATATAGATAGATAGATAGATAGATAGATAGATAGATAGATATGAATACTGAGATAGATAGATAGATAGATAGATAGATAGATAGATAGATAGATAGATAGATAGATAGATAGATAGATAGATAGATAATTCATCAAGTTTTTATTAGACTTCAACAGAATGCAGGAAAGCACTGGACGGCCGTTTCGTTCTATATTTGGGACTCATCAGCAATTACTGACGTCTAATAAAAACTTGATGAATTATCTATCTATCTATATATATATATATATATATATATATATATAAATGCAAACGTATCACAATACTCGTTTCGAAAAACCCTCCGCGTATGTATGCGGAAGGAAAAAATGGTTGTAAAAAAAGAAGCAGCTAATCACATGAACATCAGCCGAAGCGATTTGGACCAAGCCAGTACGTAGCCCAACGATAAAAACCCGAGACGAGTAATCAATAACAAAAAAGCGCTCAATACGTAAGCAGAGCAGAATAAAGGATGTGCGTTGTGGTGCAGTGGATATCGGCTCGGAAAGAGAAATCGGTGAGCCGAGTTCGAATTCCAGTTGAATACCCTGCATTCACTTAAGCACTGGTACCCTTAGGAAAGGTATTAATCCGTCCATTCCCTCCAGTTATGGGTTAAATAACAAGGGTAGGACTTGGGGACCCTGCTCTTAAAAACAAATCCCAATGAATCGTGAAAAGAAAAACGTTGTAAAAATAAAAATAACCTTACCCAAAAATCACTGGTTATGACCTTAAAATGATCCCATAAAGATTGATAGGTCGTTAAGCCTAAAAAAAAAAAATCATTCTGTTGAGGTCTAATAAAAACTTGGTAATTATTTCAAATCCTCCTACAATTTCAGTTTATATCCTTACTTGAATCAGTTTATAAAGCTCTGGAGTGAACAACTTGGTTTGAGTAGTCGTGGCTTTGGGAGGCACAATCCTAGAGTCAAAGAAACTTGGATGAGTTCCTCCTAGGAATATATGAATGAGTGTCGCTATATCAAGTTTAATTAGTTATCTCTTCGTCACCGGGGCCCGTGGCACAGTTGGTATGACGTCTGCTTAATAACGCAACTGTCTGGTTTTCAATTCCTGGTAGTGGATGCGCACTGCTGATGAGTCCCAATTATAAGAAACGGAAATAGGAAAGCACTGGACGAAACGGCCGTCCAGTGCTTTCTGCATTCTGTTGAGGTCTAATAAAAACTTGATAAATTATTTAATTATTTCAACTCCTCCTACAATATATATATATATATATATATATATATATTGTAGGAGGAGTTGAAATAATTAATTTATCAAGTTAAAATTAGACTGATTTTTCTCCAGTTTCTGAAAGGATTTTTCTGTTGCTGAGGTGATGTGTTATCCCCCGTAGGGATTTTCACATCGAAATGGTCATTCAACATCATTGAATTAATCCTTTTTTAATTTATATTTGCTCTGTAATATTTTATTACATGGAGCTCTCTTCCTGTATCATTTTTTAATATTAAAATAAATTTTTAAATTAATTAATTAGGATCGGGTTTTTGGAATTTAACCTTCCTGCTTTTTCCGCTTGGATTAAAGTATCTGAATTAAAATATATATATATATATATATATATATATATATATATATATATATATATTTTAATTCATATATATATATATATATATATATATATATAAAACAAAAATTGCGATATTTAAATCTATTGAAGAGCCACGAGAAATCCTCGCTTCTTTAGCAACGGCGAAACGAAAATTGTATTTATTCAAATGTATTAAAAGATTTTATAGCGGCAGAAGTTTAAAAAAAAACATACACCTACAGGATTAGTTTTAATTGAAAGCTAAATGATTAAATTTACTATTTCCAGTAATGAAAACACCCTGGTGTATTTCAAACAGAAATTATTGATTATAATCTAAAATTTTGTGATTTAAAATTATTTTTTTCAATTTGTCCACCATTTTCGAGCGATCCACACTGTCATAAACAAAAGTTAATTCTCGGTTTTAAAAATCCTGAAAAATATAATATACATTTATTTAATATACACGTTATTTTTGAAAATTAACTAATTTAAAGCTAAATTAATCTATTTTACACTAGTACTTATTTATAGAACGAAACTTAGAATAAAATTATTTCTTAAACACAGTATGTTGATCTTTCTGACCTTCTTCTCGTATACTTGATATGTGATGACAGTCAGACTGATGCGAAATAAGATAAGTGTATGGCGAACGGAATTGATAAAATTTTGCAAATTTTTTCCTGTAATGGGAAGAAACCGTGAAATACATGACCCTTTAATTTACCCATTGAAATAACCATACAAAAGAAACTTCAAATACACAAAAAAATTATTTTAAAAATATGAAGGCAAGACAATTTGTATTAAATTGTTCAGTTTTCGATTAGTAAATATAGTCTTTACTTAATAAGTTAATAAATGAATGAGAACAAATCTGTGAAATATTTTTGAAACTTAATAGATTATGATAATTAAAAAAAATGAAAACACAATTTAAAATTTCACTGTTAATCGAAAGAAAATTTTCTTCAGACTATAATGTCCTTCATATAAGGTGAATTTTTCGGTATAGGGACTTCTAATACAGATAGAGGCTTACTTTTTTTTTCTTTACTTCTTTTTCAAAGGGGATTTAATTTTTTGGCAGACTGAAAAAAAAACTTTGAGAGTTTTGGATATTAACAAAAATGGCCGACCAAGAAGCATGCTCCAAGATTGAACAGAGGTCAGTTATCAAGATTTTGGTTGCTGAAGTGTGCAAACCAGTTGAAATTCATGGAAGAATGTCAACTGAGTATAGCGCCACATGTTTCAGCCAAAACAATGTCTACAAGTGGGCTAAATTGTTTAAGGACGGAGCAGTGTTGAGGATGAAGACATGCCTGGGAAGCCTACAGAAGTGAGATCTCTTGAGGTGATCGAATCAGTCAATGACCTCATTCAGTCAAACAGAAGGGTGACAGTGGATAATATTGCAAGGACTTTGAGCCTATCTGTTGGGAGAGCACACAAACTTGTCCGTGATAACATTGCTTACTCAAAGGTCAGCTCACACAGCAGCCCGAACGGTGCAGACCATTAACGAGCTGGACTGGAAACTGCTCCATCATCCCGTTTACAGATCAGACCTTGCCCCTTCAGACATTCACCTGTTTGATCCCTTGAAAGAGTTCACGAGAGGCACGAATTTAGAAAGTGACGATGAAATCAACTGTGCTGTGAGGAATTGGCTGAGACATCAGTCCTAAGATTTTTACGCTGAGGGAATGCAGAAGCATGTGCACAAATGGGAAAAGTGTGTGATACTGCTGGGCGAGTATGCTGAAAAATAAAAAAATGTAAGCTTCTATCTGCATTGGAAGCCCTTATACCGAAAAAATCACTTTATTTATTGAATGAGCCTCACAGAAGTCTTTATACCTAAAAATTCACCTTATTTCTCGAATGACCCTCGTAGAAGCCCTTATACCGAAAAATTCACCTTATTTATCGAATGACCTTCATAGAAGTCCTTATACCGAAAAATTCACCTTATTTATTGAATGTCCTTCGTAGATGACCATATACCTAAAAATTCAACTTATTCATTGAATGACCCTCGTAGATGTCCTTATTCCGAAAAATTCACCTTATCTCTCGAATGACCCTCGTAGAAGCCCTTATACCGAAAAATTCACCTTATTTAACGAATGACCCTCGTAGATATCCTTATACCGAAAAATTCACCTTATTTATCGAATGACCCTCGTAGATGTCCTTATACCGAAAAATTCACCTTATTTATCGAATGACCCTCGTAGATGTCCATAAACCGAAAACTTCACCTTAATTATCGAATGACCCTCATAGAAGTCCTTATATCTAAACAATCACCTTATTTATTGAATGACCCTCGTAGATGTCCTTATACCTAAAAATTCAGCTTATGTCTTGAATGACCCTCGTAGATGTCCTTATACCGAAAGATTCACCTTATTTATTGAATGACCCTCATAGATGTCCTTACACCGAAAAATTCGCCTTATTTATCGAATAACCCTCGTAAAAGTCCTTATACCGAAAAATTCACCTTATTTATCGAATGACCCTCGTAGAAGTCCTTATACCGAAAAATTCACCTTATTTATCGAATGACCCTCGTAGAAGTCCTTACACAAAAAATACACCTTATTTATCGAATGAGCCACGCAGATGCCCTCATACCGAAAAATTCACCTTATTTATCGAATGACCCTCGTAGAATATCTAATAACCTAAAAATTCACCTTATTTATTGAATGACCCTCTTATATTGTTTATTAAAGAAATTGTAGGCTTATCAAATTGAATAATGTCATCATACCTTTTGCATTTTTTATTTTACTATTGGGAGCAAACTTTCGGAAATAAAGGCAAAATGTTTCAAATAAATAACAGATGATTTCCATTCACTAATGAGTCCAGCGTTCAACTAATAAAATCAATTTTCCTAACCAAATCAAATTTCTTAAAATTTCAGGAATTGACGTGGAGTGGGGAGCAACAAATGAAAAAATTATTTTTAACCAAAATAATAATGTAAAAATAATGTCATTCATTTCTGAATAAGTCATGAAAGTTTCATTAAAATCCGACAATTATTTGATTTTTGAAAGAATTTCAAATTTAATATGTTTTTTATCGCGAAAAAAATTGAGTTATGTAATATTAAGTTTTCCATTGTAAAATCTCGTAACGATTTGGTTAACCGCAAACAAAAATCGAAACAATGTTTTAGCAAACATTTCGAACAATAATTAAAAAAAATAATAATTAAAAAATATTTTGATCTTTCCTCTTAATAATGCTGTAAACATTTTGATGGGAAAAGTTCGTTTTTATTAAGTTTGAGATCATTTTGTGTTTTATACTATGTTGTTTTTAAAGAGATTTAGTGGAGGTACCGAATATATATATATATATATATATATATATATATATAATTTATAAAAGATTTTAGATTATTACAATGGGTAATACATATTTCACCACGTCATGATGTTGTTATCGTGGCTCCTCAGACCCAATTTGGGGTCTGACGAGCCGCGATAATAACATCAGGACGCGGTGAAATATGTATTACCCATTGTAATAATCTAAAATCTTTTGTAAGTTATATTACTCTGTTAAATTAAATAAATGAATTTAACATTGAGTTCTCTTGAGTTCATCTCTATCGGAATTTACCTGGATTGTATACCAAGTGTGCTATGTTATATATATATATATATATATATATATATATATATAATAAATTCTAGTTTAGAAATGTAACTACAAGTAGACAATAATTTGTACATGTTCTCTAGGATAATTTATAATAGATATTTACAGCTCTATATTGTATATCAATCACTGTTTTAAATTACTGTTTTGAACGCTGTCAATTTTTTCTTCGTTCCTTATTCACTTGTGTATATATATATATATATATATATATATATATATATATATATATATATATATAACTCTTAAGAAACGTTTGTTACTTGAATCTGGTAAACCTTGTATGAACCAAAAATTAAATGTTGACATGCTTGGGTCGTTAAGGGAACCATGCTTTTGGCGAAAACCGAAGTTGACTAAAGACACTTGTGAATTTTAACTGCCGGGTACGAAAGCAAGAGTAATGCTTTCCTCTAAATGCTTCGTTGATCACCTACTTGCCGACATCATTGTCGTCATTGGACAATTATTACCATCTGTTGTAGGACATGGAGATTTGACTGAATGGGTTTTATTCATTTTTTTTTTTTCTAGCCGTTTTATTTTCGTGATTGCTGACCTCGTTTGAGGTTATGAAATTGGTGTTTTGCAAATTTTGCTAAAATAAATAGACTTATTTGTTTTGTTTTTTTAATGATTTGGAAACAATCTGCATTTCGCAACAAATTCGGTTTTCAATTTCCTTCTCTCGTTTATCTCTCTCTCTCTCCCTCCCTCTCTCTCTCTCTCTCTGTTACACACACACACACACAAATATATAAAAATATATTTTTTCAAGATTTTTAAAACCGACACACAAACACGTCTTTCTTTCCTTCTCGCAAAAAAGCATATTAAAATAATATTAAAATAATCGAGAATATATATATATCCAAATGAATGAAGAATGAAGAAAATATTTGCAACATTCAAAACATTAATTGAAAACAGTGCTCAATATAGAAATAGAGCTATGAATATTAATTATAAATTATACTTTAGAACATTTACAAACTATAATCTACTACAAAATTGTAAACAAGACGTATAATTTTGTAGTAGATCGTAGTTTGTACATGTTCTAAAGTATAAGTTATTATATATATATATATATATATATATATTTTTTTTTTTTTTTTTTAAACATATACTGTTAGATATAGGAGACAATGAATGCCTATTATGCTTAATCATGAGCCGTTCTAAACATCGTATTTTGGCTTTAGTTTCAGGTGAAAATAAAGACAAAAATTCTCCAACATTTGGATATTTTTTTATTAAGTTCGTTCTAAGCTTTTCTCTCCAGAAAACCAATGTAGTGAAACAATTTACATGCCCGTTCAGAGATTGTATCTCTGGTACTAATAATAAACCCACTACATATATTGGTTTTACTACAACCACGCTCTCTTGTAAATTTACCTGTCACCTTTCTGATCAGAGTTTAATTAAACAACATTTCTTTGAAAAACATAGCCATGTAGGTAATATCAGACAGATTTTAGTCAACAATACAATAATAATCACTCATACACACAGTAAAAAGAACCTTCAGATATTAGAGGCCATCTACACTAAATTAAAACAACCCATACTTAATAAAATCACGTTTAAATCTGGTCATAACATATTACAATTCATTTAAATGTCCTGTTAACATTTCGAGCTCTCACGTGGTGTGACGTCATAGAACCGCATTACAAATTTAAGAACTGCGTTTGCTATTTGGTAACTGTTATCGATGCTTAGCAAAGTTTTATGTCAACACAAGATAAAATCCTCTTTGATGATGGATGTTTTTATGCTAACATCCCTGTAACTTCTCTGAAGATGGCTCGTGTGAGCCGAAAGCTTAGAACCAACTTAATAAAAATTATCCAAATGTTGGAGAATTTTTGTCTTTATTTTCACCTAAAATTAAAGCCAAGATACGATGTTTAGAATGGCTCATGATTAAGCATAATAGACATTCATTGTCTCTTATATTTAACAGTATATGCTTAGAAAATTATCTGCTGCCACGTTACAATATATATATATATATATATATTACTTACGCTCTCACACCCTGATTTAGCACTCTGGAAGGATAGTAGACTTTGAAAAACAGTAGCTACTCTGGCATGTACGCATCGCTCATTCAGTAAAATGAATTAGAGCACTATGGCTAATGATAATATACACGCTAAAAAGTATGGCTTCTTCTACCAAACGTCCATAGCCCAGAGGTAGAATCGCCGACTGACGCCAATTCGGTCGTGTTTCAATTCTGGGTTAAAAAGCAATCGAAGTCTAACCGTACTGATGAGCTGTGATGCAGCGAAACAGATCTTTCTGTGGATAACTATATATATATTATAAGTGATTATAATAAAAAGATTTTATATCGCTACACAAAAAAAAATCATATTTCACTATTATGAATTGTATTTCGTCAGGTGATGGTTACTAACTGTCGATGAAAATGATTTTTATGAAAATTTAAAAACAATTCGTTACCTTTTTTTTTAACAATTAAAGGCTTGTGGGCAGAGGGTCAGAATTAAAAATATAAGTGGGTAAGAAAAACTTTATTTGTTGAAAAAAGGGACCAAATTGTTTTTAAATTTCTATAAAAATCATTTTTATCTCCAGTTTTCAACCATCGCCAGGCGAAGTATAATTCAAACGTTTTTGTGTGGCGATGGAAAATATATTATTATAATTACTTATAATAAAAATGTTATCATAATAATAATAATAATAATAATAATAATAATATTGCTTGCTCTACTTTTTGTTCAACACTTTTAAAAAGTTAATGCTACGAACTATGGATTTTTCCTCCATTTGTTCTTACTCGTATATCTGGGATGTGCGTTTGTGGTGCAGTGGATATCGACTCAGAACGAGAAATCGGGTAGCCGAGTTCGAATTCTAGTTGAATTCTTTGCATTCACTTACGCACAAATACCCTTGGGAAAGGTATTAATCCGTCTCTTCCCTCCAGTTATGGGTTAAATAATAGGACAGATTAGGTTATTTAGCCTTGGCTGGCAACCAGTCTACCGCAGAAAGCAATGGCAACCTACTGCGTGATAATCTTCTGCCTAGTCAGTCATGTCTCTTTCGAGACATGATCGCCCAAAGCGTGTATCATGTATGGGACTTAACTGACTTATCTGACTTATATATATATATATATATATATATATATATATATATATATATATATATATATAAACAGAGACTTGTACCCACAGAAATATCAAATGGACTTAAATGAAGTTGACGTCATAATGTAAGACTTTAGGATCTTTTCAGCCAACACATTATCAAAGGTGGTCGTTGGCAGAAATGTTAATGATAAACAGAACACAATATATATATACACAAACAGAGACTTATACGCACAGAAATAACAAATGGACTTAAATAAAGTTGACGTCATAATGCAAGACCTTAGGATTCTTTCAGTCAAAAGTGCTCGTTGGCAGAAATGTAAATGATAAACAGGACACAAAAAAATTATTCATTGTAGAAGGAAAGTTGGAACTCGTTTAAAAACAAAATTTTAATCAAAATTAATTAAAATGTAAGGGTTGTGTAAACATAAAGTTCCACAAGAGCAATAAAATGGAAAAAGAAAAACTCACAATCCCTCCGACAATCGTAAGGAGCGAATGAAGTACTCTTTCTGTCTGCGCAGACTAGGCTGATGGATTTTCAAATACACAGCCTCCAAAACACGTAAATGATGAGTCGAGTGGGCGCTGTGCAGGACAGAAAACCATGTGTCCTCATACCTAGAAGCACAGTCTTGTTTGTCTAGTAAGTGTTGTCCAATGGCCGAATCATGAACAGCCTGAGTTGTTCGTAAAGCCCGTCTTGGGCTACCCGAACGTGCATTTGCGGGGACGAGCAGCGCTACTCGTGATTGCAATCTCAGGTTGGTTCGTCCTATATATGCCGCATCGCATCGGCATTTAAACTTGTAAACAACAGAATTTTTGCGAAAATAGTAGAACCTATCTTTAATAAAAGATGGAAACATAGTTCGAGTCTGAAACACAGGACGCCACTTTACTGAAAAATAACGCGACGAAACACACGTAGAAAATTTGTCAGTTATATATACATCATATGGTAAAAGTTTGCCTCCTTCTACCGAGCGCCCATAGCTCAGAGGTAGAATCGCCGACTGACGGGTTTCAATCCTGGGTTAAAAGCAATCGGATGTCTAACCGTACAGATGCGCTGTGATACAATGAAACAGATCTGTCTGCGGATGACTATTTACCCTCTCACACCCTGGTTGAGCACTTTGGAAGAATGGTAGACTTTGAAAAAACAGTAGCTACTCTAGCATCTATGCGTCGCTCATTCAGTAATGAATTAGAGCACTCTAACTACTGGCGTATGAATACATGTTATATCACACGCTAAAAGTCTGCCTCCTTCTACCGAGCACCATAGCTCAGAGCTAGAATCGCCTACTGACGCCAATCCTGGGTAAAAAGCAATCAGATGTCTAACCGTACTGATGAGCTATGATACAGTGAAACAGATCTATATACGGATGACTATATATATATATATATATATATATATATAAAAATACGAGAGGCAATTATTTTTTGAAAATACTCACTTTTAAATATTCAATAAACAATATTGTAAAAAGATTTTAAAAATCAGCCCTTTCTCGATTGTCTATACCCCAATTTTCCTTACTGAAAATACTGTAGATAGAAATATGTAGAAGTTGTGGTCAACTCTTTGTTCGGTACAGTTAAACATATTTCACAACCACTTTTGGAATCCAGAACTTCACATTGTCAGGCTAGATATTGTTCTATACGGTTAACTTTTGGCACGGCGTTGTAATGAATAACACTATTTGCAAAAACTGGGAAAATGTTTAATTATAGCAATTACAGAATCACTTGCTCGTTGTTTTTTTCATATTTTATTTCTAGCTAAAGAAAAAGAAGAACGCGTTGTAAAATAGAATTACTGACTCAATTCTCGTATGGGTTTACGCCCAACATTTTTATCATGGGTAATTTTTCTAATGAAGTGTGTGTGTTATGATTAAATGTCAACACGAAACTTGAATTTTCATTACTTGACATTTTATTCACTCAATTATTCTATCAACTACTCTCGGCCAGTCCGAGAGGCAAACCCTTTCATTACGGGTAAATAAGTGGATTTTATATTCTTTCTGCGATGTGTAAGTATTGGAAATATTATATAAGAGGGTCATTCAATAA
Organism: Ascarosepion bandense; assembly: GCA_037127315.1. Classification (NCBI taxonomy): domain Eukaryota; kingdom Metazoa; phylum Mollusca; class Cephalopoda; order Sepiida; family Sepiidae; genus Ascarosepion; species Ascarosepion bandense. The sequence continues at coordinate 306,853 of JBBBDQ010002567.1, read as the reverse complement.
ATAAGGTGAATTTTTCGGTATAAGGACGTCTACGAGGGGCATTCAATAATAAATAAGGTGAATTTTTTGGTATAAGAACTTCTACAGGAGTCATTCAATAAATAAGGTGAATTTTTCGGTATAAGGACTTCTACGAGGGTCATTCAATAAATACGGTGAATTTTTCGGTATAAAGACTTCTACCAGAGTCATTCAATAAATAAGGTGAATTTTTCGGTATAAGGACTTTTACGAGGGTCATTCAGTAAATAAGATGAAACTTTCGGTATAAGTATTTCTACGAGATTCATTCAATAAATAAGGTGAATCTTTCGGTATAAGGGTTTCTACGAGGGTCATTCAATAAATAAAGTGAATTTTTCGGTATAAGGATTTGTAATACAGATAGAAGCTTACTTTTTTAAATTTTTTTTCCTTTACTTCTTTTTCAAAGGGATCTACTTTTTTTTTTGCAGATAGAAAAAAACTTAGAGTTTTAGAGATTAACAAACATGGCCGACCAAGAAGCATGCTCCAGGATCAGAGGTCACTTATCAAGTTTTGGTTGCTGAATTGTGCAAACCAGTTGAAATTCATAGGAGAATGTCAGCTGTGTATGGTGCCACATGGTTCAGCCAAAAAAATATCTACAAGTGGGCTAAATTGTTTAAAGAAGGACGGGGCGGTGTTGAGGATGAAGACAGGCCTGGGATGCCTACAGAAGTGAGGTCTTCTGAGGTGATCGAATCAGTCAATGACCTCATTCTGTCTGACAGAAGGGTGACAGTGGATGACATTACTGAACTGCTAAGACAGGTAAAAAAGACATAAAGAACAAACGCAGGGGTCATCAGTCATATGGAGTCGTCTTGCATCAAGACAACACAAGGCCTCACACAGCAGCCCAAACTGTGCAGACCATCAACAATCTCGGCTGGGAACTGCTCCCTCATCCCCCTTACAGCTCAGACCTTGCCTTTTCAGACTTTCACCTGTTTGGTCCCTTGAAAGCATTCACTAGAGGCACGAAGTTTAAAAGTGACGATGAAGTCAAATGTGCTGTGAGCAATTGGCTGAGACATCAGCCCAAAGATTTTTATGCTGAGGGAATACGCAAGCTTGTGCACAGATGGGAAAAGTGTGTGACACTACTGTGAGACTACGTTGAAAAATAAAAAAAATAAGCTTCTATCTATATTAGAGGTTCTTATACTGAAACATTCATCTTAGTTATTGAATAATAGATAAATGAATTGTCTTCCTTTGTAGGGGTCGTTATTACCAGCCTCTGGTTTGGGCGGAAAGCAGCCTATCACAGCCTCTTTTTTTCTGCGACACCGACGAGTTAACACGGACAAATCTTTCTCCGTAAAACTCCACCAGTAACCACATGGTGTCCGAAAATGGAGCGGTAAAAAAGACAACATAGGATAGAGGATGTCCCAACAGTTGCAGCAAAACATCCGAAAACTGAATCCGTGTTCAACCTGAAGACGACTATATTCTGACGTCGCAACAAAAAATGAGAAGAACTGTTAACAGAATGAACTTTATTGCCTCCAAATAAGTCCTCGCAAAAAACACTGTTTTTGCAACCATTATTTAACCTCTATTTTGTATCTTTCCTTTCCTCTTTTTGTTATAATGCCTTCCTATTTTCCACTCAAGTTTGGTGTTGTTCTGTTTTCGCTCGCCATGTCGCGTCAATGTTCCTTTACTCTTTTACAGAGGACAAATAATTGATCACAAAAATTCAAACGGTATAAAACATCGCATATGAGAGACTATACAAAATTCTCTCAGGGGTTTGTTTTTATAACAACGTATATCACAAGTCTTCCCTTCGACTAAATGCAGGTGTGAGGTCAGCTTCTTTCCTATTTGGTGGCCGAGAGTGACATCGAGTTTAAATATCTGGAACACACGTATTTTTATTGGGCTAGTGGGGAATTTAAATACAATATCTATTTTAACAGCATGCCACAAGACAACGATTTCAGCTCGATAAAAATATTTACAGAAATTTCTCAAGATTAGCGAAAGAAGAAATTCCTGAAAAAACTCTAAAAGTTTTATTCAAGCTTACTGCACTTGGAATTCACAAAATTATGAAGAAACAGATGCTAAATCTATGAAGAATGAGAAGACAATCTCCATAGAATCAGAGGACACATCTACGAGGAATCAGATGCCAGATCTACAAAGAATTAGAGGACATATCTTCGAGAAATCAGAGGCAAAATATACGTGGAAGACAGATCTATGAAGAAACAGATGCCAAATCCACGAGGAATTAGAGGTCAAACCTACGAGGAATCAGAAGCCAGATTTACGAGGAATCAGGGGAAAGATCTATGAAGAATTAAATATCAAATCTGCAAGGAATCAGATGCCAGATCAAAGGCCAGAATTACGAGGAATCACAAGTCAAATCTACGAGGAATCAGAGGCAAAATATACGTGGAATTAGAGGACAGACCGATGAAGAAACAAGCGCAAAATCTATGAAAAATCAGAGGTCAAATGTATGAGGAATCAGAGGTCAAATGTACGAGGAATCAGAGGTCAGATTTACTAGGAATCAGAGAGTCCAGATTTACGAGAAAACATAGCCCAAATCTACGAAGAATAAGAGGCCAGATTTACGAGAAAACATAGGCCAAATCTATGCGGAACCAGAGACCAAATCTACGAGGAATTAGAGGACAACATCTCAGAGAGGTTCTAAGGACGGTAACACAATAACATCTATGTGAGCTGAAAGCTTAGAACCAACTTAATAAAAAATTATCCAAATGTTGGAGAATTTTTGTCTTTATTTTCAACTGAAATTAAAGCCAAAATACGACGTTTAAAACGGCTCATGATTAAACATAATAAACATTAATTGTCACTTATATTTAACAGTATATGTTTATAAAATATATATATATATATATATACTTTGTAATAAAAAAGAAATCATTCACAAGGCAAAAGTACATGATTTAAATGGTCAAAATAAAATATATTTGGGATCAATCAAAGACACCTTTAAGACTAGGTGGTTCAATCACAAGTCTACATTTAAAATAGAAAACTTTAAAAACATTGTACAAAATTCGCTAGCCACGTGTGGAAATTGAAATCAAAATATGGAAAAGACCCAGACATAGCGTGGAGTATAGTGAAAACAGCCAAGCCTTATAAAGGTGGCAAAATATGCAGACTGTGCCAGAAAGAAAAGTTAACGATTATGCTATTCCCAAACAAAAATGAACTATTGAATGAAAGAACAGAAATTATGACTGAGTGTAACCATACTAAAAGATACCTATTAGGTTCATATAACCATGGATGAAAACATTATAATTTCTTGTAATTTTAAAAATTGCGCGTTCAAAAATTCCTTGTCACGTGAGCATTAAAAAAAACTCTCTTACGTGAGCGTTCTTAAAATAAAAACGGTGAAAAGTAAAATCACTTATTGCAAATCGCCTGAAGACACCACTCATGGTAGAAACCTAGGTCGCGTAATAAAAATTTTTACAAATGGAAAATCTTCAGAAGTTCTACAATATAATTGTATTGAACATTTTTTAATGTGCACTGGTTTAATTTTATTATGACCAAAAACTAAGTAATTAAACAATATATATATATATATATATATATATATATATATATATATATATATATATACTGTAATGGTTGTTACAATGTTTTTAAATTCATAGTATCACTACACAAAAAAATTCTCATGTTTCGAAGCCAGCCCATTATGTTTTGGCTTCATCCTCAGGTGATTTTTAGATTTTTCTAAAAAATTCACCTGAAGATGAAGCCAAAACATAATGGGCTGGCTTCGAAACATGAGAAATTTTTTGTGTAGTGATACTATGAATTTAAAACCATTGTAACAACCATTACAGTATAACGCTCTACATTTGTATCGAGCACTCTTTATAAAAGTAAATGCATGAACAAAAAGGTAAATAAATCTACGAGTTCAACAACTTAGTTACAATATATATATATATATATATATATATGTCAGTCCGTAAACGGTGAGGATAATCCAACAAGATTACCTTAATATAAAATATTAATTAGTAAATCCATATAGAGAGCTCGATGGGTGTTAACCAGAGCGATATGAAGTTTATAAAGGAAAACTCAAAACGTCTTATCAGTTATAAACTATAGCTCATTTGAATGAGTTTAATTAGCTCATATCATCAGACCTTAGAATATTTCCTCCGTCTGGTACAAAATTTCTGCCGAAATGAATCTTTTCTTAAAATACAGAGAGGGATAATAATAATAATAATAATAATAATAATAATAATAATAATAATAATAATAATAATAATATGATAGGGAAGATAGAAAAACATGAAATGGAGTCATAACAACACGCCACGACCTGCCTTAGGTCTCCCCGCAGACTTGGTTGGTAGTAAGACCAAAGCAGAAATCGAAATATGATGAAAAATGACATAATAATAATAATAAAAATACAAACAAACAAATAAATGACAATAAATATAAAAGGAAAGAGGATAACGAAGGAAAGAAAGGGGGAAAGAGGGAAGAAAGAAAGTCCAGTTCCAAATAATAGCGTTAGATCCGTTTGAAGTTGTTCAGACCGTCTTGAAAGGGTTAAACCTCCGAAAAAAAACCCAATTCCCTTTGCCTTTTGGCGTCTGTTTGACCCCATTAGGTCAACCTACTTATACTAATTTCTCTCGACATATACATATGTTTACATTCCCACATATACTTACAATGCAATTCTGCTTTAGTTTACATATATCCACTGATTTCCTTTTTCTTTTTTTTTTTCCTTTTTTCAGAAAAAAAATTAATATAACTGAAATGACGTGTTGAGTTTTCCTTTATAAACTACATATATATATATATATATATATATATATATATATATATATATATATATATACCGGCTCTTCTAAGAAATCCAAAGGATATAGTCTAGTAGCAACATAATAATAAAACTCACATTCTAACTGCTAATGTTAAATCTGTCTAGATATCAAAGACTGTCATTAATCAACCATTTTAACTACCTACACCACTTTCTTCAAAATTCCAACGGTCAATACACGTGACTTGTTCCCCTATCACTAACCCCCACCAACATCCCAAACACAACTGACCAAATATAAGAAAAGAGACTTTCCATTCCTATATATGCCGCCTGATGAGACACTGAAGTTTTAATGTCGAATCAAATGTACCATTTGTAGTGGATATATATAAAACAATTATGGACATGTTCTAAAATATAATTTATAATAAATATATATATATATATATATATATATATATATATATATATATACTAGTGTATATCCTCAAGAATGACAGCATGCATACAGAAAGTACAACTTCATTCTGTGCAATTAAAAGGAAAATATATAAAGAATGAAAAATCTGTTAACACGTTGACAACATATTAGGACGCATGTGTACCACGCATTCACACACCTACATTTGAGCGTTGACTGAACAGCAACGTCTCCCATGCTATTCGTACGTGCATTCAACTAAGCTTTCATGCATTCCTAACAAACAGTAAACTGAGACTTTTGAAATGCAGTAAACGTGTTAATTAAAGCCTAAAAACATAAGTTAAGACCGTATCCAAGTTACTAAATTTGCCAGTAATTTTCCTCTATACAAAATTTTAAATGTTGCACACAAAAAACAGAGAGATAAATATATATAGAAATTTACACACGATGGCTTTTATATATATTGAATGATTATTTTTGCGAAGGGGTCTGAATTGATCTTCTACTTGAGTTGGGTGTAACAGTGAAATTAAAATTAAAAATTGACTCTTCCTTTCAAGTTTCTCCATCTTCGTTCTATTTTAGCACAATATTTCAGCCATTTAACTCTCCAGTCTTCGAGATAACGTTCCGTATTTGTTGAACGGAACCTTCTTGTCCGATCGTCGGCGAATGATTATTGATCATAGAAGACACGGTGAAGTAAGGAATCGGAGAGCTGAGTTCAAATTCCAGTCAGCTACGTTACATTCATCTACTTGCAAAAAACATTGTCTTCTCTTCTGTGTTTTGAGTAAATATCAGGTTAGACTGGGTTCTATACTTTGGGTAGCAGCCATTCAACTCTCAATTGAAAACGTTCAAAACTCATAAGAGTGAGAAGGCCGTGGATTTAAACAACGCAATATCATCACACTATTCTGAAAAGTACAACTCAGACCTTATTGAATAATTGAATAATTAAATTATTGAATAATTGAATCCCCATAATTTAACTTGTATTACTATTAAAAAAACAAAAAACATCTCTCCCAGTGGAGACTAGACCATCGACTCTCCTTCGCTCTCGACGAGAGAATCAGTGGTGATTGTGAAATTCTGAATGTGGCTGCGGGACACACTTAGGAGACGAGATTTTTCTGAGGTAGAGTGGGGGCAAATTCAAGCAGCGTCTTCATTTACATACTCCCCCACTCTCGTATACACAACTTAGGAATGAGTTTGAGCATAAGTATGTTACTTCACTAAATTAAGTGACTGCCTATGTATCAACACACCAAGTTGGGAAACATTAATTAACTAACGTCTTTCTTCAGATATAAAGACGTAACTATAAAATCTCTTTCTCTCCCTAAAAACATGTCTGTTTCTATCTATCTGGTTGTTTTATTTTGTTTTTCTTTCAAACTTGTCTCTGTCAGTCAGTTAAGTGCCATACGTGATACACGTTTAGGCGATCATGTCTCGAAAGAGACATGACTGACTGGGCAGTAAATTATCCCGCAGTAGATTGCCATTGCTTTCTGCGGTAGATTGATTGCCAGCCAAGGGGTATAGAAGCCAATCTGTCCTATTATTTAACCCATAACTGGAAGGAAGAGACCAATTAATACCTTTCTCAAGGGTATTTGTGCGTAAGTGAAAGGGTGTTCTATTAAGACGGGTCAAAGTTAGTAGTAAATAAAACATTGTTACTGGTGAAATTTTTGATATTCCTATTTGATCCTGTGAGTCATGGTAATTATGGCCTGAATTGAATTCTATGGATGTCGAAGATTTGTGGTTCCAACAGGACAGCGTCACATGCCACACAGTCAATGCAATAATGTCTTCATAAAATGAGAAGTTCCCATGTCGCATTCTCTCCCGAAACAGTGACGTCAATTGGCCGCCACGATCGTGCGACTTGACGCCTTTAGAATTCTTTCGTTGGGGTGATCTCAAAAGTAAGGTCTATACCAACAAGCCAACAATAATTCAACAGCTGAAGGATGAGATAAAAAGGCGTTTTGGTGAGATCGAAGGAGCAACTATGCAGAGACGTCATCAAAAATTTGGACCATCGAATGGAGGTGTGCCGCAGAAACCTTGGCGGACATTTGGGCAATATTATTTTTCACACGTGATTGCCATGACTCAAATAACAGGATCCAATAGTGAAATAAATAAAATTTGACCAATAATACTGTTTTATTTCCTGCTAACTTTGATCCGTCTTAATGGAACACCCTATATTAAAAAATAATTTCAGCACTTATAACTGGAATGAAATACTCAGGAATAGAATGGCAAAAATGTGAATAGTTCCAACCCCATTCTTTTACTGATCCTTTAAGAAAGACGCTAATATCATTTACGACAGACACTAATATCGTCAAGAATAAAAAAAAATCTCTCAAAACAGTGATGTCAATTGGCCGCCACGATCGTGCGACTTGACGCCTTTAGATTTCTTCTTTTGGGATCATCTCAAAAGTAAGGTCTATACCAACAAGCCAACAACAATTCAACAACTGAAGGACGATATATAAGGCATATTGGTGAGATCAAGGAGCAACTATGCAGAGATGTCATCAAAAATTTTGACCATCAAGTGGAGGTGCGGGTGTGCCACTGAAGCTTTGCAGACATTTGGGCGATATTATTTTTTATTACTGCCATGACTCAAATAACATAATCCATTAGTTAAATCAACAAAATTTCACCAATAACACTGTTTTATTTACTGCTAGCTTCGACCCGTCTTGATGGAACACCCTATATCATCGTACAGACCAATTCAAAAACGATAGTAAATATCTCATGCGTAATAATTTATTCAACTGCGAATTTGTCTGTTACAGCTTAGCTATCGTCTGCGTGCGTGCGTGTGAACCTTTATCCGAGCGTGGCCCTTACATCCTCGTGTGCGATGTCTGGGGAGGGTGATTTTAATATCTGAAATACGGTTTTTCCCATGCGCGCATATATCAGGCGCAGCTGGGCTGATCCCGAGGATCACCACTCGGCAATCAAAGGATTTCACCCGTGCCTTCTCTGAGGTACACAAATTGCAATGTGTATTCGAAGAGACATATACTACACTTTAATCCTCACAACCAATGTCATTTGTAAGGAATGTATTCCTTATAGAGCTGACCTAGTTTCACAACTGAGCCGATTTACACAAGGATACATTGCCTGACTACGAATTGAACTCACAATATCCAAAGAAATGTTAGAATGTTTGTGGTTTGCGAACATGAAATAGAGAATTTTTGGTAAAATTTCGTTTTAATTCCCGTCGCTTTTCCCCTTCAAACTTATCCAAAATAGCATTATTTCCGTGCAAATGTATATGCTGAACTCAAATCAAGTGTCAATTAGTGAAAAAACTTACCCTTTTTGCTTTGAAAGTCCATAAAAAAACGAACTATTTCTCGGACTTTTTCTCTCCCGTAACTCTCATGAAGTCGTAATTAACTGCAGAATGACGGACTGCGTAGGCAACGAAATTTCGCCTGTTTACATCCGCCTGTTTACATCCGCCTGTTTACTTCCGGTGAGGAAAGTAATGCGTTTTTTTTCTAAAAAACACTCAACTTTCTGCTGAAATTGTGTACCGCAAAAAAAAGCGCATTACTTCCCTAACCGGAAGTAAGCAGGCAGATGTAAACATGCGAAATTTCGTTGCCTACGCAGTCCGTCATGACTTTATGAGAGTGACGGGAGAAAAAGTCCGAGATATAGTTCGTTTTTTTTTTTATGGACATTTCGATAAAAGAAAGTTTTTTCACTAATTGATACTTGATTTGAGTTCAGCATATACATTTGCACAGAAATAATGCTATTTTGAATACGTTTGAAGGAGAAAAGCGACGGGAATTAAAACGAAAATTTACCGAATCTTTAAGAAAAAACGTTTAAGGAAATTATATTTTTCTCAAGAAAAAAAAATAGATCTTCAAAATACCGTCTGACTAATTACAGAGAAATTGCGACAATTTTCATTAGACTTTTTAAAATAAGTTTGATAATCAATTTGATACCTGAAAAATGCTAATAAATGAAATTAGGTTGGTCAAAGAGACTTAAATAAATTTAAAATTAATTTTACTTTGTATATATGACCTATGTTTTCAAATTTAAAAATTGAATTGCATTCTGATTAGTTAAATTAAACATACACATAAATATTTCTGTCTCCCCCATCCCTATCAACTCATTAAATAACAGGCATATTGTTTTCTACATTTAAATGTAAATCATTTTCACAACAATAAGTCAACATTGCCTGATGATGAGGTAGAATCTTGTTGGGACGCCCGCGCCTATTTCGCTATAATGGACTATTCCATTACTATGCAAAGTAATGATGGCATCTATGTAAGAGAGTGTGCCGAGCAGCCGATCGACAAGTCAGTCGTAGACTTCCGGTGACGACCCGGAAGTACCCATTGCTCATACTACGTCTTACGACGGTTGAGATGATTAACCTTTATTCTTGTATTAGATACTAATAACCTTTGTAAATACTATTTTCACAGAATACAACAATTAACCTATTCCTGTTGTTGAGTTATTTATTCTTACTCACGACATAACAAATCTCAAAATAGAAACTTCCATGTCACAATGTAAATTAAATTAATTTTAAATGAAAAACAAATTTAATTATAATTGTATTACATACATATATATATATATATATATATATATATATATATATATATATCTGTGTGTGTGTGTTAAAGACTATATATTATTAAATTTCTTAAGAATAAAAATCTATTAAATAAACGTAATGAAATAAATGTCATATGTAAAAATGGTAAAATATTCACCTTAGAATATAGTTAAAATTTCTTCATAAAAGAATATCAATTAATTTACATATATCCGATAATTTGTTTTGTATTTAATATTAATGAAATAGATCTTAAAAAAATCTTTACAAATTAAAAGTAAATGAAAAATGCACTCTGAACCAAAATAAACATAATATTATCATACTCAAAGGTCCTTTTAAGTCAGAACAAAAAAATAAAATGCTTTCTTTCTTTTTTGTTTTAAAAAATTCTGGGATACAGAGAAATCTAAGACAATAATCTTGTAACAAAAATGAATACATCACACCGGAAGTCTAGATCAGTTGTTCCCAAACTTTTTTGTCATTTCCCCCTACACCGAGTTGAACCATCCAGATTTCCCCCTTCATGTGTATGAGAGAAAGAGCAATTAAAACACACTGAGACTATTTACTAATTTTTTCAAATGTACAAATATACTGATAAACTTATAGTTACAGAGTAAAGTAGATAGAGAGCAGTTAGTAACAACTAAGCATAACCATAGAGAGCGGTTAGTAACAAATAAAAGGACTTTTGTTTACTCTTCTACTTCAGAATTAAATTAGTAAGAATGGTGATGCTGCTTCTTGTGCACCAGTGTATCAATATCAGGGTTAGTTTTGGCAACGTATGAAATTTTTTTATTTAGTAGGTAATTTAATTATTTACCCCCTGGTAGCTTCAAATTTCCCCCCAGTTTGGGTTTCGCTGATCTAGATGGTGGATCGATTGACTGACACTTACCCAGTAAGATTGAAAAAGAAGCCTTGTATTCCCTAAACATATAAGCTATATTTTCAAATTTAAAAATTGAATTGCATTCTGATTAGTTAAATTAAACATACACATAAATATCTTCCCCCATCCATATCAATTCATTAAATAACAGGCATATTGTTTTCTACATTCAATGTAAATCATTTTCACAACAATGAGTCAACATTGCCTGATGATGAGGTAGAATCTTTAAACATAAAAATTTCCATGTCACAATGTAGATTAAATTAAATTTTAAATAAAAAACAAATTTAATTATGATTGTATCATATACATACATACATACATAGATTTAGTGGATCGAGGCAGCAAATAATTTTCTAAATATATACTGTTAAATATAAAAGACAACGAATGTCTATTATGTTTTATCATGAGCCGTTCTAAACGTCGTATTTTGGCTTTAATTTCAGTTGAAAATAAAAGCAAAAATTCTCTAACATTTGGATAATTTTTTATTAAATTGGTTCTAAGCTTTCGGCTGATATGAGCCATCTTCAGAGAGGTTATTAAGACGGTAACACAATAACATCCACTATCACCGACGATTCTATTTTGTGTTGGCATAAAACTCCGCTAGGCAACGGCAATAGTTAGCAAAAGTAACAAACGCAGTTCGCAAATTGTAATGTGGTTCTGTGACGTCACACCGCGTGATAGCGCGAAATGACAACAGAATCATGAATGCAAATGCAATGTAACGTGTTATGACCAGATTTAAACGTGATTTTATTAAGTGTGGGTTGTTTGGATTTAATGTACATGGCCTCCAATATCTGAAGGTTCCTTTTGCTACGTGTATGAGTAAGGATTATTGTATTGTCGACTAAAATCTGTCTGATATTACCTACATGTTTGTATTTTTCTGAAAAATGTTGCTTAATTATATTAGTACATGCATACATACAAAATAATTTTATTGAGCTTTATATTTTGGAATTATATAATTTACTTTTATCTTTTTTTCCTTGATAAAATATACTTTGAAGCTTTAAAATAAAAAGTTATTTTATGTTTAGAATTTTTCTTAATATCGTTCTGATCTTTCTGCTCGCCACTATATATATATATATATATATATATATATATATATATAACAAATGTATTATATATATGTAACATTATGTTGGGACGCCCGCGCCTATTCGGTTATAATGGACTATTCCATTACTATGCAAAGTAATGGTGGCATCTACGTAGGGGAGTGTGCCGAGCAGCCGATCGACAAGTCAGTCGTAGACTTCCGGTGACGTCCCGGAAGTACCCATTGCTCATACTACGTCTTACGACGGTTGAGACGATTAACCCTTATTCTTGTATTGGATACTAATAACCTTTGTAAATACTATTTTCACGGAATACAACAATTAACCTATTCCTGTTGTTGAGTTATTTATTCTTACTCACGACATTATATGTATTATATGCATATATACATATAACAAATGCATTATATTCTCAGTTTCAATATGAAATTTCATTTGTTCATGGATTAATTAAATAAAAACATAGTGTTGAACATTTACTAACTCCTTGAAAATATGATCTTGCATCCAACGAGTCTAATTAAAAAAAAAACATGAGCACAAAAATTTGTGTAAATGTGTGGATGTATAGAAACGACTGTGCAAAAGCGCATGTGCACGCGCATGCGTCAAGACCGGTTAATCACTGAAAGGAATGTACGTTAAAAAATCTGTAGAATCAAATGGATTCGTTTCGAAAAAAAAAAAACATCACGGCAACTAGATTTAATTTAGCTGATACAATAAAATATAAATGTCACACGGAAGTTACAAGCGTACAGAGCCATACAAGTAGATAAGCAACAAGGAATACGAATAAACGGAAAAAATCGAGAACGATGCTAGACTGATAGAGCCATTTTCTTTCTCCGACATCTTTAAAGTGACATCAGCTTATTTAAACACATGGTAAATTGTCAATATATATTGTCAATATATTGACAATAAATATATTGTCAATATATAAAGTCAATATATTGTCAATATATTGTCAATATATAAATATATTGTCAATATATTGTCAATATATATTGTCAATATATAAATATATTGTCCATATATAAATTATATATTGTCTATATATAAAGTTATATAAATTATATATTGTTAATTATATAAATTATATATAAATTATAATTAATAATATAATTAATAATATAATTAATAATAATATTTAATTAATAATATAATTATAAATATAAATTATATATTATATAAGTTATATAAATTATACATTGACAATAAATATATTGTCAATATACAAAGTCAACATATTGTCAATATATTGTCAATATATATTGTCAATATATTGTCAGTATATATTGTCAATATATAAATATATTGTCAATATATAAAGTTATATAAATTATATATTGTTAAATATATAAATTATATATAAATTATAATTAATAATATAATTATATAATTTATAATAATATATAATTAATAATATAATTATAAATATAAATTATATATTATATAAGTTATATAAATTAAATATTGACAATATATTCTCAATATATAAAGTCAATATATTGTCAATATATATTTTCAATATATAAATATATTGTCAATATATAAATTATATATTGTCAATATATAAAGTGGGTTATCAGTTATCGCGAGATGTGTTGAAGCAGATAAGTTTGATTCGGCCTTGTTGGTTAGAAACCCCACCCACAGTCAGTCAGTTAAGTGCCATACGTGATACACGTTTGGGCGATCATGTCTCGAAAGAGACATGACTGACTAGGCAGAAGATTATCCCACAGTAGGTTGCCATTACTTTCTGCAGTAGACTGGTTGCCGATCAAGGCTATAGAACCCAACCTGTTATGTTATTTAACCCATACCTGTAGGAAAGATACGAATTAATACCTTTCCCAAGGGTATTTGCGCGTAATTGAATGTAAGAAATTCAACTGGAATTCGAACTCGGCTCCCCATAAGAGGGGCATAAAATAAGAATATCAAGATTGTGAATGTAAACAACAATTTATATGCATATAAATTAATTCAGGTTTTACAAATAAAATTAATGTGAATTTTGGTTGATACAGGATTGTTGAAAGGTTCGTAGTAGTCCTTGTAAGAATGAGTTTATGTGTACGCAGGCAGGAATGTATGTATGTATGTATGTATGTATGAGCGTTTATAGTTGGGTCGGAATATCTTTGAAATAATCGCTCAGTCTTAAAAATGTTCCATTCGCTTATCGAGTATAAAAGATTGGGTGGGGGGTGACAGGCGTACTTACCTGTGTTTTTATTCAGTTCTTGGGGTTCGAAAATCTCATTTGGAATTTACTCCCGGATGTGATTCCTGCCTTTCCATTGGATGACAAACAAGCATCACGTCTACTTAACATTATATTGATACCGAAATTCAATTAAAGTCAGAGCAGATTCGTACTACCCTCTGAAAACCCCGACCGGGGGAAGGGGCCTCA
>JBBBDQ010002567.1:22500-287500 GCA_037127315.1 Ascarosepion bandense | reverse complement strand
CTAGATGGGGAAGAGATGTAATATATATTTAAGTAGTAATTAGTGGGGGATTAGTTTCTTACTTCATAACAATATAAAACCGACCCCCACTTTATGCCCAGTAGAAGCCTTAATCATGTTTCCAACTATTCAGTTAGTCAGTTAAGTGCCATACGTGATACACGCTTGGGCGATCATGTCTCGAAAGAGACATGACTGACTGAGCAGAAGATTATCCCACAGTAGTTTGCCATTGCTTTCTGCGGTAGACTGGTTGCCAGCCTAGGCTATAGAACCCAATCGGTCCTGTTATTTGACCGATAGCTGGAAGGAAGAGACGGATTAACACATTTCCCAAGGATATTTGCTCGTAAGTGAATACAACGAATTCAACTGGAATTTGAACTCAGCTCTCCGATATTTCGTTCCAAGCCGATATCCACTGCACCACAATGCACATCCTAAAAATTACAAGAAGATCTGGAAAATGGCCGTTCAAGACAACATTCATTTCACGATTTGATGAGAAAGACCGAATCATTTCAAAAATTCGTCCAAAAATACCTTTCTACTTGTGAGGAACATTGTTGAGGTGCAGTCAGAATATTCTAAAGCCGCAGCTGATAGGGCCAAATATACAGTTGTGCGATGGATAAATTATCGTCTTTTGCTTCCCCCCCCCCAAAAAAAAATTAAAATAACACTGACATCTCATTTTAACAGATATATTTACCAAAATGACATAAAAATTACTTGAAAAAGTAAAAAGTAAATTTATTCAATAAACTCTCTATGGCTTCAACCACGAACCCCCAGACGACTTCGGAATCTCCTGCATCTTTTCTTGACGGTCTCCTTGTTTAGGTTGGTGAATGCAGTCATAATCCTGATCTTCAGTTTATTTTTCTATTACAATGAGTTTTGTTAATCACTCGTTCAACTGCGCCCTATACCTAATAATCAACGGGGTTGCAGTCATGGGAGTTGGGTGGCCACATGTAAGGGGTGGTCAGTTCGAGGAGAAATGTCGTGAATAACAAGTGCCACTATACCTCGCCTATCGATCTCTCAAAGACGTTCGACTTTGTTAGCAGGAAAGTCCTGTTTCACTTACGAATAAAACTTGGCTGTCCCAAACATTTTCTGAACATAACCCCATTCTTCGTAGGGTGTGTCAGCTATGTCTGGTACAAGGTCACTTCCAAACATAGCCGGCAATCCCCGCATTTAAAGATATCATCAGGTTGTTGAAAAAATAAGTGGAATTTTGTTTGCTGTTAACTCTATTACATAGTTGTGAGGAGAAAATTGTTCATTGAGAAATGTAAGTATTTAAAATGTCCACAGAAGTTTAGGGTTTATGGTTGTGTAGTAGCAGAATGTAAAATTTTATTCTTCTCCCTTTTTTGGTAGTTTGGCGACAGGGAGAGAGAGAATGTAAAAGAAATGAAGTGTACTTAGCGCGTCCTGTTGTTGTGTTGTTGTTGTTCTCTTTGGTGGAGTGGAGTGAAAAAGAAGAAAAAGTTGGAAGAGGAGGCCGGTGGTACGTGACCGAGTCAGCTTGAACTTTCTTTCTTACATTGTGAGATGCTATGAAATACCGCTCCCATTCTGACTTATTTTGACCGGTCACCGACGTGGTTTAAATAGTGAAGTTTCTCATGTTGCCGTCTCCAGTAAGCATTTTCACTTCTAAGTGTGAAAGGATGTCATATATAGATTTTCGATTTCTAATCTAATCAGTATCCAAAATTTTGCTTTTCCCACTAACTTGTGAATTTTTCTTGGTCTAGGTTTTTCCAAAATGTTTTTAGTCGTTTGAATCCGATTTTGCGGGTGTGCAATATAACTTTGTGTGTTTTAGTTGGGTTTTTCCAAAATGCTTTTAGTCGTTTGGATTCGATTTTGCGGGTGTGCAATTTTACTTTTGTGTGATTTCGTTAGCTGTTGGATGATATAATATTTGTAACCTATAACTTCACGAGAACATGCAGCTCTGATTGTGAAACTTAAATAGCCTTCACTATTCATAATGTTATAAAATAATGATGCATTTTAGCTCCAATTTTGTTTAGACTCTTCTTTTCCATGTTATTGAGCCTTGCATCCAGACAAGCCAAAGAAGGTGTATACTTACATACAAGATGCAACGGCAAATTATTCAACTTGGCTCACCTGAAAGCAAAGACCAAGGTGCGTACAGTCAGTCAGTTTAGGTGCCATACGTGATACACGCTTGGGCGATCATGTCTCTAAACAGACATGACTGACTGGGCAGAAGATTATCCCGCAGTAGGTTGCCATTGCTTTCTGCGGTAGACTGGTTGCCGACCAAGGCTATAGACCCCAATCTGTCCTGCTATTTAACCCATAACTGGAAGGAAGAGACGGATTAATACCTTTCCCAAGGGTATTTGCGCGTAAGTGAATGCAATGGATTCAGCTGGAATTCGAAACACGATCTTTAAAAGTTGATTAGTCATCTCAACGTTGCTTGCAAGCAATTCTGGATATTAATATAAAAAGTACAACCGTTATGAGTCAAGATGTTTCTGCATCTCCATCAATCAGCATCGATGACATGATGTTTGACGCCACCGATCACTTCACAATTCTGGGCGAAACAATAACCCACAACCAATCATTTGACATGAAAATTGACAAACGCATCGCCAAAGTGGCAGGAGTGATGGCCAAATTGATCAAGAGAGTATGAAACAACAGTCAGTTGAACTTGCGCACCACACTAAAGATATTCTAGGTATGTGTTCTTAATGTTCTACTTTACAACAGTGAGTCTGGACAACTAGGAAAATACCTGGAAAGCTTCCATCTCCGCTACCTACAACGTATTCTCGACATTACATGGAGAGACAAAATTAACAACACTGTTGTGGTGGAGCAAGCAGACTCCTGGAGAATTCATCTTCTTTGTCAACGTCAACTTCGTTGGCTGGGTCACGTAAATCAAATGAATGAGAGCCGTATTTCAAAAGACAATTTATGGTTAGCTGGTCACGGACATCGTCCGGTAGGCCACCCGACACTACATTTCAAGGACGTTTAAAAGAGGGATCTGAAATGCAAAAATCATCTCACGTGGCATGCCTTTAGAAATATCAGTTTCAGTAAATTCCTCTTTGTAACTCAACTCCCCGAGTTTTTTGTTCCTTTTGATGTGACCAGATATTGAACCCACAACTCTTTGAAACAAGACACTTTTTGGATCACTTTTCCAAGTTTTTCTCCTTGGAGACAATATCGTGTAAGTTAATTCTTGGAACTTATAAGCTTAATGTCTCAATCACCTTTTTTTAAAACAGAGCTCATATTACAATTTTTTGTTATTGTTGTTTTTCTCTAGTTCTCTATGAGTGTATAACCTGAGATTGATTGATTAGTTTTTTATGGCTTATAAACCTTTCTCAGGTTTTTTAAAACCAGAAAAAAATTTAGATCATATGATTTGGTGGGGAGGGGGGATAATATTGATTTACTGATAAATGTCCTACAAATAAACGCATAAATGAATGTAAAAAGAGATGATTCGTAACTTTCTCAAAGGTAAACAAATATAACGAACCCGACTGGAATTGAAACTCGGCTCTCCGTTTTCCAATTCCAAGCCCTTATCCATTACATCACCTGCACATCTAAGCTTACAGCACCTGATATTCCCAAGCAGTCACCCATCTAGGTACTGACCAGGCTTAACATTACTTAACTCTAATTTCCAATTCCAAGCCATTATCCATTACACCACCTGCACATCTAAGCTTACAGGACCTGATATTCCCAAGCAGTCACCCATCTAGGTACTGACCAGGCTTAACATTACTTAACTCTAATTTCCAATTCCAAGCCATTATTCATTACACCACCTGCACATCCAAGCTCCCGGGTTTTCTTTTCTTGGTTCATCAGAATTAAGCCAGTTATCTCTAACACATAATATCGTCAAATCTGAATCCAGTTTGAGCCGATGTGTGGGTATCTAGGCTTTGAAAGCATCTATATGCAGTCAGCACATTTCGACAGTTTTAAAATCTGCGACGCCCTCAGAAATAAATATTTATGCACAGTCGCCTACAAGATTGGGGGTGCCCCCAAGTTAGACATCATTAACACTTCATGTAAGTAAATTGTTTTGCTAGTATGAGTCATGTATTTAAGAGGTACGCCCCACATATCAGACATTGCAACTGAACATTCCTTTTACTCTCTCTCTCTCTCTCTCTCTCTCTCTCTCTCTCTCTCTCTCTCTCCCTCAAGCAAAAGAGATGTTACATGTTTCCTTTCCTCTGGGGAAACAGGAACTTCACAAGAAAAACAATTTATCGGCGATAAAATGTTTCAAACTATTGAAAACCCAGATCCAAAGAGGTCTTTAGAATGTCACAAGAATTAAAGTCGAACATTCTGAAGATATTTAAGGAATTATTCTTCCTTTTTTAATGTTAAGAAAAAAAAGAAAACGGGTGTAAGAAATTGAGTTACACTTATTGGCTCAACGAAATTCACACCCTTACCCTTGGGAAAGCCATGTATTGAGTAACAATTTGGAATAACTAAGCTCCACCCTTAACTGACCAAACCATAGTAACAGAAAAAGAATTTAACACTCTGTGTCAATCTTAATATGATTTAGTCATAGATATACAGTGCGCACGCAGATGATACAGTGCTGATAGCAGACACGGTAAGGAGACAACAAGACCTCCTACGGAAGGTGGCTGAAGAAAGTAACAAGAAAGGAAAAAAGAAAAAAAATGGAATTTCTGGGACACATTGAGAAACGATGACTCGGAGAATTTGACACTCACAATGGGCAAGATAGCGTATGGTAAAAATGAAAAAAAAAACATTTGTAACAAGATGCGAAGTTGTGGAGAAACATGGATACCCACGTCCTGAAAAGACGCAGAATACAACGACGAAGAAGTTTGGTTGATTATAGCAATGGTAATACAGTGCTGATAGCAGACACAGAAAGAAAACAACAAGACCTCCTACAGAAGGTAGCAGAAGAAAGTAACAAGAAATGACTAGAAATAAACTGCAAGAAAACCGAATGCATAATCATCAGCAAAAAAGGCAGCCAATATGCCAAATACAGTTGTGGATACTAAAATCAAGCAGGTACAAAAATTGAAATACCTGGGAAGTGTTATAACAGAAGACGGAAAGTGCGACACAGAGATCCGAAGGCGAATTTGCATGGCGAAGGAAGCATTCCAGAAGTTGAGTAAAGTTTTCAGAAACCGGACAATTTCGCTAGAAACTAGGAAGAGAGTACTGGATTACTACGTGCTGTCCGTCCTTCAATATGGCAGTGAATGCCGGACAATATCATCAAATATGAAGGAAAAACTTGAAGCAACTGAAATCTGGTTCTACAGAAGGATACTGCGAATATCATGGATCAAGCATGTGAGCAATGATGAGGTTTTGGAAAGGATGGAAACGAAAAGGAAATTTATACTGAGCATCAGGAAGAGACAATTGAAGTTCCTGTGACATGCAATAAAGAAGGAGGGCTTGGAGAACCTGTTACTAACAGGCCAGATAGAGGGAAAAAGAGACAGGGGAAAGCAGCGGATAACATATTTGAAGGACCTAATCGGGTGGATGATGGAACGGGGATTGCGTGATATTAAAGGAGAAAGCGTGCTAAGAGCCACCAGGGATAGGGAGATGTGAAAAGCCATGATCGCCTACGTCCTGAAAGGACAGAGCACATATAAGAAGATACAGTGTGCAAAAAGTAGCCTACGTGATACTATTGAGATGCACGTAGAGAGGGATAGGTTGTTTTAACTCGATTTCAAGCCTTCTGCTTAATAAACCAGTGGACGGTTCCTTTTGAAGTTCGGTCTTCTAAACTGTTTCCACTTCGACCAAAGCTTAACGCGGAATTAAATAAGTGAATGACCTTTTGATCAAGTGGTAACAACACCGGAAATAGGTTATGTCCGGTCTATATTAACAGCCATGTTGGAGATCGAGGAGAGTTCGAGTCCGCCTTTGACGAGACGGTCGTGCCCGTCGTGCGTTTTCCGAAACATCTATACCAAAATAGTGCTGCAGAAATAAACCGGAAATACAAAAACAAGACAAAAGAATTAGACCGGAAATGTAAGAACAGTATGGCTTTGAAGTAGGGAGAGTTGTTCCACTGCGTGTTTTTTGTGGAGTTGCCAATGAAGGGCGGGTAGCTCTTCTACTGGGTGTTCTTTGCGGGGTCACCAACTTATAGGGATCTCGATCATGCTTATTAGATTGGTCTTGTGTCAATCATAACAACTTAAGAATATCAGAATTATCATAAGTTTGAAAGTTGGAAGAATAAAAGTATTTTCTTTGTATGTTTAAGGTAGAATTTTATTAACAGAACAGAATAACATGAATTTGTAGGAGTTAAATTTTACAAGAGAAAATGTAGTACGGAATTAAGTGAATCCAGAGTTCTAGTTGTAAGTAGCAAAATGTGTGTTTGCAGAATTAATAGATTACTAATAAAGTCTGTGTTCCTTTCCTTTTTTATGGCCGGCAAGAAAGTGAAAAGGAAGGTAAAGCAATATAGAAAAACTGTACTTATCGAAGTTAATTCTTAGGTGTTAATTGAAGTATCTTATTGTTGTTGTTGTTGTAGTTGTCTTCTTTGTTGACGGCGAGAATGGTGAGGACGAAGAAGAAAAGATAAAGGAAAATAGCACAAGTCAAGGTGTAATAGAACGAATGTGTGTCGGGACGTTATGTCCGGGTCAGTGGCTTGAAGTTTCTTTTGTCACATCTTGGCAGTGTCTGATCTCGCTTCCATCTCACTGACATTCGCCTTTCTTTCTCTGTTTTGATAACAAAAGACTTTTTCACATCGGCATGTTAACTTTTCTCTATATAAATCGTTTCCTTTCATTGGTTAGAAAATTAAACATCGAATCTCGAAATTTGGCATCATCTTTTTTTTTTAGTACAGAGTCAATTCTTTTTCCTATTGGTCAAAATTAAGATTTCACACAGGATTGTGAAATTTGCAAAAGTTGAAGAGAATAGAATTACTTTTAATTCCGTATTCACCACCGCTTTGCCAAGCAGACTGAAATGCAATATTCATGATTAGCTTGATATCTGAAGGAGCAATACAAAATGCAGAAGGCGTGCATTGGTGTTAAGATTACGTGAAAAACATCTATCAAGATACTGCATAAGTATCTATTTGAACTGCGAAGAAAACTTAATCTATTTGGAAAGGTTGTTTGAATAATCCAGATTTTATACTGTGAACAAAACGTCTGCAAGCGGAAAATCAATTCTGCAGATGCATGAGGCTAGAAGGAGAGGTGACAATCATCCAACGGATCTGGAGAAAACTAAAGGCAGCCGGAATATGATTCGACATACAATCACCCAACGGATCTGGAGAAAACTAAAGGCAGCCGGAATGTGATTCGACATGCAATCACCCAACGGATGTGGAGAAAACTAAAGGTACGGAATGTGATTTGACATGCAATCACCCAATGGATGTGGAGAAAACTAAAGGCAACAGGAATGTGATTTGACATGCAATCACCCAATGGATGGAGAAAACTAAAGGCAACAGGAATGATTTGACATGCAATCACCCAACGGATGTGGAGAAAACTAAAGGCAGCCGGAATGTGATTCGACATGCAATCATCCAATGGATGTGAGAAAACTAAAGGCAACAGGAATGTGATTTGACATGCAATCACCCAATGGATGTGGAGAAAACTAAAGGCAGCTTTAATGTGATTCGACATGCAATCACCCAATGGATGTGGAGAAAACTAAAGGCAACAGGAATGTGATTTGACATGCAATCACCCAATGGATGTGGAGAAAACTAAAGGCAACAGGAATGTGATTTGACATGCAATCACCCAACGGATGTGGAGAAAACTAAAGGCAGCCGGAATGTGATTTGGATGTAATCACCCAATGGATGTGGAGAAAACTAAAGGCAACAGGAATGTGATTTGACATGCAATCACCCAATGGATGTGGAGAAAACTAAAGGCAACAGGAATGTGATTTGACATGCAATCACCCAACGAATGTGGAGAAAACTAAAGGCAGCCGGAATGTGATTCTGACATGCAATCACCCACAAACGGATGTGGAGAAAACTAAAGGCAGCTGGAATGTGATTTGACATGTAATCACCCAATGGATGTGGAGAAAACTAAAGGCAACAGGAATGTGATTTGACATGCAATCACCCAATGGATGTGGAGAAAACTGCAACAGGAATGTGATTTGACATGCAATCACCCAACGGATGTGGAGAAAACTAAAGGCAGCCGGAATGTGATTCGACATGCAATCACCCAATGGATGTGGAGAAAACTAAAGGCAACAGGAATGATTTGACATGCAATCACCCAATGGATGTGGAGAAAACTAAAGGCAGCCGGGAATGTGATTCGACATGCACCACCCAATGGATGTGGAGAAAACTAAAGGCAACAGGAATGTGATTTGACATGCAATCACCCAATGGATGTGGAGAAAACTAAAGGCAAACAGGAATGTGATTTGACATGCAATCACCCAACGGATGTGGAGAAAACTTAAAGGCAGCCGGAATGTGATTCGACATGCAATCACCCAACGGATGTGGAGAAAACTACAGGCAGCAGGAATGTGATTTGACATGCAATCACCCAATGATGTGGAAAAACTAAAGGGTTGAGAACAGTGATTTGACATGCAATCACCCAACGGATGTGGAGAAAACTAAAGGCAGCCGGAATGTGATTCGACATGCAATCACCCAACGGATGTGGAGAAAACTACAGGCAGCAGAAATGCGACAGCCCGACATACAATCACCCAACGGATGTGGAGAAAACTAAAGGCAGCAGGGAATGGTAATTCACAAACAATCACCCAACGGATGTGGAGAAAACTAAAGGCAGCAGGAATGATTTGACATGCAATCACCCAATGGATGTGGAGAAAACTAAAGGCAACAGGAATGGACATGCAATCACCCAAATGGACGGAGAAAACTGTTGGCAACAGGAATGATTCGACATGCAATCACCCAACGGATGTGGAGAAAACTAAAGGCAGCAGAAATGCGATTCGACATACAATCACCCAACGGATGTGGAGAAAACTAAAGGCAGCAGGAATGCAACTGACAAACAATCACTCAACGGATGTGGAGAAAACTAAAGGGCAGTGAATGTGATTCGACATGCAATCACCCAATGGATGGGAGAAAACTAAAGGCAGCAGAAATGCGATTCGACATGCAATCACCCAACGATGTGGAGAAATCAAAGGCAGGAATGCAATTCGACAAACAATCACCCAACGGATGTGGAGAAAACTAAAGGCAGCAGGAATGTGATTGACATGCAATCACCCAACTGATGTAGAGAAAACTAAAGGCAGCAGGAATGTGGATTTGACATGCAATCACCCAACGGATGTGGAGAAAACTAAAGGCAGCAGGAAATTTACGACAAACAATCACCCAACGGATGTGGAGAAAACTAAAGGCAGTCGGAATGTGATTCGACATGCAATCACCCAACGGATGTGGAGAAAACTAAAGGCAACAGGAATGTGATTTGACATGCAATCACCCAATGGATGTGGAGAAAACTAAAGGCAGCAGGAATGTGATTTGACATGCAATCACCCAATGGATGTGGAGAAAACTAAAGGCAACAGGAATGTGATTTGACATGCAATCACCCAACGGATGTGGAGAAAACTAAAAGCAGCCGGAATGTGATTCGACATGCAATCACCCAACGGATGTGGAGAAAACTACAGGCAGCAGGAATGTGATTTGACATGCAATCACCCAATGGATGTGGAGAAAACTAAAGGCAACAGGAATGTGATTTGACATGCAATCACCCAACGGATGTGGAGAAAACTAAAGGCAGCCGGAATGTGATTCGACATGCAATCACCCAACGGATGTGGAGAAAACTACAGGCAGCAGGAATGTGATTTGACATGCAATCACCCAATGGATGTGGAGAAAACTAAAGGCAACAGGAATGTGATTCGACATGCAATCACCCAACGGATGTGGAGAAAACTAAAGGCAGCAGGAATGTGATTCGACATGCAATCACCCAATGGATGTGGAGAAAACTAAAGGCAGCAGAAATGCGATTCGACATACAATCACCCAACGGATGTGGAGAAAACTAAAGGCAGCAGGAATGTGATTTGACATGCAATCACCCAATGGATGTGGAGAAAACTAAAGGCAACAGGAATGTGATTTGACATGCAATCACCCAATGGATGTGGAGAAAACTAAAGGCAGCAGGAATGCAATTCGACAAACAATCACCCAACGGATGTGGAGAAAACTAAAGGCAGCAGGAATGTGATTTGACATGCAATCACCCAACGGATGTGGAGAAAACTAAAGGCAGCAGGAATGTGATTTGACATGCAATCACCCAACGGATGTGGAGAAAACTAAAGGCAGCAGGAATGCAATTCGACAAACAATCACCCAACGGATGTGGAGAAAACTAAAGGCAGTCGGAATGTGATTCGACATGCAATCACCCAACGGATGTGGAGAAAACTAAAGGCAACAGGAATGTGATTTGACATGCAATCACCCAATGGATGTGGAGAAAACTAAAGGCAGCAGGAATGTGATTTGACATGCAATCACCCAATGGATGTGGAGAAAACTAAAGGCAACAGGAATGTGATTTGACATGCAATCACCCAACGGATGTGGAGAAAACTAAAAGCAGCCGGAATGTGATTCGACATGCAATCACCCAACGGATGTGGAGAAAACTACAGGCAGCAGGAATGTGATTTGACATGCAATCACCCAATGGATGTGGAGAAAACTAAAGGCAACAGGAATGTGATTTGACATGCAATCACCCAACGGATGTGGAGAAAACTAAAGGCAGCCGGAATGTGATTCGACATGCAATCACCCAACGGATGTGGAGAAAACTACAGGCAGCAGGAATGTGATTTGACATGCAATCACCCAATGGATGTGGAGAAAACTAAAGGCAACAGGAATGTGATTCGACATGCAATCACCCAACGGATGTGGAGAAAACTAAAGGCAGCAGGAATGTGATTCGACATGCAATCACCCAATGGATGTGGAGAAAACTAAAGGCAGCAGAAATGCGATTCGACATACAATCACCCAACGGATGTGGAGAAAACTAAAGGCAGCAGGAATGTGATTTGACATGCAATCACCCAATGGATGTGGAGAAAACTAAAGGCAACAGGAATGTGATTTGACATGCAATCACCCAATGGATGTGGAGAAAACTAAAGGCAGCAGGAATGTGATTTGACATGCAATCACCCAACGGATGTGGAGAAAACTAAAGGCAGCAGGAATGCAATTCGACAAACAATCACCCAACGGATGTGGAGAAAACTAAAGGCAGTCGGAATGTGATTCGACATGCAATCACCCAATGGATGTGGAGAAAACTAAAGGCAGCAGGAATGTGATTCGACATGCAATCACCCAATGGATGTGGAGAAAACTAAAGGCAACAGGAATGTGATTTGACATGCAATCACCCAATGGATGTGGAGAAAACTAAAGGCAACAGGAATGTGATTCGACATGCAATCACCCAACGGATGTGGAGAAAACTAAAGGCAGCAGGAATGTGATTCGACATGCAATCACCCAACGGATGTGGAGAAAACTAAAGGCAGCCGGAATGTGATTCGACATGCAATCACCCAATGGATGTGGAGAAAACTAAAGGCAGCCGGAATGTGATTTGACATGCAATCACCCAATGGATGTGGAGAAAACTAAAGGCAACAGGAATGTGATTTGACATGCAATCACCCAACGGATGTGGAGAAAACTAAAGGCAGCCGGAATGTGATTCGACATGCAATCACCCAACGGATGTGGAGAAAACTACAGGCAGCAGGAATGTGATTTGACATGCAATCACCCAATGGATGTGGAGAAAACTAAAGGCAACAGGAATGTGATTTGACATGCAATCACCCAACGGATGTGGAGAAAACTAAAGGCAGCCGGAATGTGATTCGACATGCAATCACCCAACGGATGTGGAGAAAACTACAGGCAGCAGGAATGTGATTTGACATGCAATCACCCAATGGATGTGGAGAAAACTAAAGGCAACAGGAATGTGATTCGACATGCAATCACCCAACGGATGTGGAGAAAACTAAAGGCAGCAGGAATGCGATTCGACAGACAATCACCCAACGGATGTGGAGAAAACTAAAGGCAGCAGGAATGTGATTCGACATGCAATCACCCAATGGATGTGGAGAAAACTAAAGGCAGCAGAAATGCGATTCGACATACAATCACCCAACGGATGTGGAGAAAACTAAAGGCAGCAGGAATGCAATTCGACAAACAATCACCCAACGGATGTGGAGAAAACTAAAGGCAGCAGGAATGCGATTCGACAGACAATCACCCAACGGATGTGGAGAAAACTAAAGGCAGCAGGAATGTGATTCGACATGAAGATACCGAAAATTCCATCTAAATGACAACAGAAAGAACACTTCTACTCAGAACCAAGAAAAGACAGCTGAAATTCCTTGGACACATAATGAGGAAGGAAAGCTTGGAAAAATTAACCCTCACAGGACGGAGTGAGTAAGCAACAAAATGTCTTAAAGGGAAAATGACAACAGAAAAAACACTTCTACTCAGAACCAAGAAAAGACAGCTGAAATTAATTGGACATATAATGAGAATGGAAGGCTTGGCAAACCTGACCCTCACAGGACGGAGCGAGTAAGCAACAAGAAAGTCTTAAAGGAAAATGACAACAGAAAGAAGACTTCTACTCAGAATCAAGAAAAGACAGCTAAAATTCTTTGAACACGTAATGAGGAAGAAAGGCTTGGCAAACTTAACCCTCATGAGGCATATTAAAGGAAAGAGACATATGGAAAGGCAGTGAGCCACTGACGTGCTTGTGTCTATCAATGGCGGAAGGGGAGCGATAGCCTTAGCAAAGTGAGAAAAAATACAAAAGAAGCCTATGACTGCCCATGTCTTAAAAGGATGCGACATATTAAAGAGTTATTATTATTATTATTATTATTATTATTATTATTATGTCATTTTTCATTATAAATCAATTTCTACTATGATCGCACAACCTACCAAGTTTGCAGGAAGACCTAAGGCAGGTCGTGGTGTGTTGTTATGGCTCCATTTCATGTTTTTTCATATCTCCCTAACAACCCTAGCGTTATATAGACAAAGATCTCCTTAGTGTGTGAGCTGTACTTTATAATACATTTTTTTGTATATCTCTTAAGCTGGGGTTCCCAGGGATTCTTTGAATGTGTTGTTTTGTTCCACTTTTTATCAATCCAAGTGCACCCACTATCACTGGTACGATACTTGTTTTCAATTTCCACACTTTTTCTATTTCAGTTTCCAGGTTTTATATTTTGACAGTTTTTCAAATTCCTTGATTGCTATAATACAATCCGCTGAACAAGCCATATCAATTAATAGGCAAGTTTTTTCTTTCTGGTTTTTAACAATAATGTCCGGTCTATTTGCTTCAATTCTTCTCTCTGGATAGATGGTGTAATCCCATAGAATGTTGACATCTTTTCATTTCTGTAACCGGTGCTGGGTTATGTTCATACCAGTATTTGTTTACAAATTTTCCATAGTTTTTGCACATTGTCCAATGTAAATATTGCCCTACTCTAATCGTGACGATTTTTATATTCGTTTGGGGCAAGTGCAAAACATCCTGAGATTAGATGGTCTATTGTTTCTTGGTATTTATCACAGAACCTGCATTTTGGATCCACATTATTATATATAATATTTGCCTGAAAGTACCTAGTGAAAAGACTTTGTTCTTGCGCTGCAAGAATAAAGCCTTCAGTCTCAGATTTTAATCCAGATGCACGTAACCATCGATGAGGATTAACTTTATCAACATTGGGTTTATTGGTACGTTCTGGATATTGGCCATGCAGAGGTTTGTCTTGCCAGCGTTGTTTCATCTGTTCAAGAGCTTTAACTTTGGCTTTCATTTTCATATTTTTTGCCGCATTAGTTGGTTCTTGGCTTCTGTTTTGCTTTTCTACAGAACCCACTAAATGTAAATCTTGTTTGTATCTACTGCCTTCATTTATTATTGAATATTTTTTGTTTTCATGTTGTTTGACTAATTGTAACATCCAGTCCTTTGTTGTTTCTATGTATGTTAGTAAACCAATAGTTGTTGTCTTGTATGACAATTCTAGCTGAATATGACCTCTTCCACCTTCTTTATGGGGTATGTATAGACGGTCTACATCAGCTTTTGGATGATGCATCTTATGCTTAGAAAGAAGCTTTCTTGTTTTAGAAAAGGCAGTGGGATCGTTAACCATTTCTTGAAGTTCTTTGCTTAGTTTTTTATGTATTTAAATAATATAGCCAAAAGTTAGGAATTTTATCTATTCCTGGAAATTTCCAATTGTGTGCTTTTTTTCAGTGCACATTTAACATCCTCTTCTGTGATTCTAGTCCATGCCTGTTCTGGTTTATTTTTCATTCGTTCTATCTCTTGTGCAATCCAATCTACTTCTTTGCTATGTTCTTTAGGGCAAGACCATATTTTTTCCCAGAACTGTATAACTTCTTCCATTTTAGGGAGGGGGGACTGTCACTTCAATTCTTTTTTTACCTATTTCCCTGTAAAATTTCTTTGCATCGGTTAGAAAAACTTTGTTTTGTCTGTAGAATCTTGATCTTTTCTCATAGCGTCTTAATTCTTTGAGCCTTCAGTTGTATTGTTTGCTTTAATTTTTTCCTTAGTTGATAGGACTTCATTTTCATTTCTAATGTTGTATTTTCTTTCGACTCTTCTACCTTTTCTAGTTCTTACATTTATTCCTCTTGTCAGTTCATCGAGTACTGATAATTCACTTCTAAGTTGTTCGATTTCTTTTGTTATTTTTCTTGGAAAAGGTGGATCTTCATGTCTGCGATACTGCCTTGGATTTAATTTGATGTTCAATTTTGTTGTTGTTGCTATTGCTGATGCATATATTGCTTCATTGAGATTTATATGAGTGTCTTCTTTATCAAAAATTAATTTGAGTGCTGCATTGTAGAGCTTAATAGTTTCGAGGTTATGCTTTGTTGGTTGTAATTTTGGGAGCTGTTCTCGTTCCTCCATTGCAATATTTTGTATTTGACTTATATGGTTCTTGATTTCTTCCTTGTATACTGTTCTTGTTTTTCGTAAAATAATTCTGTTCAATGTGTTTTAAACTCGTTTTATTGTCGTTTTGTAACTGACTCAGATCACACTTTTCCAGTACTTCTAAACTTACAGTGTTATCTTCACAGTGATTTGTGTGTATCACGGTTTCTACATTATGACCTGGGGCTTGTTTGCTGTTACTACTTTTTATTTCTGATTCCGGTTCCCATTTTCATATTTTGTTGATTCGTCTATTCTGGTTGCAATTCTTTTTATCTCATTAATTTCAACCTCTGTCAATCGGTTATTTCGCATGATGTATCTTCGTACATTGGCTAATTTATTTTCGTCAATGTACTTTCTATTTGTTTGTCCAACCTTTTCTCGCCAAATGTCATATGTTTGGCGAGTGATGTTTTTTTGAGGTATGAAATGCAGTCATAACAACTTTGTACTCCTCGCGAGACCATTTTATTTTTTCTTTCTTTAAATATACGGTTATATATCTAGCTGGAGAATTTTCAGGGTCATCATTAGGATTATCCTGGTTGTGGGGACCTGAAGATTCATTCTTTGTGTAGGAGTTTGTTCCTATGGCAGATTTTTCGACCTCAGGTAGGTTCCGTCCTGAAGGACGGGCTCCCTGTTTATCCACTGGAAGAGCCATACTGGACTTTTTATTTCTATTTGTATTTCTCATATTTTTCCCACGAGTGACACACGGATCCAAAAGTTCACCCAAAATTGCCCGGCACGTTGGGTAACGGTCTTTTACAAACAGGGTCCCGAAGCCTGTAGGGGATCGTTTATGACCTCATAACGCAGTAGCCATTCACTCATCGGCACGAATAACACCTTGAGTTACAGGTTGTTGTTCGGAGTTTTCCTTCTCCTAAATGGGTTGCCAAGCGACAGCTGACAGAAACGCGATTTGAATTCAAAGAGAAATACGCTGGTTTAAAAAAAACAAAAAAAGAACTTGGGCGTAGCAGCCGCTCAACGAAACAAAACATCACTACACTAGAGTATTTTGTTAAAAAAAAAAATAATGGAAAAGAAAAAGTTGACATACGTTTAAGTTTATTAGTGCTGTGAGATTTAAAATAAAAATAATAATTTGTTCGTCCACTGTATATTCCGCTATTTTTTCATTAAAGTCTTTGAAAATAGGGTTATCAAAAGAAAATAAATTAAATAAGTAAATAAAATTAATAAATAAATAAAAATAAATATATAAATAAATACGCATTCTTTCTAAAAAAGAATATCGTAGAAATTATAATCAAACTGTTTTTCATCGTATTTCTTTCTGTTGTTTTGTTTTGTTTTTAAGAAAATTATAATAGTTTTAAAAAAATTATTTCGAAATATCGACAACTAAGAGAAATATGAATCATTAATAAGAAAACTGATGATTCTGTTTATTAGGGTCATTTAAAGAATAAACAGATAAATTAAATAATATATAAAAAAAATTCAAGTTTATGTTAAAATAGTAAATCAGAATTTTATATAGAAAAAAATTCAAAGAGAAAGACGCTGGTTAAAAAAATAACTCGGGCGTAACAGCCGCTTAACGGAACAAAACATCACTACACTTAGAGAGTATTTTGTTAAAAGAAAAAAATTATTGCTACCATCACTAGTCCTTGCAACAAAAATAATTAAGATAAAATCTAAACTGTGTGTGTGTGTCAGTGTGTGTGCGTGTGTCCGTTACCTATAGACTCCGAAACGGCTGAACCGATTTTCTTGAAAATTTACACAGTTGTACTATAAGCGTCTGCGAGTGTTCTTAGCTAGGTTTTGTGTTGAGGTAACCCTGATAAATATCGAAAATCGAAAAAATCGGGTTATAGAAGGAGTGGTCCGATTTTAATCAAATTTAATACACTCATAGTCAAAGACATAAGAAACGATATTCAGAAGTTTCAAGGTTGCAGTTCTTACAATAGTGCAAAAAATCGATAATATATATATATATATTTTGTGTGTGTGTCTGTTTATCTGTCTGTATGTCCTTTATACAAATCCACAATTTTTATCCGATTCTCACCAAACTTCACACAAACATTCTTTAGGCTGAGTTTGAGCTCCAGGACCATGGGTTAGTTTTAAAGCTTTCATTACACCCGAGCAACGCCAAGCTATACTGCTAGTTAAAAAAAATTAAAATTTAACGGAAAAGAAAAAGTTGACATACGTTTGAGTTTATTACTGCCGTGAAATTTTAAAATAATAATTTGTTCGCCCACTGTATATTCTGTTATTCTTTCATTAAAGTCGTCGAAAATAAGGTTATCGAAAAATAAATAAAATGAATGAATAAATAAAAATAAATACGTATTCTTTCTAAGAAAGAATATCGTAGACATTGTATCAAACTGTTGTTAGTGTTTTTCATCGTATTTTTGAATAATAATAATAATAATAATAATAATAATGATGATGATGATGATGGTTTAAAAAATACTGTTTTAACATAGTTAAATTCTCAGGCTGTCCGGTCCTTCCGTTGTTGTATAAATGGTTTGTACCATCGCTTTAATAATTGTTTGGATTTTCCCGGAGCTTATATGAAGAAATAAGGCTTCTAATTTAAAATGTTTGCTTTTAATCCCGTTTTTCCACTTTTTGAATGACTCTCCTACATAAGTAAACATATTCTTGTATCTACATGAATATATTCAGGCCTCCGAGACTAGGATTTGGGATTTGTGTAAAAATAGGACAAGTTCAGAAGTGTTGTCTTCATACTATGCCTTCTGGAAGAGGCATGAACTTACTTCTCTTTTTGTTCTCTCAATTACCAGAAAATCTGATAAAATATCTCTTGCCAGTTGGAAGAGAGAGAGAGAGAGAGAGAGAGAGAGAGAGAGAGAGTAAGCCACTGATTAAAACCACTCTCCAAATAAATATCTTAACGTGAAGACACACAGCTAAGATCAATCTTGATAAATTGTAGATATTTTCAGCTGTGGCGTATGGGGTGCAAGTTCTTTGAACGTCGGAAGTCACCAGTGTAGCGTAGGGAGCTGGTTAATATTTCTTGGTTCGGCCTTGTGTCAGACTTAACCGAACTCCCTACAGCTTACAAGTTTTATGCAGTGTTATAATCGTCAGAAGGTTTGGTTGTCAGTTGGAATGTGTGGATTAGTGTAGAAGAGTGGAATAATAAAATATACATTTTGAATGTTAAAATAGAAATTTATTAAAAGGAGGAATAACATAAGTTGTAGAAGTTAATGTTCAATTAGAAACATTATTAAGAGGTTAAGGGTGGAGTTATGGGTAAGTTAAGGGTAGAGTTCGTACAAAATGTTCTAGTAGTAATTGTTGAAATAGATAAGAAAAGAAAGAGGACAATGTCTGGGTCGCTTGATGTTTGAAGTTACATTTTAGATGTGTGTCTCTCTTTCGCTGCTTCCATCTCTAACTCTTAACTGACGCCAAGGTCATTTAATCTTTTTGAATTTCACACTGGATCACCAAGTCCTTCCAAGTCTTACAAGTCGCTCCCATTGGTCAAAAATCGTTTTAACACCTACTTGCAAAATCTGGTTTTTAAGCAGATGGTCAAACATTTTTCTATTTGGGAAAACCAGGATTTCACACATCATTGTGAATTTTTGTAAAAGTGAGAAAGAAGATTGATTTTAATTAATTTCTTATCCACTACACAGCCATCTTGGTTTTCTTGATCTTCATTTCTTTTTCGTCTGTTTCACTTTTTCTTTTTCACTATTTTTTTTTTGTTGAATTTGTCTTCGTCCTTTTCTTCTCTTTTTCTCCGTTGTCGTCTTCATCTTTCGTATTTTAGTAATTTCTTCTTTTTCTTCTTCTTCATTTGTTCCGCTTTCAATTTCTTATTTTCTTCATAGCTTCCCTCATTTCCTCTTCATATTCCAGTTTTTCTATTTCCTGTCCTTATAATTCTTTTCTCTAATTACCACCTTAGTCTCGTTCTTTCTTCCTAAGCTAATCTATTCTCATCTAATCCCGCGAGAATTGCACAATTTTTCTGTTACACCGGTTGGTTACTTTTGGAATGAAAAAAAAAAAATCACGTGATTGTCGCCCACTGAAAATACAAAAATTCTTTTTCTCTTCCGCTTCTTTCTGCAAATATCGAGAGAAAACACAAACCGCTAACACTGTTTAGTGTTTACATAATGTGTCGATCAATCAAAAATGGTGGGAAATTTAATGTTTTTTTTTTCAGATCAGAAAAAAATTAAATTAAAATCAATATAATTTTGGTTTAAAATACACCAGTGTATTTTCGTTAATGGAATTAAAATATAATCTCTTGGCTTTCAATTAAAGCTAATTTTAAAGCTTCAAGATAACTTATTTATTTTTAAAATTTCAATTTAAATTTTGGTATCAAAAATGGACGGAGGTACCTACTGTTTAATTATCTAGGAGTTTTCTTAATTTTATTATCATCTTTATTAGTTCAACATAAGGTTTTGTTTTTTATTCTTTTTGGGATGACCGTTTGCTCAAGTCTTGTCGTAAAACATTTTCTAACCGTTCCTAGTACTAAAATGACTGGGGCACAACTGTCAGTTTATCATTTCACTATTTCTGTACAATTCAGACAATACCTTGGTACATTCTTTGACTTCGTTCTTTGCTTCTTATAAATCCCATCAGTCTTTTCCGGTTACGTCTCAGTATTTTTTGTCTATTCGGATGTCTGGTCTTCCGGCTTGGGTTGGATGTGATCTTTTTGTCGCACAATCTCCGGAGACCTGTCTTCCAAAACAATTCAAGCTGAGGATTCTTTTTTTGTGTGCCTTGTCCCTTCAGGACGTAGGCGATCATGGCCTTCCACGTTTCCCTATCCCTGGTGGCTCTGAGCATGTCTTCTCCTGCTACACTGTGCAATCCCCGTTCTGTCATCCACCTGATTAGGTCCTTCAAATATGTTATCCATTGCTTTCCCCTGTCTCTTTTTCCCTCTATCTTGCCTGTTAGTATCAGATTCTCCAAGCCCTCCTTCCTCATTGCGTGTCCCAGGAACTTCAGCTGTCTCTTCCTGATGCTCAGTTTTAATTTCATTTTTGTTTCCATCATTTCCAAGACCTCAGCATTGCTCACATGCTCGATCCATGATATTCGCAGCATCCTTCTGTAGACCCACATTTCAGTTGCTTCAAGTTTTCCTTCATCTTTGATGGTATTGTCCAGCATTCACTGCCATATTGAAGGACGGACAGCACGTAGCAATCCAGTACTCTATTCCTAGTTTCTAGAAAAATTGTCCTGTTTCTTAATACTTTACTCAACTTCTGGAATGCTTCCTTCGCCATGCCAAATTCGCCTTCGGATCTCTGTGTCGCACTTTCTGTCTTTTGTTATAACGCTTCCCATGCATTTAACTTTTTGTACCTGCTTAATTCTAGTATCCCCGACCTGTATTTGGCATATTTTGGGCTGCCCTTTTTTTACTGATGACCATGCATTCGGTTTTCATGCAGTTTATTTCTAGTCCTTTCTTGTTACTTTCTTCTGCTACCTTCTGTAGGAGGTCTTGTAGTTTCCTTTCTGTGTCTGCTATCAGCACTGCTATAATCAACCAAACTTCTCCGTTGTTGTATTCTGCGTCTTTTCAGGACGTGGGTATCCATGTCTCTTCACAACTTCGCATCTTGTTACAAATGTTTTTTTCTTTTCATTTTTACCATCCATTCACATACGCTATCTTGCCCATTGTGAGTGTCAAATTCTCCGGGCCATCGTTTCTCAATGTGTCCCAGAAATTCCATTTTTTCTTTCTGATTCTATGTAGAAGAGTGCTTTTTGGTTTTATGTTCTTTAAATCTTCCTCGTTGCTCACATGTTTTGTCTATGGTATTCCCAGCATCCTTCTGTAGAACAACATTTCTGTTCCTTAAAGAAATATCCAGCTTTCACTGCTTTCTCTTCTTCTGTTATTTCTCCTTCCTCTTCTCATATTATTTTTTCCTCTTCCTCTTTAGTCATTTATTCTTCCTCTTCTTCTCTTATTTCTTCTTCACTTTGACAAAAACTCACAATGACGTGTTAAATCCTGGTTTTGTTGAATAGAAAATAGAAAAAGTCGAAACCGGATTTCGCGAGTAGATGTTAAATTAATTTTCTGACCAATGGAAGCGATTTGCAAGACTGACAAGAGTTGGCGATCCAGTGCGAAAAAACTAAATGATTATAAAACACTTCGGTCAGCGTCAGTTAGTCAGGTGGGAGCAAGCGAGACGAAACAACTAAAATGTAACGGGAGAAACTTTAACCACGACCCGGACGTAAGGTTGCGTCGCACATTGTCCTCTTTCTCGTCTGCTGATTACTTTTACTTCTTCTCCATTGAAAGAAATTCATACCAAACAAACGCTCATACATACATACGTATACATAAGCTCTTCCCAATAAATTACTACTACTACAATATTTAGTCGGCCTTCTCACTTAAGGCGAAATGTGACACAAGGTGATTTTTATGTGGGTCTTCCGGGCCATATAGCCCGGCCAAAAATATCTATCTTTTCCCAGTCGTGACTCTACCCTTCGGTGGAGCCACGACTGAGTTAATGCTCTCTGCCCGAAGGCAGAGAGCTGACAGTGACAAAGGTAGCTCTTCTGGTGCTACTGCAACAAATTACTACTACGAACATTTCTACAACTCTTGATGCCCTTAACTTTCTCATTGAACATTAACTTCTACAATTAATGTTATCTTTCCTATTAATAAACTTCTATTTTAAACATGTAAAATGTGTACCTTATTTTTCCACACTGATACACAAATTCCAACCTTCTGATAAAAAAACCCTCTGATGATAATTACGAATAAAATCCGAATTTGTAGGGAGTTCGGTTATGTATGACACAAGGCCGAAATAATAAACATTAACCATCTACCTATAGCTTCAAAGGTTCCACTTTCCACATACCATATATATAGTCATCCGCAGACAGATCTGTTTCGCTGTATCACAGCTCATCAGTACGGTTAGACAGCTGATTGCCTTTTACCCAGGATTGAAACCCGACCGAATTGGCGTCAGTCGGCGAATTCTACCTCTGAGCTACGGGCGCTCGGTAGAAGGAGGCAGTATATTATCATTATACACGCCCAATAGTTGATGTTTCAAGTTAAGTCGTTCTCGGATATATGCCGTCTGTCCCCCAAAAATATGTGATAAAGTAAAAATCAAGTTTAAGTCATTTTATGACTTTCGTCTGTCAGCCACAAATATTGAAGTCATAATATCAGTTAGAAACACATAAAAGCAAGTTACTGTATAATAAATAAGAATAAAAGTGTATAAATTTATATGGAAATAATATAAATTAGTTTATTTTATATCGCAAAATAATTTTAATAACTGTATTTGTTATTTAACCTTACAAAATCGCTTTATTGTATAATTTCTTAGTGCAAACCACATTCACGAATAAAGAGTCCGCGATGTACTGTAAAGATCGCCAAAATGTAAACATCACAGCTATGTACATAACACATCACTCAATAAGTCTCGGGCTTAAATAATGAAACAACTTTTAGACAAAATTCGATTTTATTAATAAACATAATTTCCTCCTAGAGTGATACACTGACTCAACGCCTCAAAATACACGTCAGTTTCAGATGTTACTTCTTCATTGGAAACAAATCTCTTTCCCTGGAGCATTCTTTTGAGGCCTGCAAACAGCCAGTAGTCGCTGGGGGCCAGATTTGGAGAATAGGAAGCAATTCAAAGTGTAATTCTTGTAGTTTTGCAATCGTTGCGATCGACTTGTGAGATGGTGCGTTGTCTTGGTGAAAGATCACGTTTTTCTTCTTCATTTGATTTCTTTCTGCAAACGAATCAATAATGCTATATAATATTCGCTAGTTGATAGTTCTTCCGTTCTCAGGGTAACCGATGAACACAATACCTTGTGCATACCAAAATACGGAAGCCAAAACGTTGCCTGCTGCTGTTTGCGTCTTTGGTCGCTTTGGACGGCTTTCACCTGCTGCTGTCCACACAGCTGACTGCCGATTTGACTCCGGAGTCAAGTGGTGAATCCATGTTTCATCCATTGTCACATATTTACGCAAAAATTCCTTCTTGTTGCGTTGAAACAGTTACAAACAGCCCTCTGAATCGTCGACGCGTTATTTTTATCGCTGTGAGCAAACGCGGCACCCACTTTGAACGCGGCTTTCTCGTTGGTCCATGCAAAATGGTGAATATACTGCCTTCTGTTATGTTCAACTCCTCTGCTATCTCACGCAACTTTACGATCGGCTAAAACAAGTTTGTGAATTTTTTAGTGTTTGCCGGGACAATTCTTGATTTTAGGCGATCTTAGCTTTCAGCACCATTTGCGTCTGTACGACCACGTTTAAAGCCAGTATACCACCCCTTAACCGTTGTTTCCGACGAAACAGAGTGAATAACACTTATTAAGCCATTGCTTTGCTTGAACAGTATTTTTCCATCAGAAAGCAATGCTTTATCAACAGACGAAATTCAGATTTTTTCCATTGTTTTGAAAATCTGCAACAGTAGCCTCACTTAAATAACTACTTTTTAAGCTAATAATCCGAAATTTTATCACGTGCCATTTGAAGGTTAGTACTTCGTAAAAATTGTATAAGTTTTCTTTCATTGGTGGTGCCATCTATATGTCAGGCCAGAGACTTATTGAGTGATGCGTTACATGTGTTAGTAAATTTAGATTTCTTTCTGTACTATATTAAAAACTAAATTTTGTTTGTAAGCTTAAAATAGATTCTTATTGGCTATAGATTATTAAAAATGTATTTATAAATAAAATACTGAACCGGGAATGGTTATTTGTTGTTTAGCCTAATGACGAGTAAATTCAACTTAAATTAGCGACATAAGGCAAGGTGTGCATGTGACCTGGCCGAGTATATAAACCTTTCCATATTGTAATAACTCTAGGTAAAAGTACCGGAAACCCTTCATGACCTCCATTTGGTGGTGGTGGTAGTAGTAGTAGTAGTATCCCGTCTAATCCCAGTGGAGCATAGGACATCCATTCCTCGTCATCTAATGAGGGGGGTCGTCGATGTTTGTGTAACGTTTCTTTTTTACGGGTATGCGGTATTGACCCTACGCATACCGCTTTATCCTCTGGGCGAGGTAACAGTTAAGTACCATACGTAATACACACTCGGGCAAATCATGTCTCTTTCGATCCATGACTAACTAGGCAGAAGATTTTCCCGCTGCCATTTCTTTCTGTGGTTGCTAAGGTTATAGAACCCAATTTGTCTAGCTACTCAACCCATCGGAGAGCCGAGTTCGAATTCCAGTTGAATTCCTTGCATTCACTTACGCACAAATACGCCTGGGAAAGGTATTAATCCGTCTCTTCCCTCCAGTTATGGGTTAAATAATAGGATTGGGTTCTATAGATTTGGTCGGCAACTAGTGTACCGCAGAAAGCAATGGCAACCTACTGCGGAATAATCTTCTGCCCAGTCAATGATGTCTCTCTCGGGACATGATCGACCAAAGCGTGTATCACGTATGGCACTTACCTGATTGACGGAATATAATAGTTGGAAAGATGATTGAGGCTTCTACTGGTCATAAAGTGGGGGGATCAGTTTTCTATTGTTATGAAGTAATAAACTGATCCCCCACTAAATACTACTTAATAATATAGTACATATCTTCCCCATCTAGCC
Source organism: Ascarosepion bandense (assembly GCA_037127315.1). Taxonomy (NCBI): domain Eukaryota; kingdom Metazoa; phylum Mollusca; class Cephalopoda; order Sepiida; family Sepiidae; genus Ascarosepion; species Ascarosepion bandense. The sequence goes on along the minus strand of JBBBDQ010002567.1, from coordinate 262,591 downwards.
ATGAGTCAAATAACAGGACAGATTGGGTTCTATAGCCTTGGTCGGCAACTAGTCTACCGCAGAAAGCAACCTAGTGCGGGATAATCTTCTGCCCAGTCAGTCATGTCTCTCTCGGGACATGATCGACCAAAGCGTGTATCACGTATGGCACTTAACTGACTAACTCAATCCATAGCTGGAGGGAGAAGAGATGGATTCATACCTTTCCCAAGGTGTATTTGCGTGTAAGGGAATGCAATGAATTCAACTGGAAATTGAACTCGGCTCTTCGTTTTCTCGTTCTGAGCTAATATCCACTTCACCACAACACACATTCCTCGTGGTAATAGTAGCAGTAGAAGAATAAAACAAAGTCAAACGAGCCCAAACAAACATTGAAAAGCCTTGGGAATTATATTTGGTTGTGATATATTACCGCATATTTTCAGCATATAAGCACTGAAAGCTAAAAGAAAATGTCAAAATTATTCGGCATCTTACCGTAAATGATCACACCTACAGTCTCCAAAATACAACTAATATGTCATGTGACCTTACTACTTTCAAATGCATTAATATATCTACATGAATCAGCAAATCCAAACTCATTATGGGTAAATTTTTGTTTTGTTCCGCGAAGGCCTTTACCCTTTCAAATCTTTCCAATACATCCTTAATTCCGTGCAAATGTATATGCTGAACTCAAATCGATAATCGTTTATAGAAGAAACGTCCATTTTTTCATGTTATCGACCGGAAATAAATCGGACTATATATCACCCCTGACCACCGTTCTTATTTCTGATTCACCGCTGAATGACCTGAGGCGTAGGATGTCGAATTCGTTCTATTTACTTCCTTTGGGAGCAATTAATCCGCGATTTATCGTGTTTTGGAACTCATTTTCTGCGCATTAATCGCAAAATTAAAGTAAAAAAAAAACGAAAAATCGTAAAACTACGCGTGAATTCAGTCTGCAATGAATAACATTTTTGAACCGTGGTTACGGGGTGAGAGAAACAGCGACAAGAAGTTCCAGATTTTTCTGCGCGATAAAATGAAAAAAAAGGTATGTTTCTTCAATAAACAATTACCGATCTGAATTCAGGATATACATCTGCACGGAAATAGGGATGTTTTGGAAAGATTTGAAGGGGTAAAGGGCTTCGGGGAACAAAAATTTCCCTTTCATTGACTACCAGTAATTCTAAATGATTTTCTTCCAGAAGTTTCCACAAAAATCAAAAAATAAACTTAGCAGATTGACATTTTGGCAAGCATTATTAAAATAAGCATCTTATTGATTCCTTTGATGAATTTTCTGATCGCCTGCCAAAATCATTTTATTAGGAGAAAGCAATCAGGTTTTTCTCAAGTGTGAGGAATCCGCACATAGCACACGCAACCAGTTTTTTTTTTTTTAACAAATAAGTCAGACACCAAATTCCACAAAGATTCTTGTGCACAGCTTAAGTAAAAAATGTCGGAAAAACCCGTGAATATGTTTACGATTCCACTACAGTTAGCTGCAAGAGAGAACAGTATGCATTTTTTTTAGAACAAGCCGAATTTGCACATCATTAACTTACATTAACGTCATACCCAGGACCCCTAAAAGAGTGTGGCCATAGAACTCAACATATGAAACTTCCTGTCACAATGCACTGTTTATTTTTTCATCACTTAAACATGGTGTAATGGGTTAGCAAACTAGTTTTACTAGATCAGTTATAACTGAATAGCGAATTCAATCATCATTGGGTGCTCCATACTTTAGGCCTTGAGCCACATCGAAGCTATGCTTAGAAAATCACCACAATAGTATTTCTCTTTACGTTACGTTTAAAACACTTTCAAATAAGTGCATGAAATCAAATACACATACCTCTTTGATGGTTAAGTATTTTTGCACATTTAACCATTTTATTCAAGCCGAATTTGCACATCATTAACTTACATTAACAAATCATATCTTGGTTGGGCAAGAAGCTGATGGCTGATTTTTCTTTTAGAAAATAAGATCCATCTTGCACGCACAAAAGACATCTTCCTTTGGTTCAATTGCCAGTTGGTGTCACAGTAACATTCAGCATAATCACTCCCTGGTAAGATTATCCCTGGATACTTTTGTATTCTCCACCCTCTCTCACACAGGCAGGATGTCACAAGATTCTCAGTGCTCAGATGAACTACGTTCCCTGGTTCTGCCAGTTCAAACCTTTACTTAGATCGTAGCAAACTTCCCACATTCCATTGTTGAGTAAGTTCCACTTGAACAGCTTCTTCCCAAAAACCACTGCTTTATGCAATTGACTCTCAAGAGGATGTTTCCCAATCACTACAAACTTCAAGTCTGTCCAAGTCAAGAGTTAACCATTATCTTAGCCCTCTAACCTGCACAAATTTCTTCTTAATGTAAACCTCTGTCTTGAGTGGTCCTTGGGCCTCGTACAAAGCAAACCTTATTGTAGAAAAAAAAGATACTATATACCTGCTATCCAACCCAGGTCAAACCATCTCAAGCGATTGAGTTCTGACTGCAAAATTGTCCCCCTTCTTCTAGACATCTACAGTCAAATCACACTGAAAACACTAGGTCTCATTTGATCACTGAAGTTAAGCAGCCTTTAGCCTGGTCATTACTTGGATATAAACAGCCTCCTACATGTGTTTCCACAAATGATTTGTCAATCATTATAATAAAAAAAAAACTCTTCCCTAGACTAGTTGTCAATCAGAGCTCTTGAGCGCTCTCTGCCCTGATATCCAAGTCTTTAAACATCATCTTTAGACAAATGCCGGAAGTTGTTCAGTAAAAAACATTTATTTGCATCATAATGTACTGGTGCTGCCCAATTTTCACAGTCCAGTCTCAACAAAGTTCAAAAGTGATTATGTGGCCTTGTAGGTGATGAATTGAGGAAAGGGACCTGCAAAAAAATAAAAACAAAAAAAAAAAAAAAAGCAAAGTTTGATTCCAAAATATTCAATATATGCTAATATAAGTCAGAGATATGAAGAAATTAAGTCAATAAAAATAAAAATAAAAATAAATTCTACATTTAGAACGAGTCAAATATTATAAACAGATTTTATTTATCTTTAAATTTATTATTTAGCTTAATATTGAACATGGTCAAAATGAGGAATCTTTTTAGAACTCCTTTCCTTGAAAGAAATATAGAATCTCAAGGGATGTTAGAGTAGGCTAAACCACCCATTAAGATTTTCACAGCACAATTTTTGGTTTACACCCTCATCGACATCACATCTGGACATTTTAATTGCACTCCTAGTCAAAGCAGGAAAAAAAAATATATATCCATGGTTGACATTACATGTTGAAAGCAAATTTATATATTTCATATGGCATCATCCTCAAATATTCAAGTTTGGACAATTGGGACCATCTCGTGAAGACTGGAGAAAATACTGACCAAAATTTTGCACCACAAGGGTAGAACCAAACACAAGAGAAAATAACAGGCAAAATTAAATCCTAAAAAGAATTGTTTGTAACTATTCCATGAGATTATATATATATATATATATATATATATATATATCTCTATCAGCTGCAGTATGGGACAAATTTACACCATCATACTGATAAGTAAATTTTGAAGTCAATTTTTCGATTTTATGACTACAGGATTCAAGGGAGGCAACTGTGAAACCTAAGAGAAATGCATGTTTTTTACATTTAATTATTTAAAAATAATTTACTTAAATTTTGGCAGTTAACTTAAACTTTCTTAATTTTGCTTCTGATATTAACATCTTAATTACATCCTTATTTCATCTTCAAGTTACATGTGCTATCCATTTTAGTTGTTGCTGCTGTTGGTGGTCCTCAAGTGATGTGGTTTCTGTTATTTGGTACAGTTATTCAACTAGTGTTATCCATCATCTAACACCATGGTTCCCAACCCCAGGATAAATTACCCCAGTGGGATAATGAGCCCATATTTTGGAGGTAATTGATGTTCGGTTTGGGAAGAGGCAATCAGCATATAATTTCACACTGTGTCCTTGGAATGAAGGACCAAGAAATGTAGCAGACTCAAATGTAGCAAACCACGCCTGAATCACCCTTTCAGCCACAAAGCCAAGAATAAATAAACTGGCACAGGCAATACAAGCTCAAGAATCACGGCTAGGTTACAGCTACTATACCTCTGATTATTATAGATTGGTACTATGGTATTGAATAATTTTCATTAAACTTCTTTTCCTATGTTACGGGTATTTGTTCATTGGGGTAATGGATAATAGCGAAATTGTATTTTTGGGTACTCGCAGCAAAAAGGTTGGGAACCTATGATCTAATGGTATTTTAATTTTACCACTTTTGCATTGATCATCTGTACTTTTGTTTGAAGTTGTTTGGAATGTCAACATCTTGTCATCTTTTTTTCTTACATGTGCTAACCATTTCTGTTGTTGCCACTGTTGGTAGTCCACAAGTGATATGGCTTGTTATTGGTACAGTTCTTTATTTGTAAATCTGTAACTACCATAGAGACAGATTCCGAAGGAAACAAACTAACAATATTTGTAACTAGCTTAATATCATGATACTAATTTATACTATACTAAATGTAAACTAAGAATGTGTGTGTGTGAAGTTTGTCACTTTACTGAGCAGACTCCTGCCGACTTCAAAGTTTTGTGAAGGCACCATTATAATGTCCTCACTCAGGGCTTTTTTTTCAACCTGCTGAGGAGTGAGGACATCATAATAATGTTATCACAAACAAATCAAAGTCAACATGACTCAGCTCATTTAAGTGACAAACTTTACTTTAATCCTATTAACACTGTCTTGATATCAAGCACTTTACAACAAAAAGCCTGCTTGCCAAAATATTTCATCAGTAAACCACTGAAAAAATAATACTGGCACTAAGCATCATCACAGTTCAACAATATTTTATAGATATATATATATATATATATATATATATATATATATATATATATATAAAACCTGATTTGACTTTAATTTCAGGTGGAAATAAAGACAAAAATTGTCCAACATTTGGATATTTTTTTTAATTATGATGGTTCTAAGCTTTTGGCTCACCTTGCTCTGGTACTAATAATAAACCCATTGCATATATTGGTTTTACTACAACCACTCTCTCCCGTAGACTTGCCTGCCACCTTTCTGATCATAGTTTAATTAAACAACATTTCTTAGAAAAACATATCCATGTAGGTAATATTAGACAGATTTTAGTCAATAACACAATGATACTCACTCATACACACAGTGAAAAGAACCTTCAGATATTGGAGGCCATCTACATTAAATCAAAACAACCCACAGTTAATAAAATCACATTTCAATCTGGTCACAACACCATTACATTGGATTTAGACATATGGTTCTGTTAACATATCGGTCTCTCACACGGTGTGATGTCATAGAACCGCATTACAAATTTATGAACTGCATCTTCTATTCAGTGACTGCTATCGTTGCATAGCAATGTTTTATGTCAACACAAGATAAAATCATCTTTGATGGTGGATGTCTTTATGTTAACGACCCTGTAACCACTCTGAAGAGGGCTCATGTGAGCTGAAAGCTTACCAGCATAAAAATAAAAAAAAATATCCAAATGTTGGACAATTTTTGTCTTTATTTTCACCAGAAATTAAAGCCAAAATACGATGTTTAGAACGGCTCATGATTAAGCATAATAGACATTCATTGTCTGTTATATTTAACAGTATATGTTTAGAAAATTATCTGCTACCTGGATACCATATATTTATATATATATATATATATATATGTATGTATGTAATAATTTTTGTTCTCACAATTTTGAACACCTCCAAACAATTTATTATAAAAGTTTTATTCCTTCCTGGTAGTTCTATGACTGTGATATGTTTCTCTTTTTTTGAGTCATGTCATTACTTTCCTTCTGACATAATCAAGCTGTAGACATTCCATCCTACTTCAAACGAAAAGCTAGAAAGGAAACCCTTATTGATACTGGAAAGAGCAATAACAGCTACTGGACTTGACAAATGTATTTGAGAGAGAGATTTCATAAATGCCAACCAAAAGTAGCACTTGATCAAGAAATGACAAATGTTTCCTTATAAGAAAATAGCTAATATCATTGGAGGGAGCAATGTCATTAATTTGAGTTGATGGGCAAAATCAAATAAATGATGTGCACAATAAGTGTCCCAAAATTAGATAATTTCATCCTACCCTCATCCAAATAATGTACATATGACAATAGGTAAAAAAGTAGTGTAGCTATGACAGTCATAGAATGTGAACATCTTTTAACTATACAAATAGCCTTGGTCACAATCTTTGAGATGGCAACTGCTTTAGGGTTACACCACCCACACAGAAAAAGCTTACAACACCTGGCTTTCCCATGTGGTCACCCATGTGGTTACTGGAAAGTGAGGAAGTGTGTTTGGTGTAAAGGTTCAATGTTGATAACTTTGGTCACCATACAAGAACTGGTGATTAAACAGGTTATAGCCACATACCCTAAAAGAGTTTGAGTTGCTTAATGGCATATCAACCTTTGGGGGTTATTTAATGCCAAAAAGGACAGGTGTTAAGGTACTTTTTGTTAAAATGTTATAGTAAGAAAGTTGATTTAGTCAGATTTTGATAATTTTTTTTAGAAAAATGAAAATGTTTTCTAACTTTGTATTCAAAAACGTATAGCTAGTAAATTTTTTTTCTTTCAAAAATATACCAATAACTGTTTTTTCCCTTCAAAAATGAATATTTTTCTATAAAAACCTATGTTTATGTATATATTCCTATAAAAGTCTATTTTTATACTTTCATAGTATTTTGACCAAAGTTTGGGGGTTAAGTATTTGCCCATAGTTGGGACCCTAACAAGTGCTATCACTCCAAGTCAGAGTAGACCTGGGAACAACAGCAATTAAGAGGTGGTTCCATACTCCTCAGAACCTCCCAATCAGAGGCCTTGCTGCCGGATGCAGTTTACTGTCATACCCAGGACCCCTAAAAGAGTGTGGCCATAGAACTCAACATATGAAACTTCCTGTCACAATGCACTGTTTATTTTTTCATCACTTAAACATGGTGTAATGGGTTAGCAAACTAGTTGTACTAGATCAGTTATAACTGAATAGCAAGTTCAATCATCATTGGGTACTTCATACTTTAGGCCTTGAGCCACATCGAAGCTATGCTTAGAAAATCACCACAATAGTATTTATCTTTACGTTTAAAACTTTCAAATAAGTGCATGAAATCAAATACACATACCTCTTTGATGGTTAAGTATTTTTGCACATTTAAACCATTTTATTCAGCCTGTTCTAGTCACTTCTTAGTGATAACAATTTTTATCTACTAAGAGGAGAATTTTAGTAAAAACTCGAGAGAATATTCAATCGAGAAAAAAGATTAGTAACCCATTGCCTGCAGATATGTTTTCATGCCGAGATATTTTGCTGTACTTAAGTTCTAAAACAGGTTAAAAGTTACATTTAGCCAAATCTTAAATATGGCAAAGTGTTCATGTTGTTACGTAGCTCGAACACGTAACATACGGTTCACAATGTATAAAGGACTAATATCGAGTAGCAACAGTGGAGTCAGCAGCTAACGGCTAGCACGGTCATTGTCTACTCAGCTCACTAGTTGTTGCCGCCCTACACAGACGTGTATTACTGTATCTACTGAGAATAAACATATTACTTACTTATATCTGTGTATTGTCATTCCTTCATGAGACAACAGATCTGACGGCGAAGGATTCGATTTAAACTCACTATGGAGCACCAATAGATCAACCGATGAAAGATTCATTTTGAACTACCAAGAATTGACAACATATTCGACAACAAATTATTTGAAAGCCAAACTTGCATCGAATTACCAACAAATTGTCGACAAAATAAATCAAAGAGTCAAAATTCTTTACGAATTGATAACTCAAGAGTCGTAGGTTCAAACCTAACTACCTACAGAGTGGCATTTTGGGGAAAATATATATACAATGGAGGACTTCAAAAGTTGTATACTACAGTTCAAAATTAATTATAGATTTGGCTAAAAAAATTAGAACTTAAATTTAAAAAAAAAATTTTAAGAGGTTTTTGAATTACAGAATAGTGCCACAATTTAAACAATATAACGTGATAGTGCTGATAGCAGACACAGAAAGAAAACTACAAGATCTCCGACAGAAGGTAACTGAAGAGAGTGACAAAAAAGGACAACAAATAAACTGTAAGAAAACCGAATGCATGGTCATCAGCAAAAAGGGCAGCTCAAAATGCCAATTACAAGTGAGGGAATACTAAAATCAAGCAGGTACAAAAATTTAAATACCTAGGAAGTGTTCTAACAGAAGACAGAAAGTCCGACACTGAGATCTGAAGGTGAATTGGCATGGCGAAGGAAGCATTCCAGAAGTTGAGTAAGGTATGAAGAAACAGGAAAATTTCCCTAGAAACAAAGAAGAGAGTACTGGATTGCTATGTGTTGTCAATTCTTCAATATGGCAGTGAATGCTGGACAATACCATCAAAGATGAAGGAAAAACTTGAAGCAACTGAAATGTGGTTCTACAGAAGGATGCTGTGAATATCATGGATCGAGCATGTAAGCAATGATGAGGCTTTTGAAAGGATGAAAATGAAAAGGAAATTAATACTGAGCATCAGGAAGAGACAACTAAAGTTCCTGAGACATGAAATGAGGAAGGAGGGCTTGGAGAACCTGATACTAACAGGCCAGATAGAGGGAAAAAGAGACAGGGGGAAAGCAGCAGATAACATATTTGAAGGACCTGATCAGGTGGATGACAGAATGAGGGATGCATGGTGCAACAGGAGAAAATGTGCTAAGAGCCACCAGGGATAGGAAGACGTGGAAAGCCACGATCGCCTATGTTCTGAAAAGACAAGGCACATAGAAGAAGAATATATATGCCAACTGTTTATAAGAAATTATGTGGATATAAAATGGGGGATCAATTCTATATTATAATCAATAAATAAATTGATCCCTCATTTTGTGGCCATGCTAGTTTCTATACGTTTATATTCTAGATTTATGGGCTTGAGCTAGTGGATGTTAGAGCCAGGTTTGGGTGGTGTAACAGAAGTAAGCGTGCTAAGAGCCACCAGAGATAGGGAGATGTGGAAAGCCATGATGGCCTACATCCTGAAAGAACAGGACACATAGAAGAAGAAGAGAGTTTAAACATTGCAGTAAATTTTATGTTAATTTAAATATGAACATTTTTTATTGATTTGTTTTTTATGGCTTACCAACCCTTTTGCAGGTTGTTTAGAGCTAGAAAATATTTCTAGATTATAATTTTGTTTGAAATAATGGCTTAGTAATACAAGTCTTACTAATTAACCCATAGCTGGAGGGAAAAGCAGTGGATTTATACTTTCCTCAAGAGTATTTGTGCATAAATGAATATGACGAACCCAATGGGAATTGGAACTCAACTCTCCAAACAACAATTTTGAGCCATTACTGATTACACCACCCACACATCCTCACTTACGACAGCTGGTATTACCAAGCAGTCACCCATCTAGGTACTGACCAGGATTGACATTGCTTAACTTTGGTGATCGTATGGAAAAACATATTTCAACCTGATGTGGTCATGAGCACATAAAGCTACCCATACATCTATGCTTACAGAACCTGGTATTCCCAAGCACCTGGTGTTCCCTAGCAGTCACCCATCAAGATACTGACCAGGCTCTATGTTGCTTAACTTTGGTGACCATACAGGAACCGATGTTTCAACATGTGGGCATAAGCCTAAAATGTAAATTTATAATCGATGAATGTCAAAGTTTTATTGGGCCTGACAAATCTTATTATATGAAACTTCTCATTTGGATGAGTGTGTAGCTTAATTAAAATGACCTTTGACAAAGAAAGCGTTTCCGTTTTTCTCCAGATATACAAAAATCTTAACACAAGGACAATTAACAAAATCCAGCTCAACCGACCTGCACAGAATTGCCTCCACATGACAACATCATTACCAAGTTACAAATACCTTTCTCTTAACCTCCAAAGCCAACATAGCGAAATGAAAAACACTTTCTCTTCCATTAATTCAAAGATTGTCATACCCTTAACGTTTTAGTCAATGAATAAAGCTAATGCTTCATGTAACAATTATTTTAATCCCCAAAGAGATTTTCATGACCAGTGTATAAAAAAAAACAAACAAAAAAAAAAAACAAACATTCAGCTGTCTTTGAATGACTGTTAACCATCACTATCACAATTACTACATCCCTGCCGGACTGCTGACCCCCACCCCCCACCAACCAATTCATCAAAAAGCCATACTTGTGTAAGTTCTGAAATTACCAGAAAGCTATAAATTATAACAGTTTTGTTGATTCATTGATTTCTTTTTTTGCAGGTCATTTAAAGCCTGTAGATATTTTTAGATTTTAAGATTACTTTTTAGGGGATATAATGGTTTAGTGATACAGATCTTACTAATTAACCCATAGCTGAGGGGAGAAGGTGGATTCATACCTTTCTCAATGGTATTTGAGGAATTAGAACTCAACTCTGATTAACAATTCCATGCCATTATGCCAGCCACACGTCTAAGTTTAATGTCCCTGATATTTGCAAGCAGTCACCTGTCACGGTACTTATGATAGGGTTCCAACTTTCAGAAGATCATGCAGAGCGTACCAACTTATATAATTTACCAGTTTTTGTATTAATTTAGCTGGTGAAATTTCAAATTCTGGACTGCAGAAAGACATTACACTAAAAACATGAATGAGGCCTTCAATTTATAAGATTCCGTTTCATTTTCAACATAAGATTAATTTGCATTAGTATCCCAAAGTTTTAAAGATTTGACCGTGTCATGTCAACTGTTGGGCCATGTCTCTATTTGAAAATGAGGAACACCTACAAGTGTGTCAAAGTGCAGTTTTCATTTTGAAGAAGATCAGATCCTAGTTAAAAAAAAGAAAAACCTATCAAAGACATACATATTTGCAAAGCTGTTTCGAGAGGATTGGCTGCAGTATCAGGGAAGTTGCCTGCATCAGCTTCAAAGGTTCTCACCCAGCTGCTATCTCTTTCTCTCAAATAATAAACATCTTAAGATTTAGTTAAGGAAGCAGAATCAACATCTTGTTCCTCAAAAATGTGAGTTAACAAGCTTTATTGAACTCCTCCTTTGCCTGTCTATTCTACAGCCTTCTTTGAATGTAAGAATTGAAAGAGAGAGAGAGAGAGAGACTGTAGAATGAACTAGCCCAAATGAGATGGGAGTACCCTTAACACAAGATCCAGTTATCTGAACAAAGCATGGGAATGTTAACAATTTCTCAAAAATATAGACGAGTCTAGTTAACGTTTAACACAGCCAAGCAAGTTGCAAATAAGGTTGAAGGAAATTCACACGTCTTTAAGAACATAGCCTCCATCAAATAAAAATAAGTTTTTTTTTTTTTTTGTTTTTTTAAAGGTTAGCTATATCAGCAAGGAATTCATACATCCATATTAGGTTTGGCTTTTTAAGACAGGGAGGTGGTGTAAAAAAAAAAAAAAAAAAAATAAAAAAAAAAAAAAAAAAAAAACATGCATAAAAAGGAAGGATGGTACGATGGTGCAACAGTGAATTGGAATTGCAACAGATTTTATAAGAAGAAAAAAAATGATTCCAGCTGGGGAATCTTTTCATCATCATCAGCAGCAGCAGCAGTAGTGAGGAATGGAGCTGGTTTATTGGTTGCCTTTTTCATGTTTCGGCTATTTTGGGACATGATCAGTATTTCTCCATTAGAGAGGGTGAGTCTGTGCAGCTTCCTGCTTTTTGTTTTGTTTAGGTGATTTTTTTTTGTTTTTTTTTTTTAGGCAGAGGGTTTTAAGTACATTTTACTTTTTATTGTTGGTGGGAGAGATGCAAAAACTTCCTTGTTGCAACAATTACAGGTACAAGAATGGTATATACAGAATGTCTTTCCTTCATCGTAAGTCTGTTGGACACACTTTTACATCTGTGCAGCAATGGTAATGTACAATCACTCCATTCGGATAACGAGCAAATGCACTGAAAAGACAAAATAAGTTAAAAATGAGAAGCAAAAAACAAATTTCAAAATCTGCCCCAAACAAGAAAAAGACAAACTGTCAAATATGAACGTATTCATATTTCTTTTGAGCAATCAAGCTCTTGGATGTGGATTGTGGTGCAGTGGATATTGACTCAGAATGACAAATCGGGGAACCGAGTTCAAATTCCAGTTGAATTCCTCGCATTTACTTATGCGCAAATACCCTTGGGAAAGGTATTAATCCATCTTTACCCTCTAGTTATGGATTAAATAATAAGACAGATTGGGTTCTATAGCCTTGGCTGGCAACCAGTCTATCGCAGAAAGCAAAGGCAACCTACTGCGGGATAATCTGAGTCTCTTTCGAGACATGATCGCCCAAAGTACGTATCACGTATAGCACTTAACTGATTGTCAAGCTCTTAACTGTTAGTGAATTTGTGAACAAATTTTCAACGCTCTACGCCCTCATCAGGTTGATGACAAAAGTTCTCGATAGATAATTCACCCTTTTTGCCAATTAGTTACGATGTGTCTTATTCATTTTGTATTGCGTCTTCTGTTTTAAATAAATAATGTATAACACACTCGAGTCTGTCTACCATGAGAAACAAAATAATTTTTCCCCTACAACTAGAGAAAGAGGGAAGAGGGAAAAATTATATATATATATATATATATATATATATAAAGAAAGAAGAGAAGGAAAAGAAGGAAGAGAAAAGGAAGAAAAGAAAAAATGAAGGAAGAGGAAGAGAAAAAGAAAAAAATTCCTGGTAACGTAAACAAAAACAAAACAGAAGACGCAATGCAAAATACAGAAGACACATCGTAAGTAACCAGCAAAAAGGGCAAATTATCAATCGAGAACTTTTGTCATCAACCTGATGAGAGCATAGAGCGCTGAAAATTTGTTCACAGATTCACTGACAGCTAAGAGGTCGACAACAATCAACAAATAAACAAAAAATGTCAAACATTAGTATCGTAAATACTGTAAATTATTAGTATCAGTTAGCTTATCTTTTCAAACCTAAACTTATTTATAAATGGAACTGTGTGTGTGTTACCTATAGACTTCGAAACAGCTGAACCGATTTTCTTGAAAATTTACACAGTTGTACTATAAGCGTCTGCAAGTGTTCTTAGCTAGGTTTTGTGTCAAGGTACCCCTGATAAATATCGAAAATCGAAAAAATTGGGTTATAGAAGGAGTGGTCCGATTTTAATCAAATTTGATACACTCATAGACAAAGACATAAGAAATGATATTCAGAAGTTTCAAGGCTGCAGTTCTTACAATAGTGCAGAAAATCGATAATTTATATATATATATATATATATATAAGGCAAGATGTTTGTGTGCGTGTGTGTGTGTTTATCTACCTGTATGCTTGTATTTTTTTCAGCCCTCTTATTTTAGTTTTTGCTTCAGGTTTGGCTCTAAGGAGGTATAATTGTAGTTCTTAGTCTCAGCCATGATACCATTTACTCAGAGGACTTATTTAGCCTTCAAAATTCAGTTTACGATGAAAAAAAACTTATTTGATATTGATACAAGGAAATCAAAATTTGACTTACATCCATTCATTTTTCTTTCAGTCTACGGTTTCGCTTTAACTGGAAACAACTATTGCTTTTAGTCTTTCATGCCAACGTCCAAAGAGTCGGAGCTCCAGGACTATGGATTAGTTTTAAAGCTTTCATTACACCCGAGCAACGCCAAGCTATACTGATAGTACCAAATATATCAAACTACGTTAATATTTATACTTACTTGATGTAGGCCTCTTGTCGGGTAGGGTTACTCAGATCTCAGTTTCATCTCTGTTGGCAGACAGATAGCGGCTTAGCCATGTCCCTGCCCTAGGACAGATATACTTCTGAGAAAATAACACTGACAGGTACCCGGTTTCAGGGAACAGTGTCCTGAGGCTGAACCCCTATTGCAATTTTTGTTCTTGGCTCATGCGTACATGTCTGGGTTTCCCACACTAACATGACCCTGTGTCATATCCAAATCTTAGTGAGGAGATGAGGAGGGGGTAAATATCTAAATTAATATTTGAAACTAATTAAATATTCAAACTATTTAATATTAGTGCCTTATATTTTCAAATGAAAAGTTGATTAAACTATTTTATCTGTAGCATTAAAGATGACAGCAATTTTTTAAAGTAATTTTGCACTTGCAATAGTCGTACTTTCTGCATGTACAATCAAGGTTTCTTTATCATTACAACTATTGTCATATATAAATTATTTTTGAATTATTAAAATGAAAAAATATCCAAACAAAGCTAAAAAGGAACAAAAGAAAAACACTATCAGCAACCGGATCTCTCCTACTTACAAATGCAATGTTCACTTGTTAAGCTAAGGCAATGTATGACAGTTGATTGGTGTTATTCCTCTCTCTCTCTGACAATGAAATATCTAAGTGTTGCACGTGACACACGCTTAAATGATCATGTCTCGAAAGAGAAATGACTGACTGGGCAGAAGATTTTCCCACAGTAGTTTGCCATTAATTTCTACAGTAGACTGGTCACCAACCAAGGCTATAGAACCCAGTCTGCCCTGTTATTTCACCAAAAACTGGAGGGAAGAGACAAATTAATATTTTCCCAAGTGTACTTTCAATCTCTTTCTGAGTACTTGGTTACTTTGAGAAATAAATGACATCTTTTAATTATGATACGTGAAAGATTATCTGGGAGTATGAACGGATTTTATTAAAAATAAGCAGACACAATGTTTGCAATTTATTTAATCTGCCATGTCTAAAAGAAAATTTTCTGCCTGCCTGAGTACATATATTTATGATGCTCTTCCTAGTCATTGAGCACTTTAGAAAGGGGAAGATTTCATAAACAGCAGTTATTTATGGCTTTATGTGATGCTCTTTTTCGATATCGAGCACTTTCAACTGCTGGCGTATTTGCATTGGTGTAAATATATTACACACTTTAAAAATTTTCTTCCTCAAATGTCTACTAAATGGATTAGTGGGTGAATCTTCGGCTTTGGTCCCGGCCTCAGGTGGGCATTTAATCCAACCACACTGATGAGCTGTGATACAGCGAAAGAGGCCTGTATGTGGATATATATAATAAATTATAGTTTAGAACATGTACAAATTGCAATTTACTACAACAGTGTACATTTTGTGTTGACATGGAAAGAACAATATGTTGAAATAAAATGTACACTTTTGTAGTAGATGATAATTTGTACATGTTCTAAACTATAATTTATAATAAATAAATATTTATAGCTATTTCTATATTGAGCACCTGTTTTAAATTAATATTTTGAACATTGTTAATATTTTCTTTGTTTTTTATTCACTTGGAGATATATATATATATATATATGGTGTGTTAAGTATTTAAGGAAATGTTATTTTTACTATAGCAATATATTATTTGACTTTATATCTTCCATATTTATCAATGGCAAACCCTTATGCTTACACAAGAATTGAAGAGACACAGTTATGGCTATCAAAGCTGAATATAGCAATTTAGAAACAGCATGACTTAAAAGTCACTAGATCTTTTGTCGACAAAGTTCGTAAGAAGTTAGAGACCAAGAATGAAAATGTATTACTAGTATCAAAATGTAAGAATCATTTGAACACCTGAATTTATTCGGCAAGTACAGCAAACCATTGATGTCAATTTCACAAGATCAATGAGGTTGATTGCAAAAACAATCAGAATTGTCTGTTATGAAGACATCAGATACAAGTCTTATGTGATGAGAAAAGGTCATTTTATACCAGAAAAGGTAAGGGAAAAAAATATCACTAAATCAGCTCCTAAATAAACTTAAAAATCCAGCAGATGGAGATGTTATTTGGTTCTTTTCAGATGAGAAAATCTTCGACCAAGATCAGAAAATAAACAAAAGAAATGACAGATGGTTAGGCGCAGACTCTTCGGAAGTTCCAAGAGTAATACATGCAAAATTTCTTGTAACACTCCATGAATTCGGAGGTTGTCAGCAATGAAGAATTTTATTTTGCGACAAGTACTTATAAACAAGAGCAAAGGTGTTATTGGTTTTATTAGACAATGGATTGTATCACTTCATGTTCTCCAGGAACTTGTCTGATTTTTCCACAAACCTGATGAATATTCATGAGCACTCCTATATATAAAAGTTCTGAAAAATAAATAACATCTTTGGTCTTGTATATAAACAACTATCACAAAATAAAATCTTTATATTGACCTTGGTAAAGACCCTCAAAGGGTAAAATGCATCAGCTAAAATAAATTTTCATTTTGTCACATTTATATATATATATAAAATTCAATACATGGAGATGAGGTACACTAATGTAGGGATTGAAAAGTAATTTTCAATCCACACCCATACATGAAACTCAAAGTTGTACAAAATGATTTTGTTTGTTTGAGTTTTGTTTAATGGCATATCAACACCTCTGTGGGTTATTTAATGCCAAAAAGGTATGGTTTTAAGGGTATTTTTTTAATGTTAGGTTATAGTGATAAGGTTGATTTAGATTTTGATGAAATTTTTTTTTATTTTAGAAAACTGAAGATGTTTTATAGTTTTGTATTAAAAAATGTATTATGGCAATAATTTTTTTTTCCTTCAAAAATGTACATTTTTTCTATAAAAGTCTTTTTTTTATACTTCATAGTGTTTTGACCCCAGTTTGGGGGTTAACTATTTGCCTATAGCTGGAACCCTAACAGGTGATATCACTCTGGGTTAGGGTGAACCTAGGAACAACAGCAATTAAGAGGTGGCTCCATGCTCCTCACAACCTCCCAATCAGAGGCCTTGCTGCCAGATGCAGTTTACCGTTTACCTTTGTGCAAAATGGAGAGGAACAAAATAGATATAAGAAAAATAAAATAATTTCTTGTATTGTTGTGGAATTTGTTATAAAGTTCGGTTGCACTTGAGAAGAGCGAAAGAAAAAAGTTATAAATGTTTTGTTTCTTGAGCCTCATGCTGAGAAAAAGAAAAGAAAATATTAATGACACTCGACATCTTAAGCCAAGATTCTATATGAAGTCAAACATTGGAATTATGCAAGTCATTTGAGAAAAAAAATTTTTTAAATAAAAAAAGTATTGTTCTAAACCAGGTGTTCCTTGAAAATTGCCAGGTCACTCCCTTGGCAACCACCTAGATGGACCAGGCAAATCCCTTGGCACTCCCAAGCAACCAACACCATTTTCTGGCAACTACAGTTAGTAATATATTTGGAAGTTAGGCAAGAGTTAAAGAAAATTCTGATAGAAATAAATGTGGAATTAAGAATCCAGGCTTGCTGACTGCTGGATATTTGGTATAATGTTTCATTTCCTAAAAATAAAGGCATCCTACCCAGAAGATTAATAGATCTTGGAGTTCTACCATTATCAAGAGATCCTGGTTTTGCATAAGAATTTTGAATTCCAAATTCATAGATTCCTAGCTACAAAAGAAAATGTTTGTTCTAATTCCCAGTAAGAGAAACAATTTGACTTAATTCTCCAACAATGAAATTACAGGCAAAAGAAAGTGGAAATATTAAATTCTAAGTCTCTTTATTTATGAGCTTTTAGCTTTCAAGTCATGAAGCAAGAGAAGCAAGAGAAGGCGGTTTATCTGCATATGTGTTTGTAGATGTCATGGAACTGCGAAACGAGCCCATGCAAGGCAGTTTTTGGAATGACTTGGCGCATGCGTCATTGGCGAAAGTGAGGCTCTCACATGCGAGAAATTTTGGTTTCTTGCTCAAGACCAAACACTCATAAAAAGAGCCACCTTTTGTTTTGGAGTCAGTTTAATGTTGGTGATTCGTGTTCAGAGTGTTTTTTTTACAGTGCGCAGGGAACGGAGTCCCAAGTAAAGCAGTGTTCCAGGTTCTACGTGGAGCAGATAGGAGAACGGATCCAAGTGGTTATTAATTCCTCTACCAACTACACTGCGAGAAACAAATACTACAAGTCATAATGCCAGTACATTAAATACAGTGAAAGATTTGCAGAAACTTTCCTTTATTTTTAACTTAAATATACATTTTATTGGCAAGTAAAATAGGGTAATATGTAAAAATAAAATATAGAATCATTTGAGAGACAATCAAATGACATTATGTCTGAAGCTTTAGTCTCAAAGAGTTCAAGATTTTAAAGTTTGTTCAATCTCCCAGGTATGAGATCCCAAGTAGGCATATACGCTGACGACACTACAGTTTACTCTCACATCGATCAAAAATCTGCTGAGGCTGACAAAGCGAACCTCGCTGCCGAGCTTGAAGAGGACCTTCAATCCATAGCTGACTGGGGTAAGAAATGACTTGTGAATTTTAATGCTTCCGAAAAGAAGCTGCTATCTATTAACCATTAGCATGGATCAGGCTAGTCTCCCTGAAAGCAAAACACTTTGTCACCTTGGCTTAACTCTCACAAAAGACCTCAAGTGGAATGACTATATAGAATCAATAGCTAAATTCGCTGCTAAGAAAGTTGGTTCTGTGTAAGGCCAGGAAGTTTTTTCAACCGGAAACAATCCTGCACATATACAAATCTACCATCCACCTGTGCACTGAATACTGCTGCCATATCTGGTTGGGTGCTCCTGCTATCCACCTAGGTATCCTTGACAAAATCCAATGGAGAATCTGTAATGTAATAAATCCTGACTTGGCAGCTCAGTCACTTTCTCACCGGTGCAATGCGGCTTCCTTATGTCTCTTCTACAAATACTTTCACGGCTTCTGCTCTGATGAACTTAGCTCACTGGTGCCTCCTATATATAAATTTACTCGAGCCACAAGATTAGCAACGAGGTCCCACCCCTTTACAGTGAAACCAATAAATTGTTAATGCAAATTCTACTCCAGCAGCTTCTTTTCCTACACTTCTCGCCTTTGGAATTCCCTTCCATTTACTTGCTTTCCCGACAGCTACAATCTACAAGGGTTTAAATGTAAAGTCATTAGTCATCTCCTATCTCACTAACCTGCATCATCTCTAACATGCTTCCTTCTCCGTCCACTCCACTCTCATCAGTATTCTCATCCTTCTCTAACCCACTTCCTGACACCCCCTATAACTTGTCACTCTTTTTAATAACTTTCCTCCTATGTAATCCCCACTCAAAACAGTGGCAGTAAAATACCTTGCTTGGGGGTGATATGATTATAAAAAAAATTTCTATACAATTATAATGTGGATATAAAGTGGGGGATCAATTTTACATTACAGTCAATATATAAATTGATCCCTCACTTTATGGTCACATCCATCCTTCTCTTACCCACTTCCTGACACCCCCTATAACCTGTCACTCTTTTTCATAACTTTCCTCCTATGTAACTCCCTTTAAAACAGTGGCAGTAAAATACCTTGCTTGGGGGGGGGGGGGCATATGATTATTAAAAAAAAAATCTAAATTTTAAAATAAGATTAAAAGAAATTAGAAATTTAACATTTTTTAAAATTTTCAACCAAAGTAGCAAATTTTAGATTTCCTTTCTAAATGCAAACTTTATTCACATTATATTTCTATTGTACTTGCCTTTGTTGTTATCATCCCTATGTTTTTTCCATTGCAAACATCTGACATTCTACAGGAGCAGATTGTTTCATTCCACTGCCCATGTCTAGAGAGACCTTGTCATGTGATTTAGTTATTGTTTGCCCAGTTTCAACTTTGCTACCTGGATCAGGGATTGAACTCACAATTACTATGCCTCCAAATTCCTGAACCAACACTTTTCATCTACTAAGCTATTGTCCTGCAGGTCAATCCTAAGTCTAGAACTTGGAGTCCTAAACATAAACTGCCTGCTACTGACACAGCTGCTCCTTGTCATTCTTGACTGAATTCACCAGGAATTCTCTTTTCATATTTCGGCTGTAGTTTTACAATTATTTCACTTTATTGACAAGGTCATAAATGGCTAATCAGCCTTATAACATTTAGTGCTGCCATCAAAAATATTTGTGTGCTCATTGAACATTTACTAAGCTTAACTTAGTCTTATATAAAGCCACAAGACGAGCATATTAATTAGGTACCACCACACATTTTCAAGAATTAACTTATTTTAAAAATACAATGGCTAGATGATTTTCATGAAATTTCAATTTTCGATTAGTAAATATAATCTTCACTTCATAACCTACCAGCCAAATGTCTACAAGTCATGAAAATATTTTTAAAACATTTTTTGAAACTTTATAAATTATAATTAAAAAGACAAAAACGACAACAATTCTTTTAAAATTACTTTATTAATCAAAATCTTTTTTCTTCAGACTATAATGTCTGACATTTATATTATTAAAGCAATTAAAAGCTTATCTAATTAAGTAATGTTTTTAATGTTTTATTGCATTTTTATTTTACTATTCAGAGCAGATTTTTGGTAAAAGGGGCTAAATGGTTTTAAAAAATAATACACAGCTGACATTCCCCAATGAGTCCTGCCTTTAACTTAATGAAACCATTTTTGCCTACGAAATTTAATTTCTTCAAATTTCATGAATTTAGGTGAAGGGGAGTAACATGCAAAAAAAAATATTTTTACGGATATTTTTTTAAAATGATGATTTTTAGAAATAATTTCATTAATTTGGGAATAAGCCTAGAAAGTTTCATTAAAATTCGACAATTATTTGATTCTGTAAGAATTTCAAAATTAATGTGTTTGTCATTGGAAAAAAAGTAAGTTTTGTAATATGTTTTCCATTGTAAACTCTTGTAATGATTTAGCTTCATGCTAACAAAAATAAAAACAAGATTTTTACCAAAATTTCAAACATGTTAGAATTTAAAGATTTTGAAAAATAATTAAAAACTAGATTGATCTTTCATTTTAATAACAAACATGTTGATAGAAAAAGTTTGTTTTAAGTTTGGGGGTCTGTTTTTTTCAGCGATTTAATGGAGGTACCTAAAACCATTGTGCAATGGTATACACAAAGTCATTTTATTGTTAAGAATAAAAAATGCTATTTAGTGATTAAAAAAAAAAAAATCAAAGGAGTCAGAAATATAAAAAAATTCTCAGTGATTGACTTATTAAATAAAAATACTGTCAACTATTCAAAATATTTTACAAGTATTTTCAATTTTCAGGATTTTACTTAATTTTCATTATGGTTCTTCTGACTTCATTCTATTTTTTTTTTTAATTAGATAAAATATTAATTTTCTTCTATAATATTCCTTTCAATTTCACATACTTTATTAATGCTGATGTGATCGATTCTGACTTGGCAGACTGGCTGCACTCTCTCTCTCACCGGCGTGACATGGCTTCCCTGTGTCTATTCTATAAATACTTTCACAGCTTCTGCTCCGATGAACTTAGATCACTGGTGCCCCCTAGGTATGAATTTGCACAAGATACTAGATTAGCAACTAGATCCCGCCCTTTTACAGTGAAACCGATAAAATGCAACTGCAATTTCTACTCCAACAGTTTTTCTTGCACTTCCCAACTGTGGAATTCCCTTCCACATGATTGCTTCCCTGACGACTACAATCTCCAGGAGTTTAAATGTAAGGTCAATAGACACCTCCTAACATACTAGCCATCTTTCAAACACTCTTCCCATCTACCCAACCTCCAGCCTCGGTATCCTTACCCATCTATCACCCTCCTTCTGACATTTCCTGTATTTAACCACTCTTTCTCTTCACCTTCCCCTATGTAACCCCATGCGCAATAGTGGCAGTAGAATGCCTTGCTTGGGGTGAAATGATTAAAAAAATATATATATATATATATTTGAAATTGGAATATCTTGAATTCTTATTAGATGAAATATTACCAACCATAATTACTGTTTGATTAGTATTTCTTTCATCTTATACTTCATTTTAGTCTAGTCATTAGTAAGCAATATTATCTTTAATTTTTATTAGACAAAACATTGCCAACTATTATTAGGATTTAATTAGAATTTTTTTTCATTTTAACTTCACGTATTTTTCATCAGAGTAACTCAGACATTCATTCTGCAACCATTAGTAAACAAGTCATGAAAGTCTTGAATTATTATTAGACGATGGATTTCTTAACCATTATTACTTTTTGACAAGTATTTATTTTCGTCTTAATTTTAGTTGCTTTTATTCCCTCATCAATTTTCTACCATTTGTAATCAGCATGGATTGTAAATTACCGCTTGAGCTCTTGGCAAAATTCTCATGCACATCCCATTTGCATATTCAATACTACTTTAGCTCCAAGAGATTTACGCCTGGCAGGAAACTTAACTTCATCATTTCAATATTCCTCCACTTTCACAAATGAAAACAAGAGGCAACCTAACTGTGGTTCTACAGAAAGATGCTGAGAATGTTATGGACTGAGTACAATGAGGAAGCCTTAAAGAAAATGGAAACAAAGCTGTTTGTATTTAAAATCAAAAAGAGATGTCTTAAATTTCTTAGGCACATAATGAGGAAGGAGTGTTTGGAGAATTTAATACTCACAGGACATCAAAAGCAAAAGGGGAGGCAGCAGGTCACCTATCTGACCAGCTTGTGGGAATGGATGACAGAATGGGGAGCAGGGGGCTTGGCAAATGTGCAAAAGACTTTAAGGGATAGAAAGTTGGGGAGAGCCATGATCATCAATGCCATGAAGGGACACATTAAGAAAGGAGTAGTAGTACAAGAGGTTGCTGAACAGATTTTAACCAAACCCACTTCCCCAAATTTGTCCAAAAGACTAAACATCAGATTTTGTTTTTATTTACTTTTTTTTTTAAGTGGTGGTAGGGTTCGTTTTTAATCAGACTGAGAACTTTCAAGCACCTCTTCATTGAATTTTTATTAAATGAAAGAAATACTCATCAAAAATAAACAATATCATATATATATATATATATATATATATATATATATATATATATATAAGAAACTGAATGCCAGAAACCTAAATAGCAAAGTACAAAACAAAATCATTAATAAGAAATGTAACTGTAGGGACAACAATAAATGCCTACTTCAAGGACTTTGTAAAACGAAAGAAGTCATTTACAAAGCAAAAGTACATTACTTAAATGGTCAAAACAAAACATATTTGGAATCAACCAAAGATATTTTTAAGACTAGATGGTTTAATCATAAGTCTGCTTTTAAACTAGAAAACTTAAAAAATTGTATAAAATTGGCTAACCACATGTGGAAATTGAAATTAAAGGAAAAGACCCAGACACAACCTGGAGTATAATGAAAACAGCCAAGCTGTACAATAGTGGCAAAATATGTAGACTCTGACAGGAAAGAAAGTTAGCTATTATATTATTCCCAAACAAAAATCCAAACTTATTTATAAATGAAACTTTGTGCGTGTGTGTATCCGTTACCTATAGACTCCGAAACAGCTGAACCGATTTTCTTGAAAATTTACACAGTTGTACTATAAGCGTCTGCGAGTGTTCTTAGCTAGGTTTCATGCCAAGGTACCCCTGATGAATATCGAAAATCAATAATCGAAAAAATTGGGTTATAAAAGAAGTAGTCCGATTTTAATCAAATTTGATACACTCATAGACAAAGACATAACAAACAATATTCAGAAGTTTCAAGGTTGTAGCTCTTACAATAGTGCAGAAAATCGATAATATCTATATCTATATATAAAAAAGGCAAGATGTCTGTGTGTGTGTGTCTGTTTATCTGCCTGTATGTATTTTTTTCAGCCCTTTTATTTTAGTTTTTACTTCGGGTTTGGCTCTAAGTAGGTATAATTGTAGTTCTTAGTCTTAGCCATGATACTATTTACTCAGAGGACTTATTTAGCCTTCAAAATTCAGTTTATGACGAAAAAAACTTATTTGATATCGATACCAGGAAATCAAAATTTGACTTACATCTATCTATTTTTTAGTATATGGTTTCACTTTAACTGGAAACAACTATTGCTTTTTAGTCTTTCATGCCAACATCCAAAGAGTCTGAGCTCTAGGACCATGGATTAGTTTTAAAGCTTTCATTACACCCAAGCAACGCTGGGCTATACTGCTAGTAAATTACTAAATGAAAGAACAGAAATGATGACTAAGTGTAACCATACCAACAGAATTTTTTTCTTTTTTTCTTATAATTGCTTCAAGCAAGGCAATCTACCGCCATTGGTGTACAGGAGTTACATAGGAGGAAAGTTATGAGAAAGAGTGACAGCTTATAGGGGGCGTCAGAAAGTGGATAAGAGAAGGATGAGAATACTGCTGAGAGTGGAGTGGATGAAGAAAGGAGCATGAGAGAGAGGATACAGGTTAGTAAGATAGGAGATGACTATTGACTTAACATTTAAATTATTGGCGATTGTAACTGTCAGGGAAGTAAGTGAATGAAAAGGAATTCCACAGGTGGGAAGCGCGAGAAAAGAAGCTGTTTTTCACACTTTCTGTCTTCTGCTATAACACTTCTCAGAAGGTTACAGAACATAATTCATTCTACTATTTAACCAGTAGCTGGAGGGAGAAGAGATGGATTAATATCTTTCCCAAGGGGATTTGCACGTAAGTGAATGCAACGAATTCGACTGGAATAGAATTTGCATTTACACTTTATTGGTTTCACTGTAAAAGGGGTGGGGCCTAGTTGTTAATCTTGTGGCTCAAGTAAATTCATATATAGGGGGCATCAGGGAGCAGAAGCCGTGAAAGTATTTGTAGAAGAGACACAGGGAAGTTACATTGCGCCAGTGAGAAAGTGACTGTATCTGAGCTGCCAAGTCGGGATCGATCACATTACAGATTCTCTGTTGGATTTTGTCAAGGACACCTAAGTGGATAGCAAGAGCACCCGACTATTATATATGGCAGCATTATTCAATGCATGGGCAGATGGTAGATTTATATATGTGCAGGATGGTTTCAGACGGGACAATCATGAATGAAAACGTTCTAACTTCTACTAATTTTAAAAATTGCGTGTTCATAAAAAAAAATCCCTGTTACATGAGCGTTCTTAAAAAAATAGTAAAATCAGTTATTGTAAATTGCCTGAAGACACTGGAAGGTAGCAACTGTGGTTGTGTAAAAACTCATTTACAAATGAAAAATATTAAAAAATTCTACAATATAATTGTATTGAACACTTTTTAATATAACTGTGTATTGGTCTAATTTAATTATAGCCAAAAACTAAATATATATGTATATTTATTAAATTTTATGAAATCCATTATGAAATGGATTAACTTTGAAATATTATAAACTAGCATCATAGCCCAGCGTTGCCAGTGCAAATCATAACATTTTAGTAGTATGAGAAGATGCCACTTTTTTCTTTAACATTTTTTTTTTGTTTGTTTGTTTGAAAAAACACTTTTTTTTTTTAAAATATTTCTTTTGTTTCGGGGGGGGGGGGGAATATTCACATTTTTTGTTGACCAAATTAATTTTTAAAATGTCAAAATAAAAATTAAATATAAAAGGCTCACTTTTTTTTAAAATAAAAAAATATTTTAGTCGCTTTCGACACGTGTGATTTGATTACTGTGACATAATTCAGCAACCATCTTAGATCTTTTACAGAGCAAATGTAAACAATCGGCTCCATTGGCCAAAAAGTGCGAAAGGGAAAATTGCTGAACTTAAAACTCAAAAGTATGTCGACCTGGCTTCCCTGGAGATGTGTCCCTAGAAAGTTTGAATGGCATAGCTTAAAAAATATAGGCATGCATAGGGAACAGTCACACACAGACTCACAGATTGCCAGATATATATATATATATATATATATATATATTTATTTATATAAATATTTTTTCTGTAAATAAATTCTCTTTGTTTACATTAGGATATGAAAACACAGTAGAAATGAATATTATGAAAAATCAGGAAAAATGTATGTTTAAATGTGTGTTATTTCAGGCTTTGTCTATCTAAGTCATTCATAGTCGAGTGGTCTAAGACATGTCAGATCACTTGATGGCTTTTCCGTAGGGTACTCAGTATTTTTGCATCCCATTAAAGACTTTATACCAATTTATTTGTATTTTTATTAGTTATTATTATAGTTTTATTAGTTATAGTCATCATTATTATTATTAAGTTTTATGAAATATTGTTGGTATTGTTAAGAATAATAATTAACTTATCCCCTTTTTCTTTTTTAAACATATCATGCACGATAAAAATATTGTCATAAAACCAAAAAAGATAAAATATTAATATTTACAAAATGAAGATATTATTATTACCGATAGAATTAATATATAAAAAGCTAACAATTCAATTCTTCTAGTGAAAATACAGCCCCTAAATTTACTGTCTTGTATTTGAGAATGGCCAACTAAAAGTCCAGTCCAAGGTCATCTTATCACCTGGGATAGAAACACCGCCTCCCTTAATAACACTGTAAATCTAACCCCCTCACCCAGGGTTTTCTTTTTTACTCTGTCCTCCCATTAACCCATTTATTTTTATGAAGAATTTATGTGTGTGCAAGCTGCATTCACCCTAGTTGGGTTGAGCCAGCTTCCTCCCGATGGAGAAAGTTTCATTGTGATTTGTTTTAAGGGCAGGGCCCCAAATACTACCCTGTTATTTAACCCATAACTGGAGGGAAGGGACGGATTAATTCTTTTCTCAAGGGTATTAGTGTGCAAGTGAATGCAGGGCATTTCACCGGAATTTGAAATTGGCTCACCGATTTTTCTTTCCAAGCCGATATCCACTGCACCACAACACAGATCTGTGAAGAATTTGGCCTGACGAATGGATTTACAAAAGCATCCAATCTATTTTCATTTTAATATTCTGTTAAATTCTAACATTGAGTTCTCATCAGATTACAATTCTCCGTGGAATTGACCTTACAAAGTACCAAGGATACTACTTATATATATATATATATATATATATATATGGGAACACATTGAAGTAATGTCTTTCATCTTCAACAAAGCTGGCCTAAATGACCTTTTAGAATTTCTAAAATATAGTTGCAAAAGAAGATAGCATATAACCATCGCACATCAAATCACAACACTTCTACTTATATCTCGACAGCAATAGTCTCACAAAAGATCAACAGGCAGAAGACAAAAAACAAATTCTTCAACATTAAATGACTAAAAAGGGTAGATATGCTGGTGAAACAAACAACTAAACTACACTAATCCATCTATCTATTAGAATTTCTAAAACCCACAAAATTATATAACAAAATATAGTTGCAAAAGAAGATAGCACATAACCATCGCACATCAAATCACAACACTTCTACTTATATCTCGACAGCAATAGTCTCACAAAAGATCAACAGGCAGTAGACAAAAAACAAATTCTTCAACATTAAATGACTAAAAAGGGTAGATATGCTGGTGAAACAAACAACTAAACTACACTAATCCATCTATCTATTAGAATTTCTAAAACCCACAAAATTATATAACAAAATATAGTTGCAAAAGAAGATAGCATATAACCATCGCACATCAAATCACAACACTTCTACTTATATCTCGACAGCAATAGTCTCACAAAAGATCAACAGGCAGTAGACAAAAAACAAATTCTTCAACATTAAATGACTAAAAAGGGTAGATATGCTGGTAAAACAAACAACTAAACTACACTAATCCATCTATCTATTAGAATTTCTAAAACCCACAAAATTATATAACAAAATATAGTTGCAAAAGAAGATAGCATATAACCATCGCACATCAAATCACAACACTTCTACTTATATCTCGACAGCCCTAGACTCACAAAAGATCAACAAGCAGTAAACAAAAACCAAACAAATTCTTCAGCATTAAATGACCCAAAAAGATAGATATGCTGGTAAAACAAACTAAACATTGTAGTAATGAATAGCAACTCTGATTGAGGATCCAAAATCCGACTTCAAATTCCAGTCAAGTTCGTTACATATTCTTCTATCCCTTCTACCCCAACTATGGGCAAGTAGCAGAACAGACAGGAACCTATAGCCTTGGGTGGCAACCAGTTTAGAAGAAGGACAACTAAGAACTCAAAATCTGATAAGGGTCATTTGCAGACCTCGTGGCATACTATGTGCACCAGTTATCAGTATTCATTTCTTCCACACAAGCCTTCACCACTATAATCAGATCATAGTATCAATAGTAGTGGCTGGTCAACTATATGTCCAGTTAAAAAGAACAAACTAAAATTTAACACAAATGAAATAAACATTAATTTTCAGCAGAAAAAAAAAAAACAAACCTTTTGACTTTTCCATTTGAGTAGTTTAATGTAGTTATAAAATCCAAGTAACTCAAATATACCTTCAAGGCATTTATAAGGTTAAATTCTATTACATACAACTCTTGATTGTAAATTTTACTGACTTTTAAAATCCACACTACTCATAGTGTTACATGTCATTCTTTCAACATGAACTAAAAGTTAAAAGGATAAAATACTTATAAACTCAATAAACAAACGTCTGAAAAAGTCAAGTAGGGACAACGGGAGGGGGGGGGTGAACCTCTGCAAGATAACGATAAAGTTTTCATCGCTTAATTGGTCCGTGTCTATAGAAGACGACCTTCTGAAATATAGGACACATTCTATTCAAAGATAATGGAACTGAAAATATTTGATTAATAACCAAAATTATCGAATTTCAATTTTTTCCCCACTTACTCACAGCAGCTGCAGAACATTTACTGACCTCTGACAATCCCTCTCTTTGTGACTTTTCAATACATTTACATCAGATACAAAACTGTCAGGGATACTTCCTCCCTGACAATCCCTTTCTTACTGATTTTCTATTAACACTAGTGCTGAAATTTTTATATAAATAATGGCAAATTTCAACAGTTAGTCATCAAAATTATTTTGCTACCATCATACGTATTTACTTTTAATAAAAACCAGTGAAGCTAAGCAGAGAAGTATGAGCACATTTCATGTCTAATAAGTCAAGTGTTACACTTGGTCAGTCATGTCTTGAAAGAGACACGACTGACTAGGCAGAAGATTTTCACGTGGTAGGTTGCTATTACTTTCTGTGGTAGACTGGTTGCCAACCAAGGTGGTTCTTCTATGTGCCCTGTCACTTCAGGACGTAGGCAATCATGGCTTTCCATATTTCCCTATCTCTGGTGGCTCTGAGCACGCCTTCTCCTGTTACACCATGCAACCCTCGTTCCATCATCCACCTGATTAGGTCCTTCAAATATGTTATCCATTGCTTTCCCCTGTCTCTTTTTCCCTCTATCTGGCCTGTTAGAATCAGATTCTCCAAGCCCTCCTTCCTCAGTGCTTGTCCCAGGAACTTCAACTGTCTCTTCCTGATGCTCAGTATTAATTTCCTTTTTGTTTCCATCATTTCCAAGACCTCAGCATTGCTCACATGCTTGATCCATGATATTCGCAGCATCCTTCTGTAGAACCACATTTCAGTTGCTTCAAGATTTTCCTTCATCTTTGATGGTATTGTCCAGCATTCACTGCCATATTGAAGGACGGGCAGCACGTAGCAATCCAGTACTCTCTTCCTAGTTTCTAGCAAAATTGTCCTGTTTCTTAATACTTTACTCAACTTCTGGAATGCTTCGCCATGCCAATTCGCCTTCGGATTTCTGTGTCGCACTTTTCATCTTCTGTTATAATGCTTCTCAGAAGGTTACAGAACATAATTCATTCTACTATTTAACCAGTAGCTGGAGGAAGAAGAAATGGATTAATATCTTTCCCCAAGGGGATTTGCACATAAGTGAATGCAACGAATTCGACTGGAATTTGAACTCGGCTCTCCAATTTCTTATTTCAAGCCAATATCTGCTGCACCACAACACATATCCCCGGGTCTAATAAGAAAGGCTAAAAATCTGCATAATACATAACTGTAACATGTACATTGAGCTTGGAGAGGGGGGGGGGAACAACAACAACAAAAACAAATAAATAAAACATTAATCTCAGTGACAATAAATGGCAGATGATAGAGAGTTTATCAAAACAAGGTCATATCACAGAAACTGACATGACTCAACTATTTTCTTTCTGACTTAGTACCAAACCCAAATACCAAACTTTAAATGTACATAAATAAGGTAAGTAAATAAAAAAAAATAAAAATTAAAAAAAAAACACAGTTTGGGAGTCAAATGTCTGAATAAACTGTAAAAATTTGGTTGAGTAAAGATTATCACAATGTAAAGAATGAAAGAATTGTTAGAAAATTATCCAAACACATTTTAAACAACAAAATGTGTGTATATATATATATATATATATATATATATATATATATATATATATAAAATGAACTTTTCTATCGTTTTTTTTGGGGGGGGGTTAAGCAGCTAAGTTCTTAGAACTAACAACCAGACTACCCACACATATCATTTGATTCGAGGGGTGAAGGCTTGGGCAGAACCAACAACACATATTGGAAGAGCACAATACAGATAACTTGTACACAGTATGCCACAAGGTCCCAAAAATGATCCTCTCTCTGGTTTTGAATTCCATGTTGTCCTTCTCTTAAACTGTTCACCACCAAAGGCTACAAGACCAAGCCTGTCCTGCTATTTACCCATAGCTGGAGATGGGGAGGAGAACAGATGAACCCATACTTTTTCAATGTTATAAGTATGCAAGTGAATATAATGAACTCAACTGGAATTCAATATTTCATTTTAAAAAATTAGGATATTAAAATATCATAATCAAAATTTACTTCTTAACCAATGTTTTGAGTTAGTTAGTAAGTATCGTCATAGAAGTAAATTTAAACTCCCTTAAAAAGGTTCTAGTTATCCTCTTGCTTCCAATTTAATTGTTATATTTTTAGCCTAAATTTTTTTATACTGATGTGAATTTATATTTACACACGATGTCCATAAGTTTCTTACCAGCTACCCTTGACGTCTCGGTCAAGCTGCTTCCCTCTACTCCTATATTTAGTGTGCGACTATTCTCCCTTATTCCTCTTTTTGGCCTTTTTCTAACCAACCTTCCTTCTTCTTCTTCACTAACCTTTATTTTCGGTGGACTAAAATTTCTTCAATTTACATCCAGCTTAAGTTGAACCTGTTCCAATAACTATTCCTCAAATGTAAAATTTGAATTTATGTATGAAATAAATGTGTGTGCATATAAGATGATGATTTGAGTTTTTCCTTTTTGCATAATATATTGCTCCGGATAGTACCCATTGAGCTCTCTGTATGGATCTGTCTCTTTAATAATTTATAGTGAATAAATCTATTTGGATTATCCTCTCCATTCAAGGATTTGACATTATATATATATATATATAGAGAGAGAGAGAGCACACTTGGTATACTATCCAGGTAAATTTCGATAGAGACGAACTCAAAAGAACTCACTGTTAAATTCATTTATTTAATTTAACAGAGTGTCTGATGAGCCGCAAGAATAATAATATTATGATGTGGTGTAAACCAAAAGTCTTTTCTAAAATAAATCAATATATATATATATATATATATATATATATATATATATTTTCCTTCTCTGATTCCATGTGCCTATGGCTTAGGGGTTAGCTACTCCAACTGACACCAAATTGGTATAGTTTCAACCCCGGCCAGAAGCAAGTAGATGTCTAGCCACACTGATAAGCTGTGATACAGCAAAACAGGCTTGTATGTGAATGATTATATATATATATATATATATATATATACATATATATATATACATACACACACACACACACAGAGGCTTTTAATGTAGTAAGCCCAGAGAACATTTTTTTTTTACATGTGGAACAGCAGAGTTACAGATTAACTTTTTTTTTTTTAATTTTTTTGCATATTATACCTCTACTTCCAAAAAAAAAAAAAAAAAAAAAAGGAATTGCTTGCAATTACGTATGAAATGTTTATTTTGAGAAAAGCAAATATAAGTGAGACATTTACTGAGTTCAAGCACAAGGCCATAAAAATGGAGCATTGAGCAGGAATGAACAGATATCTAACACAAACTGTTAAAAGATAAGAAACTGGCAATAACCTTGGGTTTTAATTTACCACCTCAAGAAGAAAGCCATACAAAACACATCTAATGAACGATGTTGGCTAATCTTGACTTCCTGTGAAGTCACTAAATCTCACCATCAAAAACCAACCCACACACATAAACGAATACCAGGAAGCTGATATGAAGAAGAGGTAGAGATGAGGGGAAGAATGAGAGAGACAATAGGTGGTAGCAGAAAGAGGCTGGCAGCGGAAGAACACAACAACTTGCATCTCCCATTGCTACAGCAAAGCTAAGAAGTTTTATCTACCGCTTCCCAAACCTGTAAAAATCCCCACCACCACCTGCTACAAATTTCTTCCTTCTTAATTTATACTCTTTCTTTATCTTCGTTCTTCAATTCTCATTTTTCACTCTTACTTTGTTTTGATTCTCTGTAACTTTTTAAAAATTTCCTTCAATTTTTTTTTTCCTCTGGGGTTTAGCTTAATAAGGCCAGAAATAACAAGAATGAGTGTATGAAGTTTGTCAAATTCTTTTTGTTTTCTTTTTTAATTATTTCACTACCAAGTAAGTGATAAAGCCACTCTGACACAAAGGGTTACTGAGAGTTAAAGAAACAGAGAAAAGACAATAAGAAAGAAGAGGATACAAAAAGACAGAAAATGACAACTGATGTTGCAATTAAAGTTTTGAAGAACATAGCAGAAAACTAAGAAGCTGAGAATTCTGCAAGCAAGAAGTGCAGGAGAAACCATTAGTTGAATCATTTACTTGTACCCTCTTACTTCTACATTTTTTTTTTAAATAATCATTTCACCCCAAGCAAGGCAAGGTTGCCGCTGGTGCACAGGGAGTTACAGTGAGAGAAAAAAAAATGGTATGCCAAGGAAAGGGTAAGAGGTGGATGTGATTCAGGGAGGCGAATGCAATTTAGAGATGTAGAAAATGGCAAATGATTTTGCATTTAAACTTTCGAAAGATTCTAGCTATCAGGAAAGCAAGTATACAGAAAGGAATTCCAAAAATGGAAAGTGTGAGAAAAGAAAATGTTAGAGTAGAAGTGGTGGCTACATTTGAGTATTTTGACAGTAAAAGGGTGGGAATTACTTGCCAAAATTCTTGTAGGGGAAAGAAGCTTATTAGAGTAGAAATCACAAAAATATTTGCAGAAAAGACAAAGATTCTTTAAATATTGACCTGCATTTATTGAAATATTTTGTTAAAGTTAAGCTCAAATCTAAACTTATTTATAAATGGAACTTTGTGTGTGTGTGTGCGTGTTACCTATAGACTCCGAAACCGCTTAACCGATTTTCTTGAAAATTTATACAGTTGTACTATAAGCATCTGCAAGTGTTCTTAGCTAGATTTTGTGTCGAGGTACTCCCAATAAATATCAATAATCGAAAAAAATCGGGTTATAGAAGGAGTGGTCCAATTTTAATCAAATTTGATACACTCATAGACAAAGACATAAGAAACAATATTCAGAAGTTTCAAGGTTGCAGCTCTTACAATAGTGCAGAAAATCAATAATATATATATATATATATATATATATATAAGGCAAGATGTCTGTGTGTGTGTCTGTTTATCTGTCTGTATGTCAGTATTTTTTTAAGCCCTCTTATTTTAGTTTTTACTTCGGGTTTGGCTCTAAGTAGGTATAATTGTAGTTCTTAGTCTCAGCCATGATACTATTCACTCCGAGGACTTATTTAGACTTCATAATTCAGTTTACTACGAAAAAAACTTATTTGATATCGATACCAGGAAAGCAAAATTTGACTTACATCCATTCGTTTTTCTTTCAGTCTACGGTTTCGCTTTAACTGGAAACAACTATTGCTTTTTAGTCTTTCGTGCCAACGTCCAAGGAGTCTGAGCTCCAGTACGATGGATTAGTTTTAAAGCTTTCATTACACCCGAGCAACGCCGGGGCTATACTGCTAGTATTTCATGAAGCAATATAAGAAATTCCACATTTTTCATAATCTTGAAACTTATAAGAAGCTTATTTGATCGTTAATCTAAGAATTAGGATTCATCAAAAAATTTAAATATGAAAACCATGAAATTTTCATTAGTTTGCTTAATTAATCCAAAAAAGGACAGTAAGGTTAGTGTCAGTCAGTTAAGTACAGTACATGATACACACTTGGTTGATCATGTCTCGAAAGAGATATAACTGACTGGGCAAAAGTTTTTTTTTCCTACAGTAGGTTGTCATTACTTTCTGCAGTAGACTGGTTGCCAAACAAGGCTATAGAACCAAATCTGTCCAGCTATTTAACCAATAGCTGGCGGTAAGAAATGGAATCACAACTTTCCCAAGGGTATTTGCACATACGTGAATGCAAAAAAAAACTCAACTGGAATTTGAACTCAGTTCTCCAATTTCTCATTCTGAGCTGATATCCACTGCACCACAATACACATCCTAAGATTAGTATAACAGTAACAAATTGGTTACAACTAGTAAAGTTTATCTAGGCAGTTAACCAATTTGGTATTTGAATGGTACTCTTAATATGGAGGCCCCATGCTTGTACATTTAGGCCAAGGCAAAAACTACCCAATTCCTGCAACCACTGTCACACTGGAGTTGGTATTTCCCTGACCCCCTGTTATGGTGCCCTATCTATATTGGAAGGAACTCTTCCTCCTTCATAAATACTAACCTGCAAGACTTCCTAAAGGAAGGAAACTTAACAGTTCGGATGGACATTTCTATCTACTAATTAATAACAATCTTATTTTGTATATGTGTCCTGTTATTCCAATACACTGGTTCAATTCACTTGTTTCCAGGTCTTTCTTCCTGGCCCTAATAGTACAGTGAGGTGGGTGCTGTCAAAGTTTTGGGATCATTGGAACCAAATATTTACTGTATACTGTCCAAAGGTAGAAACACAACAGAGGTGGAAACTGTTGATTGTCAGATACAGTCACTTTCTCACCGGCACAATGTGGCGTCCCTGTGTCTCTTCTACAAATACTTATACGGCTTCTGCTCAGATGAGCTTAAGCTCACTGGAACCCCTATATATGAATTTACTCAAGATTAGCAACTAAATCCCACCCTTTTATTGTGAAACCAATAAAATGTAAACGCAAATTCTACTCCATCAGCTTCTTTTCTCACACTTCCTGCCAGTGGAATTCCCTTTCGTTTACTTGCTTCCCCGACAGCTACAATCTCCAAAAATTCAAATGTAAAGTCAATAGTCATCTATCTCACTAACCTGCATCCTCTCTTTCTTATGTTCCTTTCTTCGTCCACTCCACTCATCAGTATTCTTATCTTTCTCTTACCCACTTCCTGACACTCCCTATAACCTGTCACTTTATCATAACTTTCCTCCTATGTAACCCCCTGCAAAACAGTGGCTGTAAACTGCCTTGCTTGGGATGATATGATTATAAAAAGAAAAATCTACACTATTATAGTGTGAACATAAAGTGGGAGATCAATTCTATATTATAATCAATATATAAACTGATCCCTCACTTTATGAACACAGTCATCCTTCTCTCATGCTTCTTTCTCCATCCACTCCACTCTCATCAGTATTCTCATCCTTCTCTTACCCACTTCCTGACACTCCCTATATCCTGTTCCTCTTTCTCATTTCTTTCCTCCAAAACAGTGGCAGTAAAATGGGTATTGGGGCGATACAATTATAAAAAAATAAGTCAACTGCTAACAAACTTTGTTTCTTTACCACCGTGATGATAACAGGATATGGCACATGGCCTTTTTAAAGTTGTATGATCACATGCATATACATGGGCAGAGAGCAAAACCATCCCAGTGTCTGCGACTACTATTGCAGTAATGTCAGTATTCCATCAAGAGTCTTTGTTGCAATGAGAGAGGTGCTATCACAGAGTCGGAATCACTGGAACTAGACAACCCTCAATGATTTAGTAACTCCTCAAAAATAGAAACATAAGAAATAAAAATTTAGTGTGTCAGCCAGAAGGCTAAACAAACTTGTTACGTAATTGCTTCTCCCCGACACACATATATAGACGACAGGATTTTTTTTTTCTTGTTTAAATCATCTCACCCCAAGCAAGGCATTCTACTGCTACTATTGGGCAGGGGGGTTACATAGGGAAAAGTGATGAGAAAGAGGGGTTAGTTATAGGAAATGTCAAAAGGAGGGTAATAGACAGATGAGAAATTTTTTTTTTCTTGTTTAAATCATCTCACCCCAAGCAAGGAATTCTACTGCTACTATTGGGCAGGGGGGTTACATAGGGAAAAGTGATGAGAAAGAGGGGTTAGTTATAGGAAATGTCAAAAGGAGGCTAATAGACAGATGAGAATACAGAGGATGGGGGGGGGGGTGGAGTAGATAAAAAAAGAGCTTGAGAGAATGGATGAGAGTTAGTGAGATCGGAGATGTCTATTTCTTGGAGATTATAGCTATCGGGGAAGCAAGTATATGGAAGGGAATTCCACAGGCAGGAGGTGCAAGAAAAGAAGCTGTTAGAGTAGAAATTGTGGTTACATTTTATCGGTTTCACTCTAAAAGGGTGGGACCTTGTTGCTAATCTAGTAGCTTGTGCAAATTCATACCTAGGAGGCACCAGTGATTTAAGATCATTGGCGCAGAAGCCAAGAAAATTATTTATGGCACAAGGCTTGTTAAAAAGTAGGTATCCCAAGTGTGTGCACATGGGCAAAGGTGGGCGAAGGTGCTGCTGCAGGGTAGAAATCCCTGGGACCAGACATCACTCGATGAGTTGTGAA
The DNA here is from genome assembly GCA_037127315.1 of Ascarosepion bandense. NCBI lineage: Eukaryota > Metazoa > Mollusca > Cephalopoda > Sepiida > Sepiidae > Ascarosepion > Ascarosepion bandense. Next base: position 225,808 of record JBBBDQ010002567.1, on the reverse strand, counting down.
CTGTCTGAAGATAAACACAATTAAGAAATAAAATGTAGCCTGTCAGCCGCAGCTAAGGCAATAATGACCCAGGCTTCACAACCAACTTCACCAATATTCCACTGACTGTCCCTCTTTGGTGCAATGTGGGAGGTACTGTTGTAAGGTTGCAATCCCCGAGACCAAGCATCTCTCATTAATTTTTGTGCTCTGTCCAAAGACAAACAGAGTTAAGAGATAACGTGTACCTTGCTATACCAGGAGTTTGGCAAACTTCATCAGAGTAGAAATTGATTAAATTTATATTTAGCCACATGGTCAAGTTAATTTTGATAAACAGGTTTGACAAGCCTCCTGATCTACTAACTTGAAGGAGGTTGGTTGATTGGTTCATTTAACCAGCATATCAACCTTCATTAGGTCATTTAATGCTGAAAATCACCTTGATTTGTTTTATTTAGTTATTTTTTTTTATCCCAAAAAAGTTTTGTTGGTAACGTTTTTTTTTTTTTATTCAAAAAAGTTTTGTTGGTAACGATTTTTTTTTTTTATTATTCAAAGAAGTTTTGTTGGTAATGTTTTTTTTTTATTCAAAAAAGTTTTGTTGGTAACGATTTTTTTTTATTTTTTTTTTATTCAAAACAGTTTTGTTGAATACTTTTATAGCATTTTGACCCCAGTTTGGGGGTCAACTATTTACCCATAGCTGGGACCCTAACAAGTGCTACCACTCCAGGTCAGGGTGGACCTGGGAACAACAGCAATTAAGAGGTGGTTCCATGCTCATCACAACCTCCAAATCAGAGACCTTGCTGCCAGATGCAGTTTACCATCATACCCAGGACCAAACTTGAAGGAGAGAAAGAGTTATCTACAGCCTAAGGTTCAAATCACTGCTAACAGTATTCATGTATACTTGTTCTGACTTCTGTATAAATCCAACTTAGAATGTGCTTATATTCATAAGTCTGTTCTCTGGCAATGCTAAGAGAACTGTAATGAACTCGGCCATGCAGTTTTAATTATTTTATCACTTTTACTGCCCCTCTTTACTGAAAACTTTTTCTTTATTTCTCTATTCCTTTTTTATTTTTAATTCACTCTCTGCCTTCCCTCAACTCCCTCTAAAAAAAAAAAATCTCCTCTTACCAAAATGTAACTACCGTCTCAAGAACGGAATAGGAACCATATTATCAAAGATTATAGCAAAGGGAGGGCTGGCAGCAGTTTAAAAATAAACACAGAATGTTAAGGGTCCATGGCAAAGCAGATTAAAATCCAGGTGTTCTCAACAGATAAAGCAGGTAGAGCTCATTATGGCTGCTTGTAAATACAGATTGCACCTGGCACAGGTCATAAAAAAAAGGAATGGGGGGAGCATATTTGTTTTGTTTTTACTGTGAAAGATCAACACCAAGTTCATTCCTTTGCCTGCAAAAATAACAAAAAGCAGGAAACTGTTTTTTTTTGCCTTGATGAATTAACAAAAGTCCAAATTAAAACCAAGTCTGTATGAAGAACTAAATTATATATCAAGAGAAAAGATAAGCAGAGAGGGAGAGGGTGAAAGAGAAGGGAAAGAGAAAGAGAGCAGTGAAAAATAGAAAAAGGGAGTAGTAAAAGAGGGTGAAAGACAAAGAAAAAGAGAAGGAAGAAAAGGAGAAAGAGTGGGTAGGAAAAGAACAAGTGTGAGCAGAGAGATGAGGAAAGAAGAGGGAAATGCAGAGAAAAAGATTGAGGGGGAGAGGATAATACAGGAAGAGAGAAAGAGCAAAAATGTACATGCACAGGATATGGGGAGATACCAAGAGAGAGAGACACAGACAAATGTGCAGAGAGAGAGAGAGACAGACACAGACAAATGTGCAGAGAGAGACAGACACAGACAAATGTGCAGACAGACACAGACAAATGTGCAGACAGACACAGACAAATGTGCAGACAGACACAGACAAATGTGCAGACAGACACAGACAAATGTGCAGACAGACACAGACAAATGTGCAGACAGACACAGACAAATGTGCACAGACAGAGAGAGACACAGACAAATGTGCAGAGAGAGAGACACAGACAAATGTGCAGAGAGAGAGACACAGACAATTGCGCAGAGAGAGAGAGACACAGACAATTGCGCAGCACTGAGAGAGAGAGACACAGACAATTGCGCAGCACTGAGAGAGAGGAGACAGACAATTGCGCAGCACTGAGAGAGAGGGAGACAGACAATTGCGCAGCACTGAGAGAGAGGGAGACAGACAATTGCGCAGCACTGAGAGAGAGGGAGACAGACAATTGCGCAGCACTGAGAGAGAGGGAGACAGACAATTGCGAGCACTGAGAGAGAGGGAGACAGACAATTGCGCAGCACTGAGAGAGAGGAGACAGACAATTGCGCAGCACTGAGAGAGAGGGAGACAGACAATTGCGCAGCACCAGAGAGAGGGAGACAGACAATTGCGCAGCACTGAGAGAGAGGGAGACAGACAATTGCGCAGCACTGAGAGAGAGGGAGACAGACAATTGCGCAGCACTGAGAGAGAGGGAGACAGACAATTGCGCAGCACTGAGAGAGAGGGAGACAGACAATTGCGCAGCACTGAGAGAGAGGGAGACAGACAATTGCGCAGCACTGAGAGGGAGGGAGACAGACAATTGCGCAGGCACTGAGAGGGAGGGAGACAGACAATTGCACACAGCACTGAGAGAGAGGGAGACAGACAATTGCGCAGCACTGAGAGAGAGGGAGACAGACAATTGCGCAGCACTGAGAGAGAGGGAGACAGACAATTGCGCAGCACTGAGAGAGAGGGAGACAGACAATTGCGCAGCACTGAGAGAGGGGGAGACAGACAATTGCGCAGCACTGAGAGAGAGGGAGACAGACAATTGCGCAGCACTGAGAGAGGAGACAGACAATTGCGCAGCACTGAGAGAGAGGGAGACAGACACCCACTGAGAGAGAGGGAGACAGACAATTGCGCAGCACTGAGAGAGGGAGACAGACAATTGCGCAGCACTGAGAGAGAGGGAGACAGACAATTGCGCAGCACTGAGAGAGGAGACAGACAATTGCGCAGCACTGAGAGAGAGGGAGACAGACAATTGCGCAGCACTGAGAGAGAGGGAGACAGACAATTGCGCAGCACTGAGAGAGAGGGAGACAGACAATTGCGCAGCACTGGGAGAGAGGGAGACAGACAATTGCGCAGCACTGAGAGAGAGTGGAGACAGACAATTGCGCAGCACTGAGAGAGAGGAGACAGACAATTGCGCAGCACTGAGAGAGAGGGAGACAGACAATTGCGCAGCACTGAGAGAGAGGGAGACAGACAATTGCGCAGCACTGAGAGAGAGGGAGACAGACAATTGCGCAGCACTGAGAGAAACAACTGTACCAGAGAGAGAGAGAGAGCGACAAAAAAACACATGAGAGTGAGAAATGTAATGCAGAGAGAGGAGAAACACGTGTGAGTCAAGTAAACAAATAAGCAGGGGGAATAGGGAGACAAATAGCGATGTATGTGTTCAGGTGAGAGAGAAAGATATACGAATGTGCAGATGAGAAAGAGAAAGACAAACAAGTGCACAGATAAAGGAGGGACAAATGTGCTGAAAAGAGAGAGAGAGAGAGGAACTAATGTGCAGGAGGGAGAAAGTCAGACAAAGCAATATGTAGGGAATTGAGAGAGAATGTGCAGGGAAATCTTATTCCAATCTTCTATGTGCCCTGTCCTTTCAGGACGTAGGCAATCATGGCTTTCCACATTTCCCTATACATGGTGGCTCTGAGCACGCCTTCTCCTGTTACACCATGCAATCCTTGTTCCATCATCCACCTGATTAGGTCCTTCAAATATGTTATCCGTTGCTTTCCCCTGTCTCTGTTTCCCTCTATCTGGCCTGTTAGTATCAGGTTCTCCAAGCCCTCTTTCCTCATTGCATATTCCAGGAACTTCAGCTGTCCCTTCCTGATGCTCAGTATGAATTTATGCGTTCCTAGAAACAAAGAGGAGAGTACTGGATTGCTATGTGATGTCAGTTCTTCAATATGGCAGTGAATGCTGGACAATATCATCAGAGATGAAGGAAAAACTTAAAGCAACTGAAATGTGGTTATACAGAAGCATATTGGATATAAAGTTGGAATCAGTTCTATATTACAATCAATATATAAACTGACCCTCCACTTTGTGACCACAGTAGTTTCTATACATTTATATTTCTGAGATCCAAAAGCACAAAGTTGCATTCCAGGAGCTGAGAAGAGTATTAAGAAACAGGACAATTTCGCTAGAAACAAAGAAGGGAGTACAGGATTGCTATGTGATGTCAGTTCTTCAATATGGCAGTAAATACTGGACAATATCATCAAAGATGAAGGAAAAACTTGAAGTAACTGAAAGTGGTTCTACAGAAGGATGCTGCAAATATCATGGATCGAGCATGTGAGCAATGGTGAGGTTTTGGAAATGATGGAAATGAAAAGGAAATTTATACTGAGCATCAGGAAGAGACAGCTGAAGTTCCTGGGACATGCAATGAGGAAAGAGGGCTTGAAGAACCTGATACTAACAGGCCAGATAGTGGGGAAAAAGAGACAGGGGAAAGCAGTGGATAACATATTTGAAGGACCTGATCAGGTGGATGATGGAACGAGGATTGCATGGTGTAACAGGAGAAGGCGTGCTCAGAGTCACCAGGGATAGGGAAACGTGGAAAGCTATGATCGCCTACGTCCTGAAGGGACATGGCACATAAAAGAAGAGGAAAGAGGCTTGGAGAATCTGGCACTGACAAGACATAGTGAAAGCAAGAGAGACAGAGGAAAGGAGTAAGTAACCTATCTAAAAAGCTTGTGTAAAAGAGTAGAATAGGGCTTGGGAGAGATAACAAAGACAATTCTTAATAAGCTACAAAGGCTAGGAAGTTGTGAAGAGCCATGATTACCCATGACACAAAAAAGAAGAAGAATCTATTTTACTATTCAAGTTGAAATTGGCCACTTAAAAAGGGAATATTTCAAATTATCCCAGGAGTATTTTAAAAATTTTCATTTCTGTTAAAGCATTTAAAAATTCTTTGTTCTTTGTTTTTTTGGGGGGTTTTTTTTTTCAAAATCTTAGAATCTTATCTATATCTGCTACTTCCAGAATTATTTTTTTGCACTGTAAAAATTTTGCCTTCCATCCTGATGCACTTGATAACTGCAATTTTAGTTCTCTGGATTTGGTATGATTCCAAAAGTTCACATAGCAGTCTCAACACCTCAGAATTTTCAGGAATCTTTTCCCCGGCACAGTAAAGAATCAGCCAGGTAAACAATTTTTTTTTAAACAGATTAAAATTGCTGATTATTTTATAAGTAGACTAGCAGGATAGCCCGGTGTTGCTCAGGTGTAATGAAAGCTTTAAAACTAATCCATGGTCATGGAACTTGGAGAAGTAAAAAAAAAACAAAAACACATTCAGGAAACAGAATTTGATTTGAAATAATCAAGTTATGAAATATGATATTGGTAATATTAGTTGTTTCTTTATAAGGAAACATTTGGTATTCATTGACTGAGCAGCCGCTAACACTTTCAGTTGAAATTTTTCAGGAAAAGTTTTCTCAAGTTCTGCAATTTTTATCGCTCTTTCCAGTACTAATGAGGGTTTTCTTCCTAGAGTGTTAATGTTTTCGCATTTGTAGTTATTTCTACAGTTTGTGACATAGGAATTTTTTTTAAAAAATCATTTCACCTCAAACAAAGCAATAAAGCCACTAAGATGCAAAGGAGTTGCTGGGGGTGAGAGAATATGATAAAAATATACTATTAAAAGAAGACAATTAAAAAAACAATAATTAAGACTATGACAGAGAGAGTGCACCCCCTCCAGGTAGATCGATTAATTAACAGTTCTAAAGGACTGAGATAAAGGTATTAATTAGTTGGATAAGAGAGATCCCAGAGTAATGCAAGAGATCAGTTTTTTTCTTGTTTTTTGTTTTTAATTAGGGGGTTGTCTTTAATTAGGTGGAATAATCCCAAAATGATTAACAGACAGATTCATTAAGTGAAGTTTACAATAAATGGTGATTTCGTGAAAAGTATGGTAAATGGCGAATTGTATTCTGGGTGGTCTGAAAGACCAAAGTCTGCAGACGAGATAAGTGGTTTTGGCAAGACTTAAGTGGGAATTGTCTGCAAAAAGACCACAGGAAATTCATTTTTAGTACCACTTGAGAAATAGTCTCCTGCAGAGATCCGAAGATTAGGCAAACATGCACGGTGGTAAAAGCGATTTCCATATTAAAATTAGTGGGTGGCACCTAAACATTGTTTAGCCCCACCCTGCTCTAGATAAGCGGTCTGCATGATGGAGTAGATCAGTGAGACGGGTGCAGAGATCGTGAGAGATGAAAGAGTCCGACAAGAGATTGGCAGGACACGGCGAATACATTTGGGTGAATTAGCTCTGTGGTTGTCAGGTACCCAGAAATCCAATCCGAACTAAGAGACAGATAATGCCCTACAAATCTAAATCTGTCAACAAAGCCGAGAAGAGAAACTGCTATGTTATCATGAATAGAAAAAGAACCATGAAATTACCTCCCTTAGATCAGTTGAAGGCGCCTTTCTCTCTCTTTCGACCCAGACGAGTGAATCTCGTTAAAACACTTTGTATTCGTGTAAATTCTTAAGTAGTGTCATAAAAGCAGCAGTCTTCAAAGACTTTGTAGAGAAACTGAAAGCGTTTATTTTATTTTATATCCTTGTGGTTGTGGCTGGAACCCTTTTCTGCATGAATAGTGCTTTTCTTTCAGTGTAGACCCCAGCCATTTCATCCTTTATCATCGGACCGTCCTGAGGGACCCAAAAAATTCACAATGTGGTGAATGGCGGTGGTCCCTTCAGCTCACCAGGGAAACAGGACATAGAAAGCAGCAGCCAGGTTGGTGTTACATTCAGTCAGTTAAGTGCCATACGTGATACACGCTTGGGCAATCATGTCTCGAAAGAGACATGACTGACTGGGCAGAAGATTATCCCGCAGTAGATTGCCATTGCTTTCTGCGGTAGACTGGTTGCCGACCAAGGCTATAGAACCCAATCTGTCCTGTTATTTAACCCATAACTGGAGGGAAGAGACGGATTAATACCTTTCCCAAGGGTATTTGCGCGTAAGTGAATACAATGGATTCAACTGGAATTCAAACTCGGCTCCCCGGTTTCTCGTTCCAAGCTGATATCCACTGTACCACAACACACATAGAAGACAGAAAAATAATGATTGACATTTCATTTAAATATTTGAGGAACAAAGTTGACTGGGAAGCAAGAAGCTGGAAGAGAGTTTCACAAACAAGAAGTGCAATAGAAGAAACTGTTAGCATAGAACTTACAGTTTCAGCTGTAAAATGATGAGACCTTACTGCCAATTTGGTACAACACTTATATTCATAAAGTCTAGTTACCATAGAGGAAAGGTCATCAGAATAATTATCATGAAAGTATTCTTAGGGAAGGTTACATCTAGCCAATTCAATTGTAAATTGATGGGACCTTGCCACCAATCTCGTACTACACTTAAATTCAATTCATAAAGTCTAGGTACCATAGAGGAAAGGTCATCAGAACAATTATGATGATAGTATTTTGTAGGAAAGGCACAGAAAAACTACGTTATCTCAATGGAAAAGTGACTGAAGTTGAAATGTAAGGTCAGGATCAATAACATTGCAGATTCTTTGGATTTTATCTAGAGTCTAATTATATAGTAGTTGTTCTATGGATTTTTAAGAATTTTCCCATCTAGATGTAATACCCTTGCATATTAGTGGCTTTATTGCCTTGTTTGGGGATGAAATGATTAAAAAAAAAAAACAATAATGACTGACATGTTCCAAGTTGTCGCCATTCTTCTGTTTCTAGTTGTTCATTGGTTACAACAAAGAAGTCTTAAAGAATAATTGTAACAATAATACTCTTTTTAAGAGAATATCTACAAGAATTTTATGTTGTGTAAGATTTGGTAATAATGCATTTAAATAAACAATGTCTTCAACTTAAATAAAGTGTTTAAAATTTTGTGAACAAGATCATCTTTAACTACCAATAAATCAATTTCTTTCTGTCTTAGTTTTAAGTTTTCCTAAATTATAACAGTTTAAAAATGAACATGCATCTCCTTAGCTTCAATGAGGAGGAAGTTCAGTTGGCAAAAAGTCATGGGGAATAGACAGTCTATAAGGGAGACTGTTGAAGTGATACAGAAAAATTAATATCAGAAAAAATATCAAAAGTTTTCAAACTTAGGAAACGTTCCTTAATTTATCTTTTGTTAACTTTTGATAAATTTCTTTTTGCATTGTAAGTCTGTATTTGGAACTCGTCTTGACTATAAAAGTCAAAGTTTAAGAAAGTTTGCTAAATTCTTTTTTTAGCCTAATAGAAAAAGAGGATAGTAAAAGTGTTCATTTATAGCACGGAATTTTCTCGTGCGTCTTAAAAAAAAGAACTTAACCTGTCAGACAGGAATCAATCAATATTCTAAAACATTTTTCAAAGCTACCTCTTCAAACGTTCATTTCACAAAAAAATTAACTGCTCGCCAATATAAAACAAAATACCGAGGTAACTTTAAAAAAAAAAAAAGTAACTTTTTTAGGGAGGACAGGCCACAGGTGAAGTAATTTTTATTTTTTTTTTTTTTTAGATGACGGATTATCATTATTATACATTTTTGCTGAGACTAGTCTCCTGATCTTGGTTGTTATGATAACAGTCATCATGCCCTTCAAGTTTTCTTCAGATGGCTGCTAGTAACCATCTACAAATTTTGAACAAAACCTTTATTTAATCTACCAGTTTTTATGAGTTTTATTGTGATTTTATCATTAAATATGATACCGACATAACAACTGTTATATAATGGTCATATACCACTTGATAAGAATATACAAATATATATGAAAATTGACTTTAAATGTGTTGGCCAATAAGATTAGGTCTGTGTCAAATCAGAAATCCATCTTGCACATTGATGAATCTACCATTCATCTGTACATTGAATACTGTTGCCATATCTGGTCAGGTGCTGCTGCTATTCATCTCGAGGTTCTTGACAAAATCCAAAGAGTCTGCAATGTAAACGGTCCTGACTTGGCATCTTGACTTCAGTCATTATCTCACCGACATGATGTGGTTTCCCTCTCTCTCTTTTCCAAAAATATTTTCAAGACAACTGCTCTGACAAGCTTTTTACCCTGGTGCTACAACTACATGATTTAAAGTGCACTACCTGGTTGGCATATAGATCTCACATTTTTACTATTAAAATAGATAAATGTAACCGCACTTCTACTTGAAGAGTTTCTTTTCTCACACTCCTTGCCTGTAAAACTCACTTCCATTTACTTGCTTCCTGATAGCTACAATCTCCAAAAATTTAAACGCAACATCAACTGCCATTTTCTACTCCTTTGAATACTTTTGATCTTATATCCTTTCTTCACTACCCTCTGTACCCAGTCTTTTTGCTGACTGTAACCCCCCCCCTTGCATAGGGTGAAATGATTAAAAAAAAAAAAAAAAAAAATGAGTATATGCTGATGCTAGTTGACTGATTCAGTTTATCAACACTCTGCGGGTTATTTAAAGCCAGAATATACTTTTGTTTTTTTAGATAATGATTTAGTGAAACAAATCTTATTAATTAACCCATAGCTAGGAGAAGAGATGGATTCATACCTAATGAAAGTTTAATAAGAAATTATTTGGATATAAAGTGGGGGATCTATTTTATATAATCATTAATATATAAAGTGATCCTCACTTTCTGACCACAGTAGTTTCTCTACATTTATATTCCAGAGAATGTAAATAAATCTGAAAGATATGCCCATGTAGCTCATTAGATTAAAATTTTTTAAAGCTTTACATTTTCAGGTTATTTAAGCCAGAAAATAATTTTAAAATCTTATTTAACCCATAGCTTGGAGAAGAAAAGGTGGATTCATACCTCCATCAAGGTATTTGCACATAAGTGAATATAACAACGCCAACTGGAATTGGAACTTAGCTCTCCAATTTCCAATTCCTAGAATTACATCACCTGTACATCCAAGTTTACAGAACTTGGTATTCTCAAGCTGTCACCCATGAAGGTACTGACCAGGCTTGACATTGCTTAATTTCAGTGCATGTACAAGAACCAGTGTTTCAATGTGACATGGGAAACAGGCTCAGATTAAAATTACAAAGTCTAATCTTAGCCAACTAAACAAACCCGTACAAAATCGGAACTCAGATATCCAATTAACAGTTCCGAGCCATTACCTTTACACCTAGTATTCCTAAGTGGTTACCCACCTAGGCACTGAATAGGGTTGATATTGCTTAACTTCAGTGATCATGCAGGAACCAATATTTTACCGCTATATGACGGTATGGTTGTAAATTGATGCAGCAGACAATAGAAGAGGTCACTTGAAGACAAATCTGGGATATTTTCACATGTATTTTGATTTAGAAAAATGATTTATAAAATGTACTACCATATCTGGGCTGAAGCTATTCAATCTTCCCTTTCCAACCTCAACAGAATTCACAAGCATTTATGTGACCTTCAGAGCAATTATTTTCCTCCTTACAACCTCTTTGGGTTTGGGTTTTGTTTAACAGTATATCAACCTTTGTGGGTTATTTAATGCCAAAAAGGTGGGATTTTAATGTATAATTTTTTAATGTTCGGTTATAATGAAAAGGTTGATTTAGTCAGATTTTAAAGAAATATTTTGTTTTTATTCTTTTTTATTTTAGAAAACTGAAAATGTCTTCTAGTTTTTGTATTCAAAAATATTTTGCTGAGAATATTTTTTTCCTGCAAAAAAGTATATTTTTCTAAAAAAGTATTTTTATGTATATATTTCTAGAAAAGTCTTTTTATACTTCCATGTTTTGACCCCAGTTTGTGCGGGGGGGGGGGAATTATTTGCCCATAGCTGGGACCCTAACAAGTGCTACTACTTCGGGTCAGGGTGGACCTGGGAACAACAGCAATTAAAAGGTGCTCCTCACAACTTCCAAATCAGAGACCTTGCTGCCAGATACAGTTTAATGCCATATCCAAGACATACAACCTCTCTAACCCCTTTCTCTGCACAAATGAAATATTAGTAGCCTATCACTACTCAATCACCATTTTCATGGTGGATCTTCAGAAAAGCTACATTCTTTAGCAGAATCAGTTCAGACCTTTACAGCTAAGACGAACACTACCACACACTGTCAAATCAAATTAATTCCCATTATATACCATTGGTAAGAAAGAAGTTCTATTCAGATTACTTGTTTCCAAGAATTGCTACTTTATGGAACAAACTCGTGAGGGGATGCTTTCCCAGTCACTACAATCTTAAACTTTTCAAAATCTGGAGTCAACTGTTATCTGTATTATTAGGATATGTAATATCCTGATAATACACATCTTTTATTCTTGTTTTGTATATCCTTACTCCAAGCAAACTCAGTAACCTACTACTTTGAGTGGCTCTTGGGCCTTGAATTGGGCAAATAATTGTATTTTAAAAAAGATAAAATCATATACAAGATGATTTCGGAGTTACTTTTAGTGCACCAAATTATTTTACTTGGCAACAGAACCTGAATTTATATAAGTCAGTTAAGTGTTATACATGATACACACTTGGGTGATAACATCAAGTCAATTTCCAGATAAATCAACCATAATGAGATTCAGAACCTAAGTCTCATGGTCAGAAACCAAACATTTTAACATCTCAGTCACACACACACACACACACATATATATATATATATATTTTAAATTATTAATCAGTTATTGGTCAGAAATAAATAAGACCAGTAAACAGTTGCATTAAAAAGTGCTCAATACATATATAATGTAGAGCTTTTAAATATTTTAATTCTGAAATCAGATTACACAACCCTGGTTTCAACCTTTTGGTATCTTCAGATATTTTATATATATATATATATAAGTCATCTACATACAAGCCTGTTTCGCTGTATCACAGCTCATCAGTGTGGCTAGACATATCCACTTGCTTCTGGCCGGGATTGAAACTCGACCAATTTGGTGTCAGTCAGAGTCGCTACCCACTAAGCCATAGGCGCATATATATATATATATATATATATATATATATATATATATATATACACACACACACACACACACAAAAACTTGCATTTGTTTTTTTTAGTTTATTTTCCGAGACATCCAAGAAACAGATAATGAAGCCAGACTAATGAGAAGCAAACAAATGTAAAATCTTTCTCAAAATTTTACCATCTTTTCCAAATTAAAAAAAATTCCTTCAAGACACACAAGAAGCTTTGGCATGTGACCAAAAAGTCTTGAAAAGAAACAAGCCAAGTAGGCATCAAGGGTGCACATTCCAAGGCTGAAAATTCATTCCTCAACTATTTCTGATAATTTCAGTATCGTTAAGAGGAATAGAAAATTAACAATGCACATGCAACCACCAACCTATAAGAAAAACTTTCACAGTAATTTCTTCCCCACAAAATTAAAATTTCTGAATCATTGTAGAAAATGTGTTTATGCAGAAATTCGCAATAAGGTGTGGTTTTTAAAAAGCTTAGGCTTGGCTTATTTAAGTCAAGCCACATGGCACTTATTATCCAATTGGTAAGCATAAACCACATCTGAAAGTTTCAATCAATTCAGGTTTTCAGTACTTTGCTACACATTGCTTCAAGCACACATTTTCTCTACACATCAAGAAAATCATCATTTATTCAGAACAAGAAATCGAGAAGCCGAATTCAAATTCCTCATTCACTTATGCGCAAATACCCTTGGGAAAGGTATTAATCTAGCTCTTCCCTTCAGTTATGGGTTAAATAACAGGACAGATTGGGTTCTATAGCCTTGACTGGCAACTAGTCTACTGCAAAAAGTAATGGCAACATACTTCAGGATAATCTTCTGCCCAGTCAGTCATGTCTTTTTCAAGACTTAACTTTGGTGATCAGACGGGAACCAGTGTATTCAACACGATATAGCCGTGTGCATGATATGTACTCATAAAATTCTGCACCTGCAAAAGTGATCTGTTTCGTTCACAGAAATGCATTACCCACTACCAGTTTTTGAATTTTCTCTCCAACAATTTTGTCCCCCATAAACATTCAGCAACTGTTACTGCTAAAGGGTTTGATTTTTTTTCTTCATGGAAGAATTCAATGACAATTATATCTCTTTCAGACACTTTCGTGTCAGTTGACAATTTGACAGACTGCAGTCTAAACAAAGCCGTGAGCCTTGCTCAGCTTTTCACTGACTGGACACATCATATCATGTTGTGCTGCCTTGACATCAATCCGAGCAATATAGACAAGAACTGGGAAAGGTCCATTTTGTGTTTGCAAGGAAACAAAAGATAAAATTAACGCCATGGCAAGAAATTGAAAAACGAATATTCTTTCCGATTTGCCTGGCATTGTTCGCAGAAGGGGTGTATGATACTGTTATATAGCAATATACAGACAAACACGCATATATATAAAAATATATCAAGTGATATTTTTATTAGTGACGATGGACCGTGTAGCCTAGGGAACAGAGAGTGAGAGAGCGCGCCTCTAAGGGGTGACGGATGCGTACCCCGCAATAGCAGCATGCTATTGGGGGCAGCTGTGAACTGCCTTCCTTTGTGTTCTGTGGTTCTGCTGCTACTTCTGCTCTCACTTCTTCTGACTGCCCGGCGAATCCGTGTTTTCGCGGTCTTTATATATCTTCCAAAACCGGGACTTGTTTCTTCCGGCTTTGCCTTGATCACGCGACGCCTACGTAATTCTCAGAGTCACCTGTCTGTTTGCCTCTGAGTTATTTCCGCATCTGCCGGAAATAGGGTCAAAGTGACATCCGTTACTTTTCACCGACCGGAAACAACACGGCTTGTATCAGCCTTTCTTGGGTGGGCCAGACCGTTATATTACAATACTAGAGAATTCATTACTACTACTTGTCTGTCTGTCTGTGTCTGTCTTCTATGAAACTTCCACCATCTTGCATATTTATAAACCTACCATTCACCCATGCATTGTGATCATATCTGGTCTGGTGCTCCTGCTATTCATCTCTAAATTCTCAACAAAATCCAAGGATCTGCAACAAAATTGGTCCTGACCTGGCATCCCGACTTCAGTCACTTTCTCATTGACATGACGTGACTTCCCACTGTCTTTTCTACAAATATTTTCATGGCAACTACTCTGATGAGCTTTGTTTCCTGGTACCCCAACCACAAGACCGGCATCTAGGACCCACCATTTTACCACTGAAATAGTTAAATGTAACCAGTTTCTTTTCTTGACACTTCTCATCTGTGAGGCTTTTCTGTTTACTTGCTTCCCTGATAGTTACTATCACCAAAATTTTAAATGCAAAGTCAATGGTCACCTTTTATCTCCTTGAATCCAATCCATCTTTTAGCTGTACCCAGTCCCCCCACCCACACACACACACTAACCCCCTACTGGCAGTCCCACCTTGCTTTGGGTAAAATGATTTAAAAAGAAAAGTATAAGTGTCCATTTTGTTTCTATTTTCTCTAAAACTGTTACATATTCAGTCCATTCTACTCTCGGCATCCTTCTGAAGAACATTTCCATTGCTTCAAGTTTCTCTTTCAAATTTGAGAAGATTGTCCAACATTCAACGCCATAGAGGAGGACCAATATTACAATAAGAGCTCAGTGTTGTCCGTCAACTACATACGGCAACATGAAAACCACGTGTTGGTCCGGACGCCATATTTATTACCAAAGCGGTCTACAAAACAAGGGACATAACTCCAATTCTAACATTGCTGGTGTCTTCTGGTGCAAACTAAAGTTCTATTAAAGAAAAGCAAAGAAAAACAAAACAGGTTATCAATACAACAAGTCTCTTAGAATTCAGAAGAGGCTCCCATCTTTGTCAAACAATTTGCGACTTGTTCCTGCCCTCTGATCCATTCCGTTTGGATCTCGTCCATTACCAACATTTCTTTTACTCTACCAACTCTATCAACTCTCAATTGTCTGTCATTTACAAGATTTGATGACTTTAAGGTCTCCACCAAAGAAGCATCGTCCGTCTTACAAAGAGGTCTCCACCAAAGAAGCATCGTCCGTCTTACAAAGAGGTCTCCACCAAAGAAGCATCGTCCGTCTTACAAAGAGGTCTCCACCAAAGAAGCATCGTCCGTCTTACAAAGAGGTCTCCACCAAAGAAGCATCGTCCGTCTTACAAAGAGGTCTCCACCAAAGAAGCATCGTCCGTCTTACAAAGAGGTCTCCACCAAAGAAGCATCGTCCGTCTTACAAAGAGGTCTCCACCAAAGAAGCATCGTCCGTCTTACAAAGAGGTCTCCACCAAAGAAGCATCGTCCGTCTTACAAAGAGGTCTCCACCAAAGAAGCATCGTCCGTCTTACAAAGAGGTCTCCACCAAAGAAGCATCGTCCGTCTTACAAAGAGGTCTCCACCAAAGAAGCATCGTCCGTCTTACAAAGAGGTCTCCACTAAAGAAGCATCGTCCGTCTTACAAAGAGGTCTCCACCAAAGAAGCATCGTCCGTCTTACAAAGAGGTCTCCACCAAAGAAGCATCGTCCGTCTTACAAAGAGGTCTCCACCAAAGAAGCATCGTCCGTCTTACAAAGAGGTTCTCCACCAAAGAAGCATCGTCCGTCTTACAAAGAGGTCTCCACCAAAGAAGCATCGTCCGTCTTACAAAGAGGTCTCCACCAAAGAAGCATCGTCCGTCTTACAAAGAGGTCTCCACCAAAGAAGCATCGTCCGTCTTACAAAGAGGTCTCCACCAAAGAAGCATCGTCCGTCTTACAAAGAGGTCTCCACCAAAGAAGCACCGTCCGTCTTACAAAGAGGTCTCCACCAAAGAAGCACCGTCCGTCTTACAAAGAGGTCTCCACCAAAGAAGCACCGTCCGTCTTACAAAGAGGTCTCCACCAAAGAAGCATCGTCCGTCTTACAAAGAGGTCTCCACCAAAGAAGCATCGTCCGTCTTACAAAGAGGTCTACCCCAAAGAAGCATCGTCCGTCTTACAAAGAGGTCTCCACCAAAGAAGCATCGTCCGTCTTACAAAGAGGTCTCCACCAAAGAAGCATCGTCCGTCTTACAAAGAGGTCTCCACCAAAGAAGCATCGTCCGTCTTACAAAGAGGTCTCCACCAAAGAAGCATCGTCCGTCTTACAAAGAGGTCTCCACCAAAGAAGCATCGTCCGTCTTACAAAGAGGTCTACCCCAAAGAAGCATCGTCCGTCTTACAAAGAGGTCTATCCCAAAGAAGCATTGTCCGTCTTACAAAGAGGTCTACCCCAAAGAAGCATCGTCCGTCTTACAAAGAGGTCTCCACCAAAGAAGCATCGTCCGTCTTACAAAGAACTGCAGGCAAACTGGGTAGTCTGAAAACCTCAGCATTATCTCGGAGGAGCCAATGTTACTCAGTCGAGTTTTTTTGATGACCAGCATATAGGAGCTAGTCTGTTCATCTTGCCAACAACAGAGGATGATAAATCCACCCTGTGAAGAATCATCTTCTAAACTGGCATACGTAGCATCAGGATAACAAACCACTCAAATCTGAAGGCTTTCCCAGCTGTCGAAAGGATATGGAACCTGTCTTTGATTTCAACTTGTTAGCTTCAACATGTAACTTCACTTTCATTGATTTTCCACTATTACTCACCCTACACACATCAAATGATACATCAGGTCGAGTCCGAGTGGATACCCACATCATTTGACCTGTTAGTCTTTTTAAATCTGCCTTCTCCTCTTGGCTTAGCTCATCATTTTTCCTTAAGGATCTTCCTTTCTTTATACATATTGGCGATATAGATGACACGTACAGATTTTGGTTCATAATGCTGTAAATACTACCTCATCTCAGATAGGCAAATGCATAACATAATAATTGTACATTTAATACCTGAGAAATTTATATACAGAAGATTGCGATTAAAGAACGGTATTCAATGGTGAGATCTACTTGACTATCGTGTGGTAAACTCATATTTTTCTAGTTAAAACCATCCGGCACATATATAAATCTACCATCCACCCATGTATTGAATACTGCTGCGACATCAGCTTCGGTGACCTTGCTATCCACCTCAGGGCTCTTGACAAAATCCAATGAAGAATCTGTGATGTGATAGATCCTGACTTGGCAGCCCAGCTGCAGCCACTCTCTCACTGATCTTCTTAGCAGCGGATTTAGCAATGGATTCAATATAGTCGTTCCACTTGAGGTCCGCTGAGAGTGTGAGACCAAGGAGGCGTAGAGTTTTACTCTCAGGGAGGCCTGCCTGTTCCGTGCTAATGGTGGGTAGAAGCGATTGTCTATGAAGAGAGCATCTCTGTTTTGGAAGCGTTAAATTTTACGAGCCATTAAGATTTTCCGGTATTACTCATCCTACACACATCAAATGATACGTAGGGTCGAGTCTGAGTGGATACTCACATCATTCGACCAGTTAATCTTTTCAAATCTGCCTTCTCCTCTTGGCTTAGCTCATCATTTTTCCTTAAGGATCTTCCTTTCTTTATATCTATTGGTGATATAGAGGACACATGAAGAAAAGAGTCCTGAGTTTTAGCGGACTCTTTTCTTTGTTTCTATTGTAAACTCTCTTGAATCACTTTTCAATTTGTTGCCAGGATAAGAAAATTCAATTTATAACAATCCAACAAGCCCAGCATTCCCAAGTAATACACAATTGTGTTTTGTGTTCATACAGATAACACAACTGTTGACAGCTGTTTATTTCAAAGACAAAAGACTATTGATTATTTTTGTGAAATATTAACCACACATGGAAAAATACATGAAAAGGCGCTATTGTGCCAGAGATTGTTTCCTAAAAAAAGAATTATCAAAAACATTAAAGTTTTCGACGATGCGAGTACTTGGGAGTTAAATTAAGAGAAGCACATATCAAACACTAACAAGTTGATTGGTTGTTTTGTTTTGTTTTTGGCAAATCAACACATCGGCGGGTCATTTATTGCCAACTAAACTATTTATTTATTGCTGCTAATACCTTTTTCTTTCAACAATTTATTATTGTTTTTTATATAATTTTTTGTTTCTATGAAAACATTTTTCTTTTCGAGTATCAAGATTCATTGGGATTTGTTTTTAAGGGCAGGGTCCCCAAGTCCTACCCAGTTACTTAATCCATAACTGGAGGGAAATGATGCATTAATACCTTTCCCAAGGGTACCAGTGCTTAAGTGAATGCAGGGTATTCAACTGGAATTCGAACTCGGCTCACTCATTTCTCTTTCCGAGCCAATATCCACTGCACCACAATGCATATCCATCATTATATGCTTATAGCACCTGATATTCCCAAGTGGTCACTCATCTAAGTATTGACCAGGCTCAATGTTGCCTAACTTTGGTGATTGAGCAAGAACCAGTGTATTCAACATGATAGGCTGTAAGCCACTAACAAGTTGAATCAAGGAAGACAAAATGTTCGATACCCTAATTCCCTCTGCTGTCAGTTTTTCTTTTTCAGTTAACAATAAATCCTACAATATTCAAAAACTTGTCAATATCTGCTTCTCGTAAATAGGGGAGTTTGAATTTGTATTTTGTTTAATGGCATATAACACCTCTCTTGGTTATTTAATGCAAAAAAAGGGCGGGGGAGTTTAAGGTATTTTTTTTAATGTTTGGTTATAGTGGGAAGGTTGATTTAGTCAGATTTTTATAAACTTTTTTTGTTTTTATTCTTTTTTATTTTAAAAAACTGAAAATGTCTTCTAGTTTTGTATTCAAAAATGTTTTGCTGCAAATAATTTTTTTTCCTTCAAAAATGTGTCATGGCAATAATTTTTTCTTCAAATATATACTGTTGGTAATATTTTTCCTTCAAAAATGTATATTTTTCTATAAAAGTCTTTTCATGTATATATTTCTATAAAAGTGTATTTTATACTTTCATAGTGTTTTGACCCCAGTTTGGGGGGTTTACTATTTACACATAGCTGGGATCCTAACAGGTGCTACCACTCCAGGTTAGGATGGACCTGGTAACAGCAGCAATTGAGAGGTGCTCCTCACAACCTCCCAATCAGAGGCCTTGCTACTGAATCCAGTTTACCATCATGCCCAGGACTGCAAATAGGGGAATATATATATATATATATATATATATATATATATATATATATGTGTGTGTGTGTGTGCATCGCTTATTCAATAATGAATTCGAGTACTCTAGCTATTGGGCATGTTTATATGTGTTAAAAAGCCTGCCTTCTTCTACCGGACACTCGTGGCCTCGGGGTAGAATCGCCGACTGACGCCAATTCAGTCAGGTTTCAGTCCTGGGTTAGGATGCCAACGAAGTCTAAGCCATACTGATGAGCTGTGATACAGCAAAACAGATCTGTCTGCAGATGACTATAGTGTGTGTGTGTGTGTATATATATATATATATATATATATATATAAAAAATCAGTGGTCGTCTTACAGCTGTTTTTAGAAGGACCTTACCACCAAACAGGACATGATTAAAAGAGGACACCAAACAACCATGTGATCGATTAAGGACAAATTGCCAGAGAGTGATGCAGAGTTAGCCATGGAAAATACAAAAACAGTAACAACTCATCCCGACATTTGTGTTCTACATTTTCATGTGGCCAGAAATGGTCAAATAATCTCTTTATTTGACCATTTCGGACTACATTAAAATGTAGGGGAGAAGGATATTTTTAAAAAAATTATTTGACTTTGTTTGCCCCTTTTCTTCTATTGACATTCTACTATCAACCACAGAACATGACAACTTGTGTTTTTTCTACTATGACGACAGGAAAAGATCACATGTCAAGAGTCCATTGTCAAACTGTTTCTGAGCCCCACAGCTATAATTTAACTACAAAAGACGGGATCATCTTAAAAAAAAAAAAAAATAAGTAAACCTCACCTGTCACCAATCCTTTTCTTACACACTCGGCAGTTCTTCTCTTCATTGATTACACATTTAATTTTTGAAAACTTCATGTGCTCCTTGATGACCTGAAAAATTCGCAAAGCAAGAAAAGAGATTAACAATGAAGCCTCAAAAAAATTGGTTGAATTTAGAACATCTATTGACACACGATTTGTTTTTGTTTTGATTGTTTAAAAACAAAAACAAAAAATCACTATCCACAAATTTGGGATACATTTTTTCTAATGTACAATATATAGAATAATTCACTTGGGCACTGTGTGTGGCCTACTCCTTTCACTCAGGCACCGGGTGTGGCCTACCCACTTTCACTCGGGCATAGTATGTGGCCTACCCACTTTCACTCGGGCATAGTATGTGGCTTACCCACTTTCATTTTGGCATCAGGCCGCTCAAACGCTCAGTCAAGATGACGTGACTTCAAGCTAGCAAAACCATTGATGGCTCCTCAAAGGGAGTCACCTACCCAGTTTCACTCACAAAGCTTGGATCAACCGATGGTATAGTTTCCAGGCACTTTCCAAAGGTGCTGCATGCTGGGATCACCTCATATCCACACCGATAACATCAAGCAATCACCTTGCTGACAAATCGACCCTCGTGAGATTTGAACCCAGGCTTCATGCTCAGAAAGCGATTGTTCTAACCATTCTGACACTCACCTAACCATTCTGCCACTCACCTAACATGCATACAAGATGCATGAATGAATTGTTGTTTTGAATGATTCAAAAATGAAAATAACACTGATCTCTCATTTTAGCAGTAAATTTATTCAATGTAATCATTATTGGCTTCAACCACGGACTCCAGATGACTTTAGAATCTCCGGCAATTCTTCTGGATGGTCTTCTTATCTAAATTGGTAAATGTTGACATAATCATTGACTTCAATTCATTTTTACTATTCCAAGAACTTTTGTTGACCTTTCGCTTAACGGCATGCTATACATAATAATCAAAGGGCCTGTAATCTGAGGCATTAGATTGCCAGATCTAAGGGGTGATGTGATTCCAGATATGATTGGGTTGTGTAGAATGATACAGAATCCTGTTGCCAGACAGGGCAGCACTACCTCCTCAAGGCACTTGATGTAGGCCTTTGGGCTTGAGTCTGAGACCCTCACTAACAAATTCAGGAGTTCTTTTCTAATCAAAACAGAGAGAACTTTCCAAGCTGTTGCACCTTCATAATCACCATTAGACTCATCTAATTCTATCTGAATCATCTGTACTGCCCTCAGATTGACAATCAAACACTGTGAAGTGTTTGTATTAGAGCTTCTGGCACAAATGCCTAGCATGACATTTTCTGATTTCTGGCAGAGTAAATTGTATCGTGGAGCTCATTTTCTCACTGACAGTGCCCAACTGACCATACTATACTGTGCAGTCAACGAAATAAAAAACAAACAATGCATAAGCACAGAATGAAAAATATAAAATGGTGACAATTTACCCATCCCACACTCTGTGTGTGTGTGTGTGTGTGTGTATATATATATATATATATATATATATAGCTATTCACAGACAGATCTGTTTTACAGCTCATCAGTACAGTTAGACATCTGATTGTTTTAGCCAGGATTGAAACCTGACCAAATTAACATCAGTCGGTGATTCTACCTCTGAGCGGTAGAGGAAAGCCAACTTTAGCATGTTATATACAATGTAAACACCCACCAGTAGTTGAGTGTTCAAATTCATTACTGAATGAACAATGCGTAGATATGTGAGTAGCTACTGTTTTATATATATATATATATAAACTAGAGGGAGAGAATTCTGAAATAAAACTACACACACAGAGCCTGACATGTCTACAGAGAAACCATCATAGAGAGTCACACACACACATAGAGAAAGAAAGATGCATATTCAAAATGCCACATGCAGAGAGAGAGAGATGTGTACACATAAAACAAACATTCATAAATATACATAAAATGTGACCCAACCCAAATTGAAAGTAAAACCTTATTTGCCTTTCATTTTTTTTTCTTGGTGACATAACATTTTTTTGGTGCATAGTAGTGATGTGGGAAGGGTATTCCCTCCCTTCCACCCTTGCCAGTGGTTTGTCAACAAATTCCTCCATTTCATTTCACACTGCATGAATCAAAAGAGAATCTATGCTGGCATTTTTGGAACCAATTTTAGAGAAAAGGTTACAAAAGCAGAGAAGCTAATATTATGCAGACCCCCTCCCTACACCTTTCTAAATCACTTGAAATACAAGTTACAGTTCAATATATCATTTTCCTAATAGACCTCATTAGCTGCAATTTATTCTCTCTCACAGAATGCCAGCACATGGTTAGATTGTTTTGACGGAAAAGTCTTTAAATAGGTTAGTCTCACAGTGACAACAGCAAAAAATCATGTGGTGTTGTCAAAATTATAAATCCTCAGTCATCATAAAGCAATGCATCTGGGTACCTAGTTCAGAATTTTAATTTACTTCCAATGGCAATATTTTTCATTCAAAAATGTTTTGTTGGTAATATTTTTCCTTTAAAAATTTTTATGTATATATTTCATAAAAGTCTGTTTTTATACTTTCACAGGGTTCTGACTTCTGTTTGGAGGGTTAACTATTTGCCCATAGCTGGGACCCTAATAGGTGCTACCACCCTTGGAACAACAGAGGTGGTTTCATGCTCCTCGCAACCTCGAAATCTGAGGCCTTGCTGCTGGATGCAGTTTACCGTCATACCCAGGACCTTAACTCCCTCATGAATGGTTTAGTCATCAATTCCAGCTCATATCATCACAACTGTCACATTCTTGCTGGCTTCTTTCAGTCACAGACACATCTGCATTGAATGAAGTCCATCAAGTATCACTAGAGATTCATTCATGAAAATTACTTTAGAAAAGAGAGGCTCGTCCCTTGTTCCCTGTTTAGGATGTGGTTTCCGGCTTTCTCTCTTCTAATCTTTTCACTCTTACGTAGCCCCCTGCACATCAGTGGCATTACCGCTTTGCTCGAGGTGATATTATTTCTTGGCCCAATGTTGACACTTTAAAATATTTGCTTTTCTGAGAGGAATTTATCAAGAAGATTTAATGACCCATCCCAATTTGCAAGGTACAGGAATCCCTCGGCTAATGTATAGATTAAAAGTACACTAATCGAAAACACATTAATCAGATATAATATAATAAGCTTTCTGCTTGTCCACAATCGCTCCAGATGTATACATGGCAACACAAGTTACTAGAGGTGATCAAGGAGTTAATAAGAACACAATGTGAGACAGCAAACCAACAGCTTGTGGCAGTCAAGGAGACTAAGAACAGATTTCATAAGGAGGGTGCATGCCCTGCAAAGAAAAAACAAACTACCCCAAATATAAAGCTGCTGAGCGGAGCCAGTGATTGGGCGGTTTCAGTAGACCTAATGACATCGCTAAAATTTCCGATACACATTGCACAGACAAACAAGCGCCCCGACATCGTATTGTGGTCAGACTAAAAAAAGACTGTCTTCCTAATAGAGTTAACAGTCCTTTGGGAAGAGAACAGGGTAGAGACGCACGAGCTAAAGAAAAACCGATACGAGTCACTGCGTGCCGAATGTGTGGACAATGGTTGGAGGTGTAACGTGATGCCTATTGAGGTTGGGTGTCGCGGGTTTCTGGGACATTCAGTTATTTCTTTCCTTTCTAAAATAGGCATCACTGGCCGTGGTTTAAAAAGCGCTTCACACCGCATTCGAACAACGGTACAGAATGCGTCAAGCTGGATTTGGTCGAGATCAAAACAATAAGCAAACAAAATTGGCGCAACATCACGATCTAATATGCGCAAATGAGATATTTGTGTGATCATTTACAACTTTTTTTCTTTTTCCTTCACAAGCACGTTAATAGCAAACATGTTTGGAAATTTCATTGCTGATACAAACTGCAAAGAGGAACGATCGTTTTATTTACTTCTTTATGAGAATATACAAGAGGGACAATCAACAAGTTTATCTTCATACCCTGTCTAGTGGCAAATGCTGCTGGTGGCGCCAGGGGTGGCAGTCTCACCATAGCCACCGAAACCGTGACATCACCCCTGGTCGGCAGCTGATGAAGACAGGGTATTGCACATGCTAGCACATGTTGTATGTTACAAATTAATAACTTATAGGAAATTATATAATTTGAAGCACAAATTTTAGTCTCATTCAGAATTATTTCCTAAATTACATACTTTTTATTTATAATATAGGTACATAAAAAAATACAATAAAAATCCTATGAATTAATAATTATTGATATTTTATAAAAAAACTTATTCAGCGTGATTTGCCGCATTTTTCTGTTCTTCATAAAATTATCTGACAAATTAAATTTTTTTTATCAATGTTATCCCAAATACCTATAATTTCTTCTTTTAATTTATCAATATTTTTAAAATCTTTCCTATTTTTCTTTTCATTAAATTTGATATATTTTCAAGAGGGTCTAAATCAGGTGACTGTAGCGACCAGTCTAATTGTTTGAATTTAGAAAAAAAGAAAACATTTAACATTTTAATTAAATTTTTTTTTTTTATTCTTTTTTTATTTTAAAAAACTGAAAATGTCTTCGAGTTTTGTATTCAAAAATGTTCTGCTGAGAATAATTATTTTCCTTCAAAAATGTATATTTTTCTATAGAAGTCTTTGGAGGGTTAACTATTTGCCCATTGCTGGGACCCTAACAGGTGCTACCACTCCGGGTCAGGATGGACCTGGGAACAGCAATTGAAAGGTGGTTCCATGATTCTCACAGAGGCCTTGCTGCCAGATGCAGTTTACCGTCATACCCAGGACCTGAACAAATAACTTAAAGAGTTCAGTTAAAAGGCGACAGCTACATAGCTACCAGTAGTGGCATCGCACATAGAATGAGAATAATATACTCTGTTGATCAAGACGTGTTTGGTTTGATTTACCTAACACCTGAAAAAGGCTAGAGCACACAACAGCCCAAACATCATAAATATGGTAATAAAGATGAAGACCAATATAAATAAATGTTATTTTCTGTTTTGCAGCATCTGTCAGATCCTTTTCTTTATGCAGGTTTCAATATATATTATGGAAAAAAAAAGAAACAGTTTTTATCTAAACTTATTTATAAATGGAACTTTGTGTGTGTGTGTGTGTGTATTACCTATAGACTCCGAAACAGCTGAACCGATTTTCTTGAAAATTTACACTGTTGTATTATAAGCATCTGCGAGTGTTCTTAGCTTGGTTTTGTGTCAAGGTACTCTCGATAAATATCGAAAATCAAAAAAAATCGGGTTATAGAAGGAGTGGTCCATTTTTAATCAAATTTGATACACTCATAGACAAAGACATAAGAAACGATATTCAGAAGTTTCAAGGTTGTAGTTCTTACAATAGTGCAGAAAATTGATAATATATATATATATATATATATATATATATATAAGGCAAGATGTTTGTGCGTGTGTCTGTTTATCTACCTGTATATCTGTATTTTTTTCAGCCCTTTTATTTTAGTTATAACAATATTTTGTAGCAGGTCAGGAATAATTAATTTTATTAATTAATAACCATAACCGGAAAATCTTCTAATTGCTATTATAGATCATAAGAGAACATACTAAGAGAAATTTTCTTTATCCTCCGAATATGAGCAAAGGAAAACTGAGGTGATTAATTTTATTAACTAATTAACTGTAGCTGGAAAATCTTTATCTTTAAAAAGAAAGCAGGGACAACACCTGGTATTTCTGTTATTGTAACCCCCCCACCCCCCCAAGAAAGAAAAGAGAAATGGATTTGTTTAATGTCATAGAGTCGATTTCGGCCACCCAAGAGAATGCTAGGAAGGTCATTCTAAACATAAAGGAAAGATAAATTTAATTGTTGTTCTTTTTCTGGGTAAAGGAAAAGGAGATTTCATTTTGTATCTATTGTCTCTCCCTAGCATGAAGTGTAAAAAGAATTAAGATAATAAATGTTTTGATTCCAAAGTAATTTCAAGAAAAGGTATTTTCACTGACATCAGAGTAGGACAGATAACAAGGCATTCTTGTCGCTTGAAAATATAGGTGAGTCAGAGAATGGATATTAAAAACAGGTGCGGAGAAATTATTAATTGGGTAACAATGTCAATGGACCCTTGTCAACTTCAACTTCAGTTCAAAAAGGTTAAGAAAAAAAATCCCCGAAATTGTTTCATGAAAAAGAAAAAATTTTGAGAGAAAATTCGGTTAAGCCCAACCCAGAAAAGGGGTATGGGAAGATGACGTCATAAAATCAAAAGGGATTCCATTGGTCCTGTGAACAAGCCCCAAAAGGGGGAGACGACTAACAATTGATGCCATGGAAAGAAGACTAATCCCATTGGGTAAACCACAGGCAACGAGTAGCAGCTAACCTCAGGATTTTATTGGTCGCCAAGACAGGGGAGGGGGTTAGACACACAGCGACTGTCAGCCCTACATCATGGCATAGGCATAAATACAGGGTCCCCGAGGGACCAAAATCAGTTGGGTTCAAGTTGGCATAGAGTTGGATCGGAGGAGAGTCTGGAGATGAGTTGAGATGGAGTTGGCTTGGAGAAAGTCCCAAAGATGAAACAACGAAGATAGGCGCCATGTTGTTGGGCACCAATTGCAGAGCCTGCCGGCCAACCTGAGCTAAAAACAGAAGAAAATTTCCAGACGAAGTTTTTGAGATCGACAACTGAATGCAGTTTCCAGTTGAAGTCGGAATGACAGAGATCGACAAAAGAGGCCTGATACCAGCCAAACTGAGTTAAAGACAGAAGAGAATTTCTAAACAAAGTTTTTGAGTGAAGTTGCAGAGATCGACAGAGTAGTTGCAGCTCGAATGGCAGAAAGTTTAATTTCCTGGTCCAGAGACGCAATGACCAAATACAGTTCCTAACCGAAGAAGTAAAGAGACAGAGACATGATTGCCATGCCGTTGGGTGCTGACCGTAGAGAAGCCTGTCGCCAATCAACCAACCAGAGTTAAGAGACAGACAAGAGAATTTTTCAGAGTTCTTGGTGAGAGTGATCCAAACTGGAACAAGGAAATCCACCTCGATTCCTTTTCTGAAGACAAATCACACCAGCCTACCCGCAACACAGTACTTCGGCAATTTCCTTAACATTCTGGAAAACAATCAACAAGTTGACCAGACCCATAACGAACTTTGAACTCTGTTCGGAGCAGCTAGCTGTGGCCAGCCAGATTTCTCGTTATTACTAGGAGAATAATTCGATTTACTTAAGAAACGTCTGTTCCGCTACCAGTCTGATAGAGGCAGGGATTGGGAATTACTCAAGAGACTATTGTGTATAATCTGTATATAAAGATGTTATTTTACAACATTTCAGACGTCGGTTCACTTATTTCCTTTGATGTTACATTTCTTTCTTTTATTACTCAATTGTGTGCACACTTCCCGGCTTGGCTTAGTTTGGCAGAGAGACAGCTAGTGAAGAACTCACGTGACTGCCTTGTGATTAATCAACACAACGTGGGGCAGGGGGAGAAAACCGTGACAGAGTCAATCTACGACCAGCTGACTGGATCGAAACCAAAACCGACCGGCCAGGTAGTGGCATAAGTTTTTGCTTCGGGTTTGGCTCTAAGTAGGTATAATTGTAGTTTTTAGTCTCAGCCATGATACCTTTTACTCAGGACTTATTTAACCTTCAAAATTCAGTTTATGACGAAAAAAACTTATTTGATATCGATACCAGGAAATCAAAATTTGACTTGCATCCATTCATTTTTCTTTCAGTCTACGGTTTCGCTTTAACTGGAAACAATTATTGCTTTTTAGTCTTTTGTGCCAACGTCCAAAGAGTCTGAGCTCCAGGATCATGGATTAGTTTTGAAGCTTTCATTACACCTGAGCAATGCCGGGCTATGCTGCTAGTTAATTCATATTTGTAAGATTTCAGAGGCCTCAAATTAACTTTACATTAATTTGCGTCATAATTTCAGACTACAGCTTTTATAATACATCCAATCTGTTTAATAAAACATAAAATTACCTACAAAATTTTTGACATCTAAATTGTTTAAAAGTTGTCAAAGTTTTTTCAAGCAATTTCCAATTATCGAAGTTTACGATTTGCATCGCAACTTCAGACAGACTGTATAGCCTGGCCAATTACATTTTGTTTATTTTCCTTTCTATTTTTCTCACTTTTGTTATTTAAATATTCCACATTTTGATAATAGATGAACTAAGAAAGGTGAAGTGTTGTAAGAACCTGGATATAAATTTACTTTCTTCCGCACTTAGATGTACAATTTGGCTTATGGCCTAACACGTTGAATACACTGGTTCTCGCTCGATCACCGAAGTTAAGCAAGGTTGAGCCTGATTGGTATTTAGATGGGTGACTGCTTGGGAATACCATGTTCTGTATACGTTTAGTGACAGATGTGCATTGTGGTGCAGTGGAAATTGGCTCGGAAAGAGAAATCGGTGAGCCGAGTTCAAATTCAAGTTGAATACCCTGCATTCAATTAAGCACTGGTACCCTTGGAAAAGGTATTAATCCGTCTCTTCCCTTCCCTCCAGTTATGGGTTAAATAACAAGAGCAGGACTTGGGGACCCTGCCCTTAAAAACAAATCCCAATGAATCTCGATATTCGAAAAAATATACAATTTTCTCAAGTTGAAGAAAAAAGTTAACAAGGTTGATGATCAAAAGATGAATGAAGGTTATAGAATTTCAAGCAGTCCATATTAAGAGAGGAAATAATTTTTTAAAAATAATCTAAATTGCTTAAAATTTGAAAAAAAAAAAATTAATCAGGAAAATTCAAGTTATTGAAGTTTATATGATTTGCATAATAACTTCAGACAAACTGTATATCCGTAGTCTATATCAGGGGTTGACAACCTGTCGCATGCCAAGAAATTTTCAATGGCATGATTTGTTGAACTAAGGAAGTCTCTGGAAGATGAGAATTTAGGAAAGTCTGCTGCTATTCTCATCTGTTGACATCCATCCCAAGATCTTTCATCTGTTTGTAGAAAATTGCTTTTGGTCTTCTTTTGGCTTAACGTATTCCTGTGAGTAAATTTTCTCTCACATGAAAGCAGTGTTAGATCTACAATGAAGTTGCCTAACACCTGAACATTTAGAAAATTGTATAAAACTCCAAGTAACAAAGCATGTTGCCAACACTGAGCAATTGGCTAAGACCATGCAAGGGCAAGTCTCCCATTAACCCTCTCGGGCCATTCGTATCATATTTGATACAGTATTTCCCTATAAGGAAACATTTGGTATTTCCCTATAAGGAAACATTTGGTATTCATTGACTGAGCAGTCAGTACTGCTTTCATTTGAAATTTATAAAATATTTCTCTTAAAAAATTTTTCAGGAAAATATTTCTTTCAAGGCTTGTTTTCATACTGTATCAAATATGATACGAATGGCCCTAGAGGGTTAATAAAACTTTAAAAAAAAAACACTCTTCAAAAACAGTTAGCTGAATTTATTGCATTCACTTATGCACAAATACCCCAAGAAAGGTATTAGTCAGTCACTTCCTTCCAGCTATGGGTTAAATAACAGGACAGATTGGGTTCTATAGCATTGACTGGCAACCAGTCTACCGCAACGGCAACCTTCTGCAGGAAAATCTTCTGCCCAGTTAGTCATGTCTTTTTCGAGACATGATCGCCCAAGCATGTATCATGTATGGCACTTAACTGACTTATTTCTATTAATGTGATTTAGATATTAATGTATATATTACTATATAAAGTGTACTGCAGAACAGGTATACTGAGCTTGAATTGTATGAAAATACATCTGCTGTTGGCACACTAAATGATTTTAAAACCCTAAGTCAGCATAAAGTTAGCAAAAGGTTGCCAACACCTGGTCTATATCTTTTGGGTCTATTTATAAATAAATAAAAATGTTGCATTTAGTTTCTTTGCCTGACAAATGGCAAAGAAATTCTTATTGAGATTTTTAACTCTTCCTTCATTAGCACCACGAAGCAATGTACCAGCATTAATACAGTAAAGGTTTCTAATACCCCACTTAAAATATTATAGACGTACGATTTAGTATTTGACCATACTTTTGAGATGAAATAATATATTATTTGCACTATTCAAACTGTTGTCCTCATCTTTATTGCCACGATTGAAATAAAGGGTTTGGTTCAAAATAACTAGCAGCTGAAGAAGGCCAGGGCATACAATTGCCGAAATGTCGTAAACATGGCAATAAGATAAATAAAGACCAGTTTTATTTTTAAAAATTAAATTAAAAAGGTCAATATACAAGAAATATTTCTTGTCATTTATTGTATACAACCATAAGGGCAAAATAAGGAAGCTATGAGAAAATTGTACGATTTATTTACTGAACTACTTAAAACCATATTCTTGATAATTATTCTATAAATGAACCTATTTTACCCAGATTGTGATATACCTGATGAAGGCCGGTGTGCACAACAGCTGAAACACTGCGATAATATCAATAAAGATAAGGACAATGGAGTGCATGTAAATAACTCTTCTCTGCAGAAATTCAGACAGAAACTGATTCAGTAACCATCAAAAGTCACAAGCAACCTTACTACTCACAGATCTATTAATGATTTTTTGTAGTTCCATAAAACACAAGGCTAAACTTACCAGAACTAATTTCATGTTGTTTTAGTCATACAGAATATTTTTCTTCAAATTCTTGAAATTTTAAGTTATCGTGCATCCCCACTCCTCATCTATCCCCAGAGTCAGAAATTTGTAAATGTGTTAGGTAGAATTTCAATTACATAAATTCTCAGTGTTTGCACATTGTGTATGTGTGAGTATTCGTGTGGGTGGGACTATACTTGTGTGTATACCGATACATATGTATGCAATTTAGCATATTTCAAATTTTTCCCCAGTAGCTAAAATATTTCACAGTCAGCAATTTGTGTCTCATAATCTCTCAACACATAATGAGTTAGGGGTGATGGTCATGTAACATTGAAACAACAGTTCACATACAAAGTTAACCAATGTCGAGTCTGGTAGGTGATCACTAAGAATTACCAACGGCTGTAAGTTCGGATATGTCGGTGGTGTAATAGATTGGAATTGTTAATCGCAGAGCCAAGTTTCAATTTCAATTTGGTTCATTGTATTCACTTATGCACAAGTACCCTTAGCGAAAAGTATGAATCAACCTCTTCTCCCCCCTCAAGCTGTGGGTTAGTTAATAAGATTTGTATCACTAAATCATCATTATCTCAAAAAAGTTTTTTGGCTTTAAACAACCTGCAAAGGTTTGATAATCCGTAAAAGAAAAAAAAATCAATCAAAAAAGAAAAATCAATAAAAAAAAAAGTATGAATCAATCTCTTCTCCCCCCGCCCAACTGTGGGTTAATAAGATTTCTATCACTAAATCATAATCACAAAAAAGCTTTTTGGCTTTAAATAACCTGCAAAGGGTTGATAATCCATAAAAAAAAATCAATAAAAAAAAAAAAGTATGAATCAATCTCTTCTCTCCCCTCCCCCAGCTCTGGGTTAATTAATAAGATTTGTATCACTAAATCATTATCACAAAAAAGCTTTTTGGCTTTAAATAACCTGCAAAGGGGTGATAATCTATAAAAAAAAAATCAATCAAAAAAAGTATGAATCGACCTCTTCTCTCCCAGCTCCAGCTGTGGGTCGATTAATAAGATTTGTATCAATAAATCAGCATTATCTCAAAAATGTTTTTTGGCTTTAAATAACCTGCAAAGGGTTGATAATCCATAAAAAAAAAATCAATCAAAAACAATAAAAGTTTAAATTATCTGCCTATATTTATGAGATGAGGTATTGCAACTAGTTATACTATTTACATCGTCTTATCCTTGTCTTTATTGCCACATTCATAATGTTTCAGCTGTTGTACGCTGTGATGACCTTCTTCAGGTGATATCCATTAGAATTTCAAACCCTACCCTTTATTTAATTCACGGGTGTAGATTATTCTAATTCCACATGCCATACCTCTTCTGGATATCTCGGTTTCAGTTAATTCCCTTTAGTAAGTCAACTCTTCAAGATTTTGTTCCCTCTGCTGTGGCCTGGTTATTGAACTCACAACTCGTTGGGTCAAGTCACTTTTTGGATCACTCAACCAATACTTTCATCTATCAGGCCATTGAGTGAATTTTTAGTTTGGTTTTTGTTTTGCAGCATATTAACCTGAATGGCTGATTTAATGCTGACAATATTTTACAATATATTCGTATGAACAGAATAGGTATTCTTTGTGAGAAATCAGTTTGTAGAACAGGTATCATTGACATTTACGTAAACAGGGTTTTATTAAAATTCAGATGTATTACTTATATGTTCATTCAGTAATGAATTAAAACACTCACTACTGGTGTATGAATACATGGTATATCACACGCTAAAAGTCTGCCTCCTTCTACCAAGTGCCTATAGTTCAGTAGTAGAATCGCCGACTGACGCCAATTTGGTTGGAGTTCAATCCTGGGCAAAAAGCAATCAAATGTCTAACCGTACTGATGAGCTGTGATACAGCAAAACAAATCTCTCTGCAGATGACTATTTATGCTCACACACCCTGATTGAGCACTCTGGAAGAATGGGAAACTTTGAAAAAACAGTAGCTACTCTAGCATCTACGCATCGTTCATTCAGTAATGAATTAGAACACTCTCACTACTGGCATAGGAATACATCATATATCACACTCTAAAAGCCTGCCTCCTTCTACCAAGCGCTCATAGCTCAGAGGTAGAATTGCTGACTGACGCCAATTTGGTCAGGTTTCAATCCTGGGTAAAAAGAAATCGGATGTCTAACCATACTGATGAGCTGTGATACAGTGAAACAGATCTGTCTGCGGATGACTATATACATATATATATATATATATATATATATATATTCCAAAGATATGTTGCTGGTAATATTTTTTTCGTTCAAAAATGTATTGCCGCCAGCTGGAATATTTACTATACTATAAAAGTCTATTTTTATACTTTCATAGTGATTGAAACCCAGTTTGGGGGTTAACTATTTGCCCATAGCTGGGATCCTGACCCCAAGTCAGAATCACTCTGGGAACAATAGCAATTAAGAGGTGGTTCCACACTCCTCACAACTTCCCAATCAGAAGCCTTGCTGTTGGATGCAGTTTACCATAAGACCCAGGATGCCTCATCTTTTGAGGCGTGGGTGCATCCCCTCTGCATAGGTGCAGACAACATATTCTGAAGCTCCAGCCAACAGGGCAGGTGAATTTTTGGGATTTATAAACCTAATTTCTTAGTAACGTTTTTCTTTTTTTTTTTTTTAACCAGAGCTCATATTACAATTTTTTGTTATTGTTGTTCTCCCATTCTCAGTATTACTGGTTCTTCTATTGTATTCATTCAAAAATGCTAATTGTTTTTTGTTGTTTTCTCTTACCACTGTGAACTGTATCGATGGTCTTATTGAGTTCACATGGTCCAGTAGTAGTTGAACCTCTTCCTGGTGAGTTCAAAGTATAAAGATGTCATTTACTTATCTCAGTGATAGAGTTGGCATTAGTGATGTTGAGTTTCATGACATCAAAGTATTCTATGCATATGTTAGCCATCAATGGTTATAATGTCAACCGAGCCTTCATACTGTTGATATATATCTAATCCCATTCCAAAGTATATTGTTTTTGTACAGAAAGTTAGCATCTCCATCAGGTATTTATTGGTATACTGGTACATTCTAGAGATGAGAACGAAACCAGCCTGTGCTTCCTCTGTGAATTCACCATGTCCAGGTTCACCGGCTGTGGGTGGAGCTTTGTACACATATGGTGATAACTTTCCTATTTAGCACTCAACTATATCTACAAGCAAGCTACTCAGAGCACAGCTAACAATTCGCCTTGAGTAGTAAACACTCCTTGTAAATTTTGGGGGCACTATTTAGATGAGGTAGCTTGCTATAGCATTATGACAACTGCCTGTATATCTTAGGTGGGTAGTAGTCCATGCTCCTGATTAGGGTCAGCAACAGTTTACCTTGTGTTTTCATTGTTGGGTCTTTCTTTACTTTATTATAGTTTAATGCCAAAATGGTATGGTTTTAAGGTATTTTTTCTTATGTTCAATTATTGTGAGAAGGTTAATTTAATCAGATTTTGAAGAAAAAAAAAAAGCGTTTATTTTAATTTTTTTTTATTTTAGAAAACCAAAGATGTCTTCTATTTTTGTATTCAAAACTGTATTGCTGGTAATAATTTTCTTCCTTCAAAAACACATTAAGGCAATAACTTTTTTTTCTTCAAAAATGTATATATTTCTACAAAAAGTCTACTTTTATACTTTCATAGTATTTTGACCCCAGTTTGAGGGTTAACTATTTACCCATAGCTGGAACCCAAACAGATGCTACCACCCCGGGTCAGGTTGGACCTGGAAACAATAGCAATTAAAAGGTGGTTCCAGGATCCTTACAACCTCCCAATCAGAGGCCTTGCTGCCGGATGCAGTTTACTGTCATACCTGGGACCAAAACAAACTGGAATCTTTAAAAAAAGCTCTGAAATCTCTGCCGGCTTTATGTTCATTTAAATCTAATAGAGGTGGGGGGGGGGGGGTTTAAAAAAAGTGAATAGGACAACATAGAAACCTTGCTTAAACTGCTTGGAATCAAACAACAGCATATCCCAAGAGATATTTTGCACTACAAAAATGAAAAATAAAATATTATATTTGCAAGTTGAACCTATGAAATTAAGCCATGCATTTTAATAGTTCTCATTGAATCCCATATTTTGAAGGTAGGAACTGATAGGCAGAGCATTTTAAAAATCTATAAAAACCGAACAAAAAAATTTAATCATTGTTACAACTGATTTGTGATTTTTTTTTTTTTTTACAGATCATCAACCAGTTGCAGGTTATTAACTGAAACATTTTGGATTGTAAAAAAAGAATTCTTTGAAAGTGAATATTTTTCCAGATACAAGTTTTGATATTTAACCCATAGCTGGGAGGAGATGGATTCATACATTTAAGTGAATGTAATGAAGCTGACTGGAATTTGAACTTGGAGCTTTGATTTCTCATTATGAGCTGTTATCCACGACACCATTCACACATCTTTATTCCAAAAAGTAAAAATTCCAATAAATATTTCCAAAACAGAAATTATGATCTGGAATTGGAATTATAGTAGCAGTGAGACATGCCATCATAAAAATTCTAAATGTGGAATTAACAAACACTAAACACTTAAACTTTCACAGTATGGATCAGTTGGGATCAAATACATATAAAAAATGGATCAGAATCCAACAGAATAATAAGATAAAGAACAAATAGGAAATGTTTATCAATCTAACATGATTCACATTTTTGTTAATTTCATCAGAGAAAAAAAAATATAGAAAAAGAAAAAATATGGAGAAAAAGAAGAAAAATATGGAGAAAAAGAAGAAAAATATGGAGAAAAAGAAGAAAAATATTCTGGTATTTTTACTTTTGTGTTTGATTTTCATTGATTAATCAGGTTTCATGTGCATTTGAGTAGTTAAACAAACATGAGTATATTTTGTAGCATTTTGAATTCAAGGAAAGACAATCCTACAAGATTATAAGAGATAAGGAAATCAAACACGACATTCCACAAAAACAAAACATTAACTGATGTCATGTTTTTAACCCTGTACAAAGGATGTCATGTTACCCCACCTCCAAC
The DNA here is from genome assembly GCA_037127315.1 of Ascarosepion bandense. Taxonomy (NCBI): domain Eukaryota; kingdom Metazoa; phylum Mollusca; class Cephalopoda; order Sepiida; family Sepiidae; genus Ascarosepion; species Ascarosepion bandense. The sequence continues at coordinate 190,069 of JBBBDQ010002567.1, read as the reverse complement.
AATTTTTTTTTAAAGTACTCGTAATCCCCGAATCTGCATTGTGTAGAAGTGGATATAGGTTCGGAATAAGAAATTGATTCCTTGCATTCACATAAGGGCAAATACCCTTGGGAAAAGTTTTAATTCATCTCTTCCCTCCAGTTATGGATTAAATAACATGACAGATTGCCATACATGATACACAAGCGTGTATCATGTATGGCACTTAACTGACTCAATATAATAGTTGAAAACAATTAAAACTTTTACTGGGCATAAAATGAGGGATCGGTTTTATATTGCTATGAAGTAATAAACTGATCCCTCACTAATTACTACTTATTAATATAATAATTAATCTCTTCTTACTCCAGTTATGGGTTAAATAACAGAACGGATTGGGTTCTATAGCCTTGGCTGGCAACCAGTCTACTGCAGAAAGTAATGGTAACCTACTGCAGGATAATCTTCTGCCAAGTCAGTCATGTTTCTTTCGAGACATGATTGCCCAAGCATGTATCACATATTGCACTTGACTGACTGACTATAATAGTTGAAAACAATTAAAATTTCTACTGGGCATAAAGTAGAGGATTGGTTTTCTATTGTTACATAAATTGATCCCCCACTAATTACTACTTAATTATATAATACATCTCTTTCCCATCTAGCTATAAGTCAAATAACAGGAGAAAAAAAGGAAAGAAAGAAAAAAAGGAAAGAAAGAAAAAAAGGAAAGAAAGAAAAAAGGAAAGAAAGAAAAAAGGAAAGAAAGAAAAAAGGAAAGAAAGAAAAAAGGAAAGAAAGAAAAAGGAAAGAAAGAAAAAAGGAAAGAAAAAGAAAAAAGGAAAGAAAGAAAAAAGGAAAGAAAGAAAAAAGGAAAGAAAGAAAAAGGAAAGAAAGAAAAAAGGAAAGAAAGAAAAAGAAAGAAAGAAAGAAAGAAAGAAAAAAGAAAGAAAGAAAAAGGAAAGAAAGAAAAAGGAAAGAAAAAAGAAAAAAGGAAAGAAAGAAAAAAGGAAAGAAAGAAAAAAGGAAAGAAAGAAAAAAGGAAAGAAAGAAAAAGGAAAGAAAGAAAAAAGGAAAGAAAGAAAAAAGGAAAGAAAGAAAAAAGGAAAGAAAGAAAAAAGGAAAGAAAGAAAAAAGGAAAGAAAGAAAAAAGAAAGAAAGAAAGAAAGAAAGAAAAAAGGAAAGAAAGAAAAAAGGAAAGAAAGAAAGGAAAGAAAAAGAAAAAAGAAAGAAAAAGGAAAGAAAGAAAAAAGGAAAGAAAGAAAAAAGGAAAGAAAGGAAAAGAAAGAAAAAAGAAAAAGGAAAGAAAAAGAAAAAAGGAAAGAAAGAAAAAAGGAAAGAAAGAAAAAAGGAAAGAAAGAAAAAAGGAAAGAAAGAAAAAACAGCAGAATCAAAGTACTTAAAACACTTTAATTCTTTTGTTAAATTTGCTTTCAGTTCATCTTTTTAATCATCTAAAATTTAAAAATTAGGCTTTCAAAACACAAGCAATGCACTAAAGGCATTTCTTCAAATTCAATTTAAAAAAATGAAAAAAAATTCCAGACTCAAATCAAGAAATTAGAGAGTATTTATTTTCTTTTTCTCCATTTCTTTTTCTCAGGAAATATTTTAAGTAATAAACAGCCAGAAGAAAAAAGATAATATTGACAAAGTCAAAACTAGAATCTAATTATAAGCAATTGACTCAAGAGGAATTCATTGATGATATCTTTATGATAAAAAAAAAAAAGATAGCATAAAAAAGGCAAATGACTAAGAAAATATATAACAAACAACATCAGTAAAAAAAAAAAAAAATCAGTCAGTTAAGTGCCATGCATAATAAAGGTTTAAGGCAATCATGTCTCGAAAGAAACATGACTGACTGGGCAGAATATTTTTCTGCAGTATTTTGCCATTGTATTCTGCAGTAGACTGGTTGCCAACCAAGGCAACAGAACCCAATCTGTCCTGCATAATCTAACTCAAAAGCAAAATAGGATGGTGTCTCATCAAGGTGGGATGGTCAGTAAACTAGCCTTGCAGATCATGACCAGTTGAATTCTCACTAAGTGGCCCACATTGGTGACCATGTGCTAAAACTGAGCTACACTTAGTTATTCAGTTAAGTGTCATATGTGATACACACTTGGGTAATCATGTCTCTTTTGATCCACAACTGACTCAGCAGAAGATTTTTCTGCAGTAGGTTGTCATTTCTTTCTGCTGTAGACTGGTTACCAACCAAGGCTATAGAATCCAATCTGTGCTGCTATTCAACCCATAGTTGGAAAGAGAAGAGATAGATTATTACCTTACCCAAGGGGATTTGTGCTTAAGTGAATGCAATGAATTGAACAGGAATTTGAACTCAGCTCTCCGATTTCTCATTCTGAGCCGATATCCATTACACCATAATGCACATCCGACTACACTTAGTAACTGTCTATGAAGTAATAATTACCCAATTCAAAAGCAATAAGATAGTTAGAGATTAAAAAAACAACCGAAAAAGAAAAATACCATAGAAACATCAAGATATCTGTATTGATTACAAAGCTAGACTTAAAAATCATTCTTTAGTGAAGGGCATTTAAGTCTTAAGAGACGTCTCACTATTCTGATCTGGAGGCAGACAAGCTCAGCAAAACCAAAAGCAAGTTCAGGGTGATGTAAAATTAAAAAGATTACATGAATATGGTGCAAGTGAAAACTTGACCCCGTCCTACCCTCTCAGCATGGTTGATGCTCACCTCCAGAAGAATGACTTGTTGCTCTTTCTCAGGCTGACAAGAAGTGGAAAGATTACATTGAATCCATTTCTAGGTCCACTCATAAGAAACTTGGTTCACTCTGCTATGCTAGACAATTTTTCTTTCCAGAATCTATCTTACATATTTATAAATCTTAGAGTAGATAGACTAAACTATCACCCGATTCACACTCCACCCACATCTATTGAACAGGTGAAGAGGCTCATCCCTTGTTTCCTGTTTAGGATGCAGTTTCCGGTTTTCTCTTTTCCAATCTTTTCACTCTTTTCCTTTTTTTTTCAATTGGAGTAGATAGACTAAACTATCGCCCGGTTCACACTCCACCCACATTTATTGAACAGGTGAAGAGGCTCACCCCTTGTTTCCTGTTTAGGATGCGGTTTCCGACTTTCTCTTTTCCATTCTTTTTACCCTTACATAGCCCCCTGCGCATCAGTGGTGTTACCGCCTTGCTTGGGGTGATATGATTAAAAAAAAAAAAAAAAAAAATCTACCATCCTTCAAGGCTTTGAATATTGCTGCTACATATAGTTCCAATGTCCTTGCTATATATCTAGAGATTCTTGATAAAATCCAAAGAATAAGCAGCAATATTATTGGTCCTGACCTGGCATCTCAGCTTCAGTCACTTTCCCACTGCTGTAATGTAGCTCCCCTTCGCCTTTCCTACAAATACTTTCATGGGAATTGTTCAGATGACTTCTTCACTATGATATTTAGATTTATGAATTTAAGTGCATTACTAGATGAGCAGCAAGGTCTCATCAATTCAGAGTTGAATCGGCTAGTTGTAGACATAAGTTATATGCTAACGGTTTCATTTCTTGCACTTATCACTTGTGGAACTCTCTTCTGGCTCCATACTTTCCAGCCAACTTCGATCTTCAAAAATTTAAATGCCATTCATAATTTATTGTCCTCTTGATTACACTTCTATTGTTCTTTCCAGTTAATGTTTGTTTTTTTTTGTTTTTTTTATCGTATCACCCTGAGCAAGGCGGTAACGCCACTGATGTGCAGGGGGCTACATAAGAGTGAAAAAGATTGGAAAAGAGAAAGCCGGAAACCACATCCTAAACAGGGAACAAGGGATGAGCCTCTTAACCTGTTCAATAGACATGGGTGGAGTGTGAACCAGGCTATAGATAGATCTATCTATTCTTTTGCAATCAGTCACCCTCTCATCTCTTTGTTGCATGACTTCTTGCATGCAAAAAAATGCTTAAAAAAAAAAAAAAAAAAAAAATTTCTTTTACGAACTAATATTTAATTTATGATAAACACAAAAATAAAAATATTTACAAAATATACAATTTTTGCTGCATTCTAAACAAGAAACAGTTTACTACTGGCGAGTGTTACGAGGAGAGAAGGGGAAGGTAAGGTGTCAAGTATCTTTACCCAGTTAAGCTAGCAAAGTAGTTTAAGTGCTATACTTTTTGGAAATCCGCAAATGTGTAGATAAAGAATAATTTCAAGTTTGGTCAATGAATTTCTATTTATCCACTTAGTTCCATGAGGTTCTAGTTGGTCGGCAACTTTTAGTAGAGATTCTTTCGACTGGATATACAAATCCTGAATCGGGCCAGAGTTGATAATGTCAGCAAATCCTTTTAACAACTAACTACTCTCTTCCCAAAACCTAATTTTATAGGGGCTAATACCTAATTTGCATATTTCTCGAAATCTCTCGAATCTACTGGAATCTTCTCGAACAATCTAACATCTTCCAAAACGTTCTATTCCTAATGTCTCTATTTAATAACTACTTCATGAATTAAAACTTTTTTGTAATAACAAGTAGGACTCAGTAGAATCACTATAATTTTTTTAAACATTATTAATATATATATATATATATATATATATATATCCCCATAACAATAGGAATTCATTTCATTTGCCCTTCCCAATGAGCTCTTGTATATCACATTAAGTATATACGTTTCATAACCTAGAATATTTAAATATTAAATTAAGTCTGCTTCAGTCATATATTCCTAATATTTGTACTTAATACAACACAGTAATCCACTACCTTGAGTCACTCTTGGGCCTTGTATTTAAAAAAAAAAAAAATTCGATTAAAGGTTCTTTTGTTTTTACAAGTGTTAAACTAAAAGCTAAAGTCTTCTTCAAGGGTGGTATAAAGTTTGAACAGATTTGTGTGCGTGTGTATATATATATATATATATATATATTTTCATTTGCAGACTGATCTGTTTTGCTGTATCACAGCTCATCAGTACGATTAGACATCCAATTGCTTTTTACCCAGGATTGAATTGGCATCAGTCGGCGATTCTACCTGTGAGCTATGGGCACTCAGTAGGAGGAGGCAGACTTTTAGCATGTGATATACCATGTATTCATATGCCAGTAGGGAGAGTGTTCTAATTCATTACTGAATGAACTATATATATATATATATATATATATATATATAACACTGAAGTCAACACCAAGCATCAACAACCTTTTTTTTAGTTGAAAAAAAATTAATTTGAAAATCCCATTATTTTTATCAACTTTAGTTTGTGTCTAAAGGTTTATAACGCCAGGATGCAATCCCTGCCAAATATTAAATCATACACTCTCAGTAAAAAGACTTCATTCATGACCATTTGGAGATTTACAAGGTTCAGTTATATAGGCACAGTGGAGTAATGGATTGAGAGTCAAGTTCGAATTCATTACATTCTAATACATTTGGGAAAGGTATGAATCCATCTCTTCTTTCCCCAGCTATGGGTAAATAGAAAGACAGACAGGGTTCTATAGCCTTGGGTAAAAACTGGTCTAGAAGAAGGAAAACTGAATTCACACCAGCCTGGAGAGGGTTGGGCACCATCAGGCCATCTTGCACAAGACACACCACTTTTACAGTAGTACATGTGACACCGCTAAAATTTCAGTGAGTTACTGAGAATCCTGTGTACTGAACATGTCAGGAATGAAGTTTTAGGAAAATTAAGAGTACTGGACTGTTATGTGATATCTGACCTCCTATATGCCAACGAATGCTTGATGATCTCTTCAAAGATGGAGAGATCTGAAGCAACAGAAATGGGGTCCTACAGAAGGATGCTGAGGATACTATGGACTGAGTACATGACTAACAATGAGGTGTTGGCAAGAACGACAAAAGATATAGTTGGCATCAGGAAAAGATAACTGAGGTTTTTGGGACATGTAATGAGAAAGGATGCACGTCTGTGGATATCAACTCAGAACGACAGATCGCGGTGCCAAGTTCGAATTCCACTTGAATTCCTTGCATTCACTTACGCACAAATACCCTTGGTAAAGGTATTAATCCATCTTTCCTCCAGTTATGGGTTAAATATTAGAACAGATTGGGTTCTATAGCCTTGGCTGGCAACCAGTCTACCACAGAAAGCAATGCCAACCTACTTCAGGATAATCTTCTGTCCAGTCAGTCCTTTACAGACATGATTGCCCAAAACGTGTATCACGTATGGCACTTAACTGACTGAATGAAGAAGGAGGGTTACAGAACTTGTAATCGTGAAGGTTCAGTTAGAGTAAGCACCAAACTCCAGTATCCACTTTCATTTATTGCTTTCAAACAAGAGCAGAACCATTTTCTTGATCTGCTGGATTTGCCAGGCAACTTTTTTCCAAGAATTCTTGGATAGGAATCAATGTTGGCTCTTCTAAATTCCACACCTATTTATTTTCGGTCTGTACTTGAGAAATATTTTACTTGCCGTCATACATTTTGGAATATTCAGCTGAATCTTTTCGTTTGTTCTTGTTTTATGTACCATGTCCCTTGAAGATGTGGGCGATCATGGCTCTCCACAACTTTCCGTCTGGTGTAGCTTTTGGTAAGGTTTATCTTTTTTGCTGTCTTTCCCAATTCTCCTGCTACCAATCATTTACACAAGTTCATTAGGAATGGTTTATTTGCTGCTTTTTTTCTGTCCTTCAATATGTCCCAGGAGTGCCGAATTCTCCAAGCACTCTTTCTTCTAAGAAATTTCAACTAGCTCTTTCTGATTCTAAGTATAAGTATTTATTTTGATTCTTTCTCCTTTACATGTCACGTTCTTTAAGGACATCTTGGATTTTGACTTACCCCTATACCTTGTCACTATGGTATCTCTCCCAAACTCCACCCTAACATCCACCAGCTTAAGCTCGATCTTTTGCTGTTTTCCCCTGTCTCTCTTTCCCTATATTCATCCTGTGAGTATTAGAGTCTCAAAGCCCTCCTTCCTCATTCATTCAGTCAGTTAAGTGACTGCCCAGTCGGTCATGTCTCTTTCGAGACATGATCACCCAAGCATATGTGACGTATGGTACTTAACTGACTGACTGAATAACAAGCAAAGGGATTCGATATTATTTAAATACAAAATTTGTTTTAAAACTAAAATTAAAAACTATTTTATTTTTTAATATCTAATTTTAGGTGTATTTGCTAAATAAAAACAGAAATAATATACTCCATCAGAGAGTGTTGCCCTAACCCATCACCCCATTCCCTCCCCCCCACGCCACTGATTGGCAGATTGTGATGTATGCACTAAGTCAATCAGTTAAGTGCCATACATGATACACGCTTTGGGCGATCATGTCTTGAAAGGCCTGACTGGCAGAAGATTATCCCACAGTAGGTTGCCATTACTTTCTGTTGTAGACTGGTTGCTGACCAAGGTTATAGAACCCAATCTGCTCTGTTATTTAACCCCTAACTGGAGGGAAGAGATAGATTAATACCTTTCCCCAAGGGTACTTGTGCGTAAGTGAATGCAAGGAATTCAACTGGAATTCAAACTTGGCACCCAATTTCTCGTTCAGAGTCGATATCCACTGCACCACAACACACATCTTATGCACTAAGTAACGAAGGATAAAGGAGAATCATACTACAATGCTGAAAGTAAAAGAGTCAACTTTAGTTGCTTTTAATTAACAAACCAAAGCAATCTTTGGTTACTGAATATATTATTTAATAAAGTTAATCTCAGACATATAAATTTTCTTTCATAAAAACAAGCAATCTTTTTGCCCACCCAATATCTATTTCCAAGCCACAATTCATACAGAGGAGAACACATTTTGGGGGAGTGTTTTCTCAAAAAAGAAAATCAGTTTCTTTAGAGAAAAGAAGCCAAGTAACCAGATTATGATACATGCCAAGATATATCCCAGGAGTAAGCCTGAAAAATCTCAGCTAATATTATAGCGAACACATAGAAGCATAAACAAACAAATGAATATTAAATGCTTTTCTGAAATTCTATAAGCCCATGTGGCTTAGACACACTGGTTACTGATTACTCAAAAATATCGGTCATGATGTATCCCCAATTCAGCTTATAAGAATCTGCTGTTTAAAAAAAAAAAAAAAAAAAAAAAAAGAAGAAGTATGAAATTTCAATGCAATGTGTTGAACATTGAAATGTTTAACTGAAAGTATGTTTGGAAAAAAAAAAAAATAGTATAAAATTGTGACTAAATTCTTTTTAGTAATATACAATAACCGCAAACACAAAATCCTTACTGAAAGAGTATGAATTTAAGACAAAATCTTTAATTAGATGAGATCATTTTGGAGAATCACTTAATGTTAGCACTTAGAAGCAAACCAGTCTTCAGTTAGGGTCCTCAAAGCATTATAGACATAGCTTGAGCCCATTTAAAATTCTCTAACTCAAAATTCTACTGCAGTCACTCTCTCACAGGCATGATGTGGCTTCCCTGTGCCTCTTCTATAAATACTTTCACGGCTTTTGCTCTGATGAACTTAAAATCACTGGTGCCCCCTAGGTGTGAATTTGCACGAGATACTAGATTATCAACTAGGTCCCACCCTTTTACAGTGAAACTGATGAAATGTAACCGCAATTTCTACTCCAACAGCTTCTTTTCTCGCACTTCCCGCCTGTGGAATTCCCTTCCACATGCTTGCTACCCCGACGGCTACAACCTCCAGGAGTTTAAATGTAAGGTCAATAGACACCTCCTAACACACTAACTCACACCCATTCTCTCCAACACTCTTCCTATGTACCTCCTTAGTCGTCTATCACACTCCTTCTGACATTTCCTATACCCAATCGCTATATGTAACCCCCTGCGTTATAGTGGCAGTGGAATGCCTTGCTTGGGGTGATATGATTAAAAAAAAAAAAAAAAATATATCCCATTGTGAATGCAGAAGATTTTGTTAATGCCATGTCTCTTAAGGACACAGGTGATCATGGCTCTCTATATATCCCATTTTTTATTATTTGTGAATTGATATGCTTTCTTGAGAAAGACGGGAGGTCATTTTCTGCTGCCTTCTCCATAACTTAGAATTCAAAATTTTCTTTCTTCTAGAATGGCCGCCACCCAAAGTTAGTTGGCCTAGTCTACGCTGCATGAAACAGATCAGATTTCTGAAATCAATGAAATAAACCAAGCTATTAGAAAAAGCATCACAACACAACTTTACCAATACTAAGCCTGCAAAAGGAAAAAAAAAAAAAAAAATGAAAGAAAAAAGATACATCTACCTACACAAAAACCTCAAGTGCTCAATGACGCTTAACACTAACAAATCAAAAAGCACTTTGATCCAAATTGTAAATGAGTTTCACCCCATGGTAATCATCAAAGAAGATACAAATCTTGCCATCTTACAATTACATATGAAACTCAGTTGTGATTTGGATTGCAGTCCCCAAGGATTGGTTTGTTAGTAAAATTAATAAAACTAGCAAAACTGTGAAATTTCCACAAAAGGATAATTATGAATTCCTGGAAAAATTTTACTTTGTCATACTACAAATGATAGTAACGTCTTCAAACATAAAGGTATTGGATAATAAAATAACGATAACACAGAGTGTAATTTTATTAAAATATCTATAAAAGTAATGTCCATAGAAGCTACTTTACTGTAATCTTATATTACTAACGGAACCAATGGAATGTCCAGGGAAGGATAATTTTACTTTGTCATACTACAAATGCTAGTAACGTCTTCAAACATAAAGGTATTGGATAATAAAATAACGATAACACAGAGTGTAATTTTATTAAAATATCTATAAAAGTAATGTCCATAGAAGCTACTTTATTGTAATCTTATATTAAGCAGTATATGCACAGGCCATAACCAAAATACTGTATGCTATTTTGTGAGAGATTTTGAAAGAGAAAATATTTTTTTTTATTACTGAAAAATCATGGCTCTTGTGTCCATTGTAAACAGAGAAGACCAACTGAGTAATAACCAAGGGTGCCGAGGCCAGAAATTTTGTTATTAGGTCATGAGATACGACAATAAACCTACCTATTTTTACTATATTGTACAGTACACACACAATTACTGCTACAACCTGGACCATGTGTCCTTAACTGAACTGTTCAAAACAGGCTACAGCAGTAGTGAACAAGTAACTTGCAGGATTAGAGGGCGATAACTCATGACTTCCAATTGAGACATTACACAAGGAATGAAGGTGATATACCCCAGTGACTGTAATAACAGGTTCAGTTCAAATTCCTGAAGAAGGCTGGATCACATCACGGCCTAAACATTGTACAAATGGCAAGATGAGGACAATAGTCCGAATAATGTAAATACTACCTCATCTCAGAAATATAGTCAAATAGAATGATCTATTATTAAACGTCGTACAAATGGCAACAAAGATGAGGACAATAGTCCGAATAATGTAAATAGTGTAAATACTACCTCGTCTCAGACATATAGACAAATACACAAGCCCATTGTTGTGGTATTAACAGGGACACCCTGGTAGGTCTGTTGCTCTCATATCCAATAGAAATTAAAGAATGCTGAGCTTACTTGCTGTATAAACATTTAGTAACTCATGCATTGAATATATGAGGGTAAGTAAAAACTATTTGCCCTTTCACCATAATGTCACATCTTTATTTAACAGTGTGGATAATTTCTGGCTTTTCCTTGTAGATATGATTTGAACCAGTACTGTTTGTTACCAAAAATAATTCTAATTCGTGGTTTCTGAACACAATCTTCAAGAACTCTTGGTCAGCCACTGTACTGTCTATGGATGTTAATGCCTTTCATCAGTTATTCCTGGGATACATTTGACATCGTAAATCAAGGAGGAGATGTCAAATGTCTTGACAAGCTTACAAATAGAATATTCCATCTGTCAGCCACCCATTATCATGAGCACTTTGAACTCCAATAATTTGAATAGGCTTGTAACAAACAGTCCTGCCAGTGACTCACTGGATATCAAAGTACAACTGATATAGATCTGGGCATTTCCATGACATTAGGGTATGATAGGCCCCACCTAATGCTTCAATCCAGTTAATTTTGTCATATGAAAATATTGATATTTCAAGAACATAAAACTAAAAGAGAAAAAGCAAATTTTTTTAAACATTTCACCCCAGACAAAGCCAGACTGCTACTGGTGTGCAAGGGGTTACTCTGAGAGAAAAAAAAAAAGTACAGGGAATGTCGAAGATAAGAGAAGGATAGAAATCTAGGAGATAAAAGGTGGCAATTGACATTGCATTTAAACTTTTTGAGATTGTAGCTATCAAGGAAGCAAATAATATGATTACATTTAACTATTTCAATGATAAAAGGGTGGGACTTTGATGCCAATCTCATAGCACATGCAAATTTATTTGGGTGGAGCACCTGGGAAAGTTTATCAGAACAGTTGTCATTAAAATACTTGTACGAAAGTCAGAGGGAAGGCACATCACGTCTGTGAGAAAGTGACTCAAGTCAGGCCACCAAATCAAGACAGATTGCATGGTTAGAGGGAGATAATTTATGACTACCAAAAGAGGCACTACTATGCAAAGAATGAAGATCATATGCCCCAGTGATTGTAATAAAGAGTTTGGTTTGAAATTCCTAGCACCTGAAGAAAGCCGGAGTGTACAACAGTTGAAACGTCGTACAAATGGCAACAGAGATGAGGACAATAGTCTGAATAATGTAAATAGTGTAAATACTACCTCATCTCAGGAAAATAGAATAATCTATTATAAAACGTCGTACAAATGGCAACAAAGATGAGGACAATAGTCTGAATAATGTAAATACTGTGATATTGCCATTTGATCCTTAGAGAAGGTATTTCATCAACTGATAAGTGACAATTCCATTTTCAAGCAGATGGTAGGGTTTGAGCATGTGCAGACCCCATGAGGTTATGTGGATTCCAATGAAGCTTTCTACTTTTGGGTCTATAACAGTGTAGGTTGTATTCATGTGGCATGGGTTGGGTCTACTCCCATTCAAGGGACGCCATGTACCCCAACAGTGATAGGCGATTCTAGCAAGATATTAGACTGAATTAGCTTGGAGAGCAAACTGAAAACTTCTGACAACTCAAGCATTTATGGTAACATGGTGCTGAATTCTGTTCAGTTGCAGGATCTTGCTAAATATCAGAGCTGTACTATCAAGAAAGGGTGGCTCAAAATCTCTTTATAGGTTTTCTGACCACTTGCCACATCAAGTTACTGCACTTTGCTCAGCTAGAAAGTTGATTACATGTTACTAGGCACCTGTTCTATGACTTTTGGCATATCATGAACTATAAACCCGTACCGTATTTGTTGCCTATCATATAATAATTCTGCTTGTTCCTTCCTTAGTTAGTTACTTAGTTCCTCCATCCGTTATGCCATTGAAGAAAGATAACACAGAGCACCCTACCAGGTATGGTAACAGTATTCGATACACAGACGAGCGATAGATTTATAAATGTTCAAGACTTTTTTTTTTATATATATATAGTGTAACCCAGTGGAACAGATATGTAAAAACTGCAAGATTGGAAGTTACGTTTATGATCCTTTGGTTAGAATAAAATTTATCAAGTTTATTTTCCAACTGATGACCTTCATGATTTATCAACAGTTTTTGGTTGCGTTCCACAAACTGAACCCCAATCAAGCATTTCGGTGATTGGTCTCCAGTCCATAATACCAGCACATTAGATACTCATGCTTTCCACAACCCTCTCTCCTTTGATGTTTTTTGCCACATTTGCCTCTTTGTCAAAATTACCACCCCCATTCTGATATCCATTCACACAAGCTCATTTTCTTGTCCGCCTTGCTTTTGATGTCTTGCCAGTATCAAATTCTCCAAACACTCTTTCCTCATTATGTGCCTAAGATATTTCAGATATCTCTTTCTGATTCTGGCTACAACTGTCTTTGTTGTTTCCATTTTACTTGGGACTTTCTTGTTGCATACACACTCAGTCCATAAGATTCTCAGCATCTTTCTGTAGGCCCACAGTTCTGTTGCCTCATTTTCACATCATTTGTGAAACAGGGCGGATGCTTAAATGGTGAGGTTTGGTTTCTTGCCAAGCATAAATCTCTTGGAGCTAAAGTAATAGTGAATCCTCACACAAACGGGATGTGCATGTGAATTTTGCCAAGAGCTCAAGCGGTAATTTACAATCCATGCTGATTACAAATGGTAGAAGATTTATGGTGGAATAAAAGCAACTAAAATTAAGACGAAAATAAATACTTGTCAAAAAGTAATAATGGTTAAGAAATCCATCGTCTAATAATAATTCAAGACTTTCATGACTTGTTTACTAATGGTTGCAGAATGAATGTCTGAGTTACTCTGATGAAAGATACGTGAAGTTAAAATTAAAGAAATTCTAATTAAATCCTAATAATAGTTGGCAATGTTTTGTCGAATAAAAATTAAAGATAATATTGCTTACTAATGACTAGACTAAAATGAAGTATAAGATGAAAGAAATACTAATCAAACAGTAATTATGGTTGGTAATATTTCATCTAATAAGAATTCAAGATATTCCAATTTCAAATATATATATATATATTTTTTTAATCATTTCACCCCAAGCAAGGCATTCTACTGCCACTATTGCGCATGGGGTTACATAGGGGAAGGTGAAGAGAAAGAGTGGTTAAATACAGGAAATGTCAGAAGGAGGGTGATAGATGGGTAAGGATACCGAGGCTGGAGGTTGGGTAGATGGGAAGAGTGTTTGAAAGATGGCTAGTATGTTAGGAGGTGTCTATTGACCTTACATTTAAACTCCTGGAGATTGTAGCCGTCGGGGAAGCAATTGTGTGGAAGGGAATTCCACAGTCGGGAAGTGCGAGAAAAACCGTTGGAATAGAAATTGCGGTTGCATTTTATCGGTTTCACTGTAAAAGGGTGGGATCTAGTTGCTAATCTAGTATCTCGTGCAAATTCATACCTAGGGGGCACCAGTGATCTAAGTTCATCGGAGCAGAAGCTGTGAAAGTATTTATAGAATAGACACAGGGAAGCCACGTCACGCCGGTGAGAGAGAGAGTGCAGCCAGTCTGCCAAGTCAGAATCGATCACATCAGCATTAATAAAGTATGTGAAATTGAAAGGAATATTATCGAAGAAAACTAATGTTATATGACAACATTTCATCTAATTAAAAAAAATAAATAAATAAATAAAAGTAAAGTGAAATCAGAAGGATTGTGGTGAAAATTAAGTAAAATTCTGAAAATTGAAATACTTGTAAAATATTTTAAATGGTTGACAGTATTTAGTTGTTAAAGCTTTATATGTGCCTTGTAAACTTCTTCAGGTGTATACAGGGAAATTCTGAACTGAATGTTTTATCTAGTGGGATAGATTGTTCTCATTCCACCCTACATGTCTAGGGGTACCTCATCTAGTTCTTATTTTAGTACTGCTCAGTTATTGCTCACCATTTTTACCAAGTCTAAATCTGTACTACCAAGTCCAGGAATTGAACTTTCTATTAATATGCAATCAAATTGATAAACCAACACTTTAATCCCCTAGAAAAAGTGCCACAAATTCAGTGGGGAAAAAAGTGAGCAATAAACATCTCTAGATATGAACAGAATGAGAAAACCTACTCCCACAGATCAAAATACCCAAATCAACAGACATCTGAAAAAGTTCACAATGGCTGAAACATGATAACAAAGGTACAGACATAAATTTCATAGGAAACCCGGTTCACACTCCACCCACGTCTATTGAACAGGTGAAGAGGCCCATCCCTTGTTCCCTGTTTAGGATGTGGTTTCCGGTTTTCTCTTTTCTAATCTTTTCACTCTTACATAGCCCCCTGCACATCAGTGGCATTACCGCCTTGCTCAGGGTGACATGATTAAAAAAAAAAAAAAAAAGAATGACCCCCTACTCCAGAAATTCAGAAAGAAATTATGGAATTGCTACAGACCCTCAAGTGAATAAAGGAAATTGGAAGAACTCTATCTAAAACTGGCCTGGATTTCAACCCCCCACCCGACATTTTAATACAAATATAAAGCTCTGTTCCGTCAGGCTTATCAATCATATTAATTACCTGAACAAGAGTAAAAAAGGTAAAATAGAAAATTAAGAGGAAGCATATCTTCATGAGTGGGAAGAAACAGAAATTAGTCTACTTTAAAAAATTTTATTTATATTATTAAATTTTTTCTTTCAGTGTAGAGAATTTTAGTCTTTTATATAATGGTTCACCATACATAAGGCCCGAGAGCCACCCATGGTAGATTGTTAATAAATAATGTTCTAAGAGCATAAATGAAGGAGGTCAGAAGTGCATATTATAGGGATGTATAACAGAAAATAATTAACTTTAAGCTTTAAGAGGTTAAGACAATGATTGGGTAAGCATCCTCTTGGGAGTTAGTGCCTCAAAGTTACAGTACTTAGAAGTTGTCAGAGTGAAACTCCTTTCTTACTAATGGAATTCAAAGGGAATGGGGATTATTCCGTTTACATTAAAAAAAAAAAAATATATATATATATATATATATATATATATATAAAACTGGCATTCACATCTCCAAAATAATATCAGATGACTGTACCATAGTACTACTCACAAAGGGTAGGACAAATATCTGTACTCCATTTGGTTAATGTATACTCCCAAATGATCAGACAGCACTCCCATACTTTAAAAACATTTAACTGAGGTCAAAGAATATCAAGTTTCTTCAGAGCACCAATTTCCTTCTTCATTTCTCCCTAACATTTATTAAGATAAACATTTCTGTTTTCTTTCATATTTTTTCTTTTTTTTTTAATCATTTCACCCAAGCAAGGCAGTCTGACCGCCAATGGTGCAAAGGGGGTTACATAAGAGGAAAGTGATGCAACAGGTTATAGGGGGTGTCAGGAAGTGGGTAAGAGAAGGATGAGAATATTTGTGTGAGGAGAGTGGAGTGGACGAAGAAAAGAGCAGGAGAGAAAGGATGCAAGTCAGTGAGACAGAAGATGACTATTGACCTTACATTTAAATTCTCAGAGATTGTAGCCGTCAGAGAAGCAAGTATACGGAAATTAATTCTACAGGCAGCAAGTGCGAGAAAAGCTGCACTTCTTCCACTGAACTGAAGATTCCTGTATTTGTTCCACATTCCTAAAGTGAATGCAATTCTTCTTACAACATCCAGAATTTATTAATTCTTCTGGCAAAGTTTTAAATATATTTTCCAGAACCAGTACTTAAGTTCACCAAGCTTTTACCACGGCCAAAACCAATGGTTTAAATATCAAAATTCTGGAATTATATAAAAACTAGATGGATAACAAAACAAAAAAAAAAAAAAAAAAAAAAAAGAAATAACTTCATGAGCAACAAACACAGAATTATACATGTAGGTTGAGAGAGAAATGACAAAGGAGTAGGACTAATCTAAACTTATTTATAAATGGAACTTTGTCTGTGTGTGTGTGTGTATCCGTTACCTATAGACTCCGAAACGGCTGAACCGATTTTCTTAAAAATTTACACAGTTGTACTATAAGCTTCTGCGAGTGTTCTTAGTTAGGTTTTGTGTCAAGGTACCATCGATAAATATCAAAAATCGATAATCGAAAATATCGGGTTATAGAAGATGTGGTCCAATTTTAATCAAATTTGATACACTCATAGACAAAGACATAAGAAACGATATTCAGAAGTTTCAAGGTTGCAGTTCTTACATTAGTGCAGAAAATCGATAATATATATATATATATATATATATATATATATATATATATATATATAAAAGGCAAGATGTTTGTGTGTGTGTGTCTGTTTATCTGCCTGTATGTCTATTTTTTTTTTTCAGCCCTTTTATTTTAGTTTTAGCTTCGGGTTTGGCTCTAAGTAAGTATAATTGTAGTTCTTAGTCTCAGCCATGATACCATTTACTCAGAGGACTTATTTAACCTTCAAGATTCAGTTTATGATGAAAATAACTTATTTGATATCGATACCAAGAAATCAAAATTTGACTTACATCCATTCATTTTTCTTTCAGTCTATGGTTTTGCTTTAACTGGAAACAACTATTGCTTTTTAGTCTTTCATGCCAACGTCCAAAGAGTCTGAGCTCCAGGACCGTGGATTAGTTTTAAAGCTTTCATTACACCCGAGCAACACTGGGCTATACTGCTAGTATTAGATACAAACAAGACAAAATGTGTCCAAAGATACTGGTAACTGTCAGACGGTGCTTTTTTTTGTTTACATGGAAGGAAAGCCATTTGATATAGCCAGCACAGAAGTATACACACCAATGTCACAAAGCGTGGAAGAAGAAATAGATAAATTTTACAAGATGATGCCAAAAGCCATTGTCAATTAGAAGAAATAATCAGAGAGAATCTAACTGCAAAAGTAAGAAAGGAACAAGTATTAACGGATAAGTTGAAATAAAGTTGGGATTTTTGTAAGAATCATCAAACCAGACAATAATTATCAATGTGTATTTACTTATATATTTCCTGTCACGGGGATAGTAGGAAGGGAAGTAAATCAACTAATTCATAAATTTATAAGTGATTACTTCTCCTGGTCATTTTAATATTTATCTGCATTTAGAAAAAATTAGTTCTCAAGCAAAATGGACATTTTATTAATTAGCTCCTTTACTGTCATATTTCTTTGATTGCAGTCTTATTTGTTCAAGTCTTTCATGTGAGGCACTCAGATACATTTGTCTACTAAGTAATCGTTTCACTTCCACTTGGTCTTGAAATAGGCTATGGCATTCTGTTGAAAATCTTTTTCTTCCAAAAAGGTATCTCTATTTCACTGTGATATTAAACATGAAAATTTTAACATGAAAAGATATTGAGTCATAGATACCATTAAATGTTTGGAAGATATTAATGGAACAGATTAATTAAACAATTCATTAGTCTCTATTTAGTTGTGAATTATTTGTTTCTGCTTTATTGACTCAATACATTCTCTCTCAAAAATTTTGTTTCATTGAATCTATGATTAAAACTTTCTAACAATTGCTGTCATTTTTGACAACATACGTACACTAATTACGATACAATTTAACTTTGCTTTTGTATTTATTAATTTTTAAAACTTAAAGTATTAACCATCTTTAATTTATTTCCTGAATGTAATAACAGTGTTATTATGTTAATAATCTATATATATATATATATATATATATATAAGATAATCTGTGAGTCTGTGTGTGCTGTTCCCGATGCATGCCTATATTTTTTAAGCTACACCATTCAAACTTTCTAGGGACACATATCTACAGGGAAGCCAGATCAACACATACTTTTTGAGTTTATGTTCAGCAATATTCCCTTTCACCCTTTTTGACCAATGGAGCCGATTGTTTACATTTGCTCTGTAAAACATCTAAGATTTAAGATGGTTGTTGAATTACACCACAGAAATCAAATCACACATGTCAAACGTGACTAAAATATTTTTATTAAAAAAAAAAAAAAATACCCCTTTATATTTAATTTTTATTCTGATGTTTAATGTCACAAAAATCAAACCACACGTGTCAAATGCGACTAAAATATTTAAAAAAAAAAAAAATATAAAAAGAGCCTTTATATTTAATTTTTATTCCGACATTTTAAAAATTCATTTGGTCAACAAAAAAAATGTGAATAGTTTTCCCCATAATTTTGAAACAAAAGAATTAAAAAAAAAAAAAAAGTGTTTTTATAAACAAAAACAAAATATGTAAATTAAAAAATGGCATCTCCCACTACTAAAATGTTCTGAGTTGCATGGGCAACGCCAGGCTATGATACTAGTATTAATATATAACAACTTATTTTTTTTCTTTTTATAATCATATCACCCCAAGCAAGATGGACTGCCACTGGTGTGCAGGGGGTTACAGTGAGAGAGAAAAACAGGCTACAAGAGATGCCAATCTAGTAGCATGATTAAATTCATGTGATCGGCTCACCAGGGAAAGAATCTCATCAAAGCAGAAACCGTGAAAATATTTGTAGAAAAGACGAAGGAAAGCCACATCCCGTTGGCAAGGAAGTGATTCAAATCAAGCTTTATATATTGTTTCCTAAACAGTATTATCATGCTACTAACAACTATTAATGATAAAGTTAAGTATTCTAGTTTTGCAAGTTTAAAAACAGGTGTTGAGATTATGGTTAAAAAGTGTCTTTGGAGCCTTAATTGATAACCACTACATACCCCCAGCCACTCTACAGACACAGATTTCTTAAATTACTTCAAAAGATTTCAAAATCAAGATATACATATTAGACATACAGACACAAAATATTTTTATAGGGACAATGAATGGGTAAACTTTGTATGAAAATTAAAGAAAATGTAGCTTTACAATGAAGAAAAACAAAGATTTATGGATGCTGTCTAAACGCATAAACCGTGGTCATTTTCTGACAAAGTCTGCACTTGTTGCTGTTCACAGTATTTTCAGTTTGAGTTTTGTTTAATGGCATATCACCCTCTGTGGGTTATTTAATGACAAAAAGGTAGGGTTTTAAGGGTTTTTTTAATGGTCAGTTATAATGAGAAGGTTGATTTTAATGAAAATCTTTTGCTTTTATTCTTTTCTATTTTAGAAAACTGAAAATGTCTTCTAGTTTTGTATTCAAAAATCTTTTGCTAAGAATAATTTTTTTCCTTCAAAAATGTGTTATGGTAATATTTTTTTCCTTCAAAAATGATTTGTTAGTAAAATTTTTCCTTCGAAAGTGTATATTTTTCTATTTTTACGTATAAAAGTGTATTTTTATACTTTCATAGTGTTTTGACCCCCCTCCCCCCCCCCGCCCACCATCACGTTTGAGGTTTAACAATTTATCCTAACAGGTGCTACCAGTGTATTGTTGGTAATATTTTTTCTTCAAAAATGTATATTTTTCTATAAAAGTCTATTTTTATGTATATAATTCTATAATTTGCCCATAGCTGGGACCCTAACAGGTGCTACCACTCCAGGTTAGGGTGGACCTGATAACAACAGCCTTCAAGACCTAACCATACACACACACACACATATATATAATGAACTAACACACATACATACATACTCATCCCAATTAAGGTAGGGTTTAGGGTCTTTTTTTAATGTTCAGTTATAGTGAAAAGGTTGATTTAGTCAGATTTTAATGAATTTTTTTTTGTTTTTATTTTTTTTGATTTTAGAAAACTGAAAATGTCTTCTAGTTTTATATTCCAAAAATGTTTTGCTGAGAATAATTTTTTCCTTCAAAAATGTACATTTTTCTATAGAAGTCTATTTTTATGTATATATTTCTATACAAGTGTATTTTTACACTTTCATAGTGTTTTGATCCCAGTTAAGGGGTTAACTATTTGCCCATAGCCAGGACCCTAACTGGGTCAGGGTGGACTTGGGAACAACAGCAATTAAGAGGTGGTTCCATGCTCCTCACAACCTCCCAATCAAAGGCCTTGCTGCTGGATTCAGTTTACCATCATGCCCAGGAACAACTGTTCACAGTAAATAGAGCAAATAATGATGGCTGTGCAAAGAGAAACAAGTCTGGCTACGTGTTCAAAAGGACGGATCAATCACAAAGCAGTAGCTAGGCCATGGAGAAATCAATAATGGTAAACGGGATACTCATTTGGATGTGTAAAAGAGGGCTTCACAATGATGTTTCATGAACAACTAGATGTTGAATCATCCAGTTTCTAACCCACAATTTGGTGAGTGGAGAGGGCATAAAATCTGTCAAATACTAGTTCACTTCTAATTTATATTTGAAATTCCAATAATTTTGCCTTCTGAGTGCCTGAGAAGGACACAAGGCAATTTGACGAGTCTTTCTAAGAGAGCAAACAGGTATCACTGCTCTCATATATATGTTTACATGTGTATACTTCAGCAAAAAGCAGATTTTAACGAGATATTCAGTGTGTGTTTGTTTGTTTATTCAGTGACATATCAAGTCCTTATGGGTCATTTAGTCCCAAAATTTAATTTTCTTGTGAACGTTAGTAATTTCTTTTTGCATAAACGTACTGAAGTTTTTACAAATTCTACTCCAGCAGCTTCTTTTCTCACACTTCCCGCCTGTGGAAATACCTTCCGTTTACTTGCTTCCCCGACAGCTACACTCTCCAAGAATTTAAATGTAAAGTCAACAGTCATCTGTCTCACTAACTTGCATCCTCTCATGCTCTCATCTCATTTCTGCAGTATTCTCCTTCTCTTACCTGCTTCCTGACACCCCCTGTATTGTCACTCCTTCTCATAATTTTCCTCCTATGTAACCCCCTGCACAACAGTGGCAGTATAATGCCTTGCTTAGGGCGATATGATATACATACATATATATAAAACTTTTTTTTTTTTTTAATCATTTCACCCCAAGCAAGACATTTCACTGCCACTGTTGCACAGAGGGTTATATAAGGGAAAGTGATGAGAAAGAGTGGTTAGGGGGAAGTTACATAGGGGAAAGTGATAGGAAATGTCAGAAGGAGGGTGATAAACGGGTCAGGATACCAAGGATGTGGGTTGCATGGATGGGAAGAGTGTTTGAGAGAATGGGTGCGAGTTAGTGTGTTAGGAGGTGTCTATTGATCTTACATTTAAACTCCTGGAGATTGTAGCTGTCGGGGAAGCAAGTATATGGAAGAGAATTCCACATACACACAAACTTTTTACATTCATAAAAATTTTTTACGTACATACATGTCTGAACTTTTTACATACATATGGGATAATACATAAATTTTTATATGTCAGAAACAGCTTTGGAATAAATGTGTATGACAAAGTGAAAAAAAAAATTTTTTTTAAAGATTTATAATTCTAAGCATCTATCATTTGTGCACATGTATAGTCACATTGAATGAGGTCTAAGGGACAAAATGCAACACAGAAAATCTTTTTCCACTTTGTCATATATCTTTATTCAAAATGGACACGTGCACACACACACACACACACACATATATATATATATAGGTATAGATGTCCAGTCCATAAACAGTGAGGATAATCCAAGATTAACTTAATATAATAGAGCTTAATGGATGTTATCCAGAGCAATATGATATTTATAAAGGAAAACTTAAATTGGTTATAAACTATAATTCATTCATTTCAATGAGCTTCTTAAAGAGAAGGATAAAAAAAATAAAATAAAGAAAAAAAAGAAAAAGAGAAAAAGGAAAAGAGAGTCAGGACTTAGGCATTGGTGTCAGATCAGCAGGGAGTGTTCAGATCAGTCCTGAAGGGGTTGACCTCTGAAGAAACTTCTAATTTCATGTATACCTGTGTTTGTGTGACCCCATAAACTAACCCACCCATTTATATTGACATATCCATATATACATATGCCTACATTCCCACATACACTTACAAATGTGATTTTGCTTATGCTTATACATACTTACATACACTTTTTCGTGTCTACATACTGATCCTTTCGTTTCTTCGTACACTCACACATATACATCCTTCGCTTCAGTTAAAGAAAATACTTATTCAGGTAAAATTTTTTGTACCAAATGGAAGGAATATTGTGTGGTCTGATGAAATGAGCTAATTAAGCTCATTGAAATGAATTATAATTTATAACCAATTTAAATGATGTGTTGAATTTTCCTTTATATATATATATATGATAGAGATAAGCAAAGAGACCCATCTGGAGGCCACTGTCAAAGCAATTGACAATTTTATTTAATAGATTTACTTTTTATGGTATGTTAAGATATATTTACCAAAATTAAATAAAAAATATCTGTTACAATAAGAAGTCAGTATGATTTTTTTTGAGTCATTTAAACAACAATTCTTCCACCACACCATATATATATATATATATATATATATATATATACACACACACACACACACACACAGTGTGGCAGAAATATCTCCCACATAATGGTAAGACATGAAAACACCGTTACTAACCATCTTTACCACTGCTTTATATATCTCAACTTGAGGTGTAGAGATAGAAGAATCCAAAGGAGTATCCTGTACATACAGTGGTAGGATAACTCTCTAAGAGAGCTCTAAATATATATGTATATAAATACATATAGAGCAAATATAAGAAAAATTAAGGCAGACACGTTATTTCATGGTAAATCGGAAGTATGGGCCTATTTCAGGCGAACCATCATCAGCTTCCATGTTTTTTGAGGCCTTTGTGAATTTCATTCGTGTAAAATCTTCTGTACAATAAAAACGGAAGCAGATGATGGTTTGCCTGAAATAGGCCCATACTTCCGATTTACCATGAAATAATGTGTCTGCCTTATAATAATGCTGATCTCAATTCAATCAAATATTAATATTAATGCCCCCAAAAATTGTTTTTTGAGTCTATTCTCATTTTCTTCAAATTAGAAGTTAATTTATTCTGATTGGTCCACACTGTCTGTGCAACAATGCCTCCTTGATTAAGGGGGTTTGACTTGCTTTTAACCTTTTAAAACTCTTCAACATGAAATAAACCTCATCACTTCATAAGACACAAGTAGTGTCAAAACAAAATAGCTACTTTTGTAGCGATAATATAACATATTTATGTTATAATTTCTGAATGTATATATATATATATATATACAGTTTTGCATCCAAATGTAAACAAAGCAAATTCAAAAGAAGTTATGGATCTTAATTTATTAATCAGACAGTTTTTAGAACCTTTAAATGTTATTTATTCTAGATATACATTTTTGAGTAGATGCTCCACAGGTTCAAATCGTGTTTGAGGGTACCTATTCTTCTTTAAGATTTCTAGAATATTCTTGCACATTTATATATATATATATATATATATATATATTTTCTAGACATATGCTATTAAATATAAGAGACAATGAATGTCTATTATGTTTAATCATGAGCCGTTCTAAACGTTGTATTTTTGCTTTAATTTCAGTTGAAAATAAAGACAAAAATTCTCCAACATTTGGATAATTCTAAGCTTAGAAGAAAACCAATAAATAATTATCCAAATGTTGGAGAATTTTTGTCTTTATTTTCAACTGAAATTAAAGCAAAAATACGACGTTTAGAACGGCTCATGATTAAACATAATAGACATTCATTGTCTCTTATATTTAATAGCATATGTCTAGAAAATTACTTGCTGCCTCGATATACGAAATATATATATATATTATGCGTGGTACTTGTTTGAAAGCACTCAGTATCAGTGATAGAGCTGACTGTATATAAGTAAATATATAGTGAGCCAACAAACCTACCAAGGTTTCACTTAAATGGATCTTCAGGGAAAGTTGGAGCCAACCTTCCCTGAAGATCCGTTTAGGTGAAACGTTGGTAGGTTTGTTGGCTCACTAGGTTAATTTACTTATTCTGCTCTGCATACGTATTGAGCGCTTTTTTGTTATTGATTACTCATCCTGGGTTTTTTCTTTGGGCTACGTACTGGCTTGGTCCAAATCGCTTTGGCTGATGTTAATGTGCTTAGCTCTTTCTTTTTTTTTTTTACAACCACTTTTTCCTTCCGCGTATATAAGTGGAAAACTTTTCGAAATGAGTATAGTGATAAGTTTGCATTTATAAATATATGTGTGTGTGTATATATATATATATATATATATACACACACACACACAAAGAAGAACCCAACGCATCATCTAAAGTGGTTATAAATTATAATTTATTTCAACAAGCTAATAGGCTTCTCTCTTCAGACCATGATTTTATAATGCTCTGGATGATATCCATTGAGTTCTCTATACATATTTATTGGTTACTATTTTGTCGTCTTTTTGGATTATCTTCATTTAGAGAGAGAGACACACACACACATTTATATATATATATATATATATATATATATATATATCTCAATATTTTTATTATAAACTTATAATAAAAAGATAGTTTACTACAACACAAGAGATATTGTGTTTCAGTACTATCTTACTGTCACACTATATATATATATATATATATATATGATTTTAGCAATACATTAATTTGGAAAGTACTTAGCTAAATCAAAAATGATTGCCAAAAAATAATTCTGATGTTTGGTCATTTCAGCAGATTAGGGTAAGTGGATTTGCCAAAAGAATTTCAGCACTCCTCTTCAAAAACTTTAATCATGAAGGAAGTAAAATGTTGTGAAAATATACATGAGAATATCTATACTCAATGACAAAAAAGGAAATTTAGTTCTGACAAATTTATTTTTTTAACAATCTCCTTCCTTGTCAATATACTTAAATGATAAATATTAATTCCATAGATCAAAATTTAGCTGAAATCGTTGTCAGGCAAACAATGATCTATCTTTAATATTTAGAAAGTTTTGCAGACAGAATTTTGTAAATTTCAATGCCTTAAAAATATGAAAAATAAAGAAAGTAAGGTTTTGTTTCTGAAATGAGTAATTGTCAATATTATTGTCAGTATTATTGGGAAAGTGTTATTGCATAAAAAGGGATGCAAGTTGTGGTGCAGTGGATATCGGCTCGGAACGACAAATCGGGGAGCCAAGTTCAAATTCCAGTTGAATTCATTGCATTCACTCACGCACAAATACCCTTGAGAAAGGGAATAATCTTTCACTTCCCTCCAGTTATGGGTTAAATAATAGGACAGATTGGGTTATATAGCCTTGGCAGAAAACAATGGCAACCTACTGCGGGATAATCTTCTGCCCAGTCAGTCATGTCTCTTTCGAGACATGATCACCCAAGCGTGTATGGCATTCAACTGACTGTTATTTCATATGTGCTGTAGTGCAGTAGATAACTGCACAAAATGAGAAATCAGAGAGCCGAGTTTGAATTCCAGTTCAATTCATTGCATTCACTTACACACAAATAGCCTTGGGAAAGGCATGAATCAATCTCTTCTCCCACCAGTTATGGGTTAAATAGCAAGACAGATTGGGTTCTATAGCCTTTGTTGGCAACTAGTTTACTGCAGAAAGTCATCGCAACCTACTGCTGGAAAATTTTCAGCCTAGTCAGTCACGGATCGAAAGAGACATGAGCGACCACGCATGCATTCCATATGATTATCGGGAAAGAATCATATCTATAATGACTAAATATAATACCATAAAAGTTTTCATGGACCAGGATAGAGAAGTAGTCAGATTAGTGAACACTCGTTGTGGTGCAGTGGATATCGACTCAGAATGAGAAATCGGGGAGCTGAGTTCGAATTCCAGTTGAATTCATTGCAATCACTTACACGCAAATACCCTTGGGAAAGGTATTAATCTATCTCATGCCGACCACAAAACTTCTGTGGACTTTATCAAGAATCTCAAGTTATAAAGTAGGCTAGACCAGATATGGTAGCAATATTCAAATGCACAGACATATTGTAAATATATAAATATGCAAGAAGAATTCTGACAAAAAGAACTGTCGGGCACACAACAGTGAACTAACTTTCCTAGTACAAGACATAGCAATTTATTCAATATAATTTTTCTACTTCATGTACTTCATGGTGCAGTGGATAATGGCTCGGAACGAGATATTGGGGAGCTGAGTTCAAATTCCAGTTGAATTCGTTACATACACTTACGCGCAAATACCCTTGGGAAAGGTATTAATCTGTTTCTTCCTTCCAGTTATGGGTTAAATAACAGGACAGATTGGGTTCTATAGCCTTGGCTGGCAACCAGTCTACCACAGAAAGCAATGGCAACCTACTGCGGGATAATCTTCTGCCCAGTCTTTCGAGACATGATCGCCCAAGTGTGTTTCACGTATGGCTCTTAACTGACTGAATGTGTCTCTGCAAGTACTACACTTACTTTCCTATTTTTCATTGATAAAAACTACAAACGGATATGTGCAGGATAATTAACAATGACAGATAGAAGATAAATAAAAAGTATAATTACTTAAGCCTTTAACACTTTTGTCAAATTCCATAAATAGAAAAGACAAATGCTTTATCTATTTACCGTGGGAGGTAGATAGTGAGGGACTGTGAAGATTGCACTGCACTAATGTCGCAAATGGTAAGAGCCTATCACTTATTCAAGTTTTGTTGAAAAAAAACATTTCATAATATTTTTCATTTCCTACAATTTTTATTAAATCTTAACTTCCACATTTCATGTTAAAGGACATGAAGGAATATCCAATTGAAAATATGTTTTGAATTTAACACACAACAAATCAAAGTTTTCCTCTTAAATTTAAAAAGCAATTACAATTCTGGAGGCGGATACTTGTTCCCCGTTTAGGATGCGGTTTCCGGCTTTCTCTTTTCCAATTGGAGTAGATAGACTAAACTATCGCCCAGTTCACACTCCACCCATGTCTACTGAACAGGTGAAGAGGCTCATCCCTTGTTCCCTGTTTAGGATGCAGTTTCCGGTTTTCTCTTTTCCAATCTTCTCACTTTTTTTTTTTCAAAAACAACCTTGGCACTAGGCATTATCATAACTCAACACACACAAGTGTGTGTGTGTGTGTGTGTGTTTTTGCATGCACTTGCAAGTACTAAAATGCTTGGCACTACACACAGTTACCAATAACAGATGGGTCTGCAGATGCGACTACAAACTAACAAACACTAACATACTAAATGCATTAGGCATGCAACCATAAAACCATTCCAGACAGATTGCAGTTTCTTACAAACATGCAGTTTGCATACACGCATTTATATGACGACGGATACTAGATAATCTGTTCATCACTACAGCTACACTTGTACAAAAGGGTGTGGCTGTGTGTTTCTCCCGTACTCAGTGGGGAGATCTCCAAGAAAGAGACCCACAAATCAGAGAGGCAATAAAATGAATAAATTTATATAAAAACAAGCACTCACAAAACACATATGTTGTGAATAAAATTAAAGTCCTGGAATCAATATACACAAAAATGCACACACACAATTATACTACGCATACCCACACACACACAGAGGTTTAGGAAAATAAAATTTTAAAAGCATGTAATTTGATAAACAGGAAACACACAAACATGTAAACGCCCATAACTAATCAAACACAATCTCTCATATATATATATATATATATATATATATATATATATATTTTTTTTTTCCATTTCTAAACGAGTTATTTCGCTACCCACGTTCTACCATGAGTGGTGTCTTCAGGCAATTTTTTAATAACTGATAAAATAAAAAGGTAAAACGTAAAATCAGTTATTAAAAAATCACCTGAAGACACCACTCATGGTAGAAACCTGGGTAGCGAAATAACTTGTTTAAAAATAGAAAATATTCAAAAGTTCTACAATATAATTGTATTGAACACTTTTTAATACAAATGTGTACTGGTCTAACCCTATTAGGACCAAAAACTAAGTATTAAACAATCAATAATATATATATATATATATATATATATATATATATATATATAAGAAAACATCCTACATGAAGGACATCATTGTATAATGGGCACCCTTGATTTAACAAGTGGGGGGAGGGGAGTCATACCACCCATCATCCCTCTCTTGACAATACAAATAGCTTTTGTGAAGCAAAAGTGAGACATGGTGTTGATATATATAATATTGTATGTTTATATACATCTCGTAAATAAAGAGATACACCCAAGATATTAAAACCCAGCTTGTGTGTATGTATATATATATATATATATTTCTGTAGAGGAAAGAAACACAGTTGTTCATGGGCAAGTTTCAGAAATCTTTGATAATAAATGTGTTCTTCTGTACTGCTCCATGAACATTACCGTAATGACTAATGTTAACTCACGCACACGTCCATGTGTGTGTATAAAATGTGTATTTTGAGAATTCTTTTAAACATGTTTGGTTTAATAATATCCACAAGTTCCGTTTAATCAACTACTTCTTACCAACTTTTCAAAATTAGTTGTTTCATGTATTCTGTAAATTTATAATGTAGCAACATTCAAAAGTACTTGGGGGAGAAAAAAATAAAATAAAATAAAATTTAACTTTGGTAAATTTACCGTTTATATGAAACAACCAATTCAGAAATTTGATAAAAGATAAAAAATTGCATGAAAAGAACTTGTAGATATTATTCAACTAAACATTTTTAAAAAAAGAATGTGTTTTGGGGAGAAATGGGTATGGCAGAGAAGTTTTCAACACCCACGTGGGTGATTATATATAAGATAAAAGGAAAACTTATCTTAGTCAACACATTTCATTCTCTAGTAGAATTTATCAAGGTAAGAATATAAGGGCTGATAATGTATACCAGAATACAAAATACCAGAATACCAGAATACAAAAACACTTCAGCTAAGATAAGATTTTCTTTATTTACATTGTCATTATACAGATAGATTTTTCAGTGGACACTGAATAGCAACGTTTTGTATCATGCTTGAATGCAATCCTCATGGCCTGCAAATTACGTTCAGGGATGGAATGGTTTAGTCATTTTTCTCTTAAAGTAAGATCGAATGAGTTTGAGATTTTCTAAGGATACAAACAAACAAACAAGAAAAATAAATGCCAAAAAGTTTATAAAACTCTTTGTTGGACTTAACATTATTTGTTTGATTAAACATAATTAGGCCACAATAAGCAGGCACTTAGTGAGAGTCAAAGTCACTAAACTAACATATTAATTATAAGCAAGACAAGGCCGTTAAACATTGCAACACAACAAAGAATCCATTATGTGCATCTATGCTTTCAACAATGAATTATACACAAGATATTTTTTACATTTTTTTTTTTTTGGTTTTATTCCACACCTTTTTTTTTTTCTTCTATGAATTTCTATAGCTTGTCAAGATCTTGTTTAACTGCAAAATGAAAAACTGATTATGAGAGAATGAGTCACTGTGTTCTTTCTCTTCTTTTTCTGCTCCCTCCCCACACAGACAAACCGACCTGGGTCATTAGAATGAGTCAGACTGGTAGGGGCCGGAAAGGGGAGGAGAGTAAGCTTGTCACAGGAGGGGGGATAAGGAAAACCAAGAGTGGGTGGGCATGAGATTACTACAGGTTTCATTTTAGAGAGAAAGACAAATCTATTCTAAATTATTATTATAACAGGCTATATAGGCTGGAGTGTGTGTGTGCATACATATATATATAAAAGGAAGTGAAAGAATAGATTAAAAACCTTCTGTTCCTAGCACTTATTTTTATAAAAAGTGCTCAATACAGAGTAGAGCTTAATATTGTAATCTTGTTACAATGGTTTATAAAAGCATTATATCACTAAACAAAAAATTACATGTTTCAGAACATTGTTGTTCTTTTGGTGATATTAAAAAAAAAAAACAAATGGTGGAAATCATTTATTTTAGAAAATATAAAATGATTTCATGGTTATTCAGAAAGTTAATGAGGGGTGGTTGGAGGAAGTTTACTGATACAATTAGTGGTGTGTCAGTATTACTTAATCAAAAATGAAGAATTAGGTTGAACTTGGAAGCTGAACATTTAGATCTCATAAAGGAAATTGAAGGATGTGCATTGTGGTGCATTGAATATCGGCTCAGAACGAGAAATCGGGGAGCCGAGTTTGAATTCGAGCTGAATTCCTGGCATTCACTTATGTGCAAATACCCTTGAGAAAAGTATTAATCCATCTATTCCTTCCAGTTATGGGTTAAATAACAGGATAGATTGGGTTCTATAGGCTTGGCTGGCAAGTAGCCTACTGCAGAAAGTAATGGCAACTTACTGCGGGATAATCTTCTGCCCAGTTAGTCATGTACTCTTTCAGGACCTGACCGCCCAAACGTATATCATATATGGTAATTAACTGACTGAATATAATAGTTAAAACCATGATTAACGCTTTTAATGGGCATAAAGTGGAGGAGGGTCAGTTTTCTATTGTTATGAAGTAATAAACTGATCCCTCTCTAATTATTACTTAATAATATAATACATAACTTCTCCCTCTAGCTATGAGTCAAATAACAGGACATATTGGGTTCTATAGCCTTGGTTGGCAACCAGTCTACCACAGAAAGTAATGGCAACCTTCTGCGAGATAATCTTCTGCCCAGTCAGTCATGTCTCTTTAGAGACATGATCGCCCAAGTGTGTATCACGTATGGCACTTAACTGACTGAAGGAAATTGAAGATACTGGGGAAAATACATACTAGGAACATATTCAAAAATGTAGACATTGGTTCTTGACAGCAGGTTAGATTTTAAGTTGTTTGTTGGCATGCTAAGCACAGTATCAAGAAACAGAAAAATTTCATTAGAAACAAAAAAAAAAAAAAAGAGAGTACTGAATTGTTATGTGATATTTGTCGTCCTGTATAGCAGCAAATGCTGGACAATATCTTCGAAGATGAAGAAGAGACTTGAAGCAACAGAAAGCTGCTGAGAATACCACGGGTCAAACATGTGAGCGATGACAAGGTTTTGGAGAAGATGGAAACAAAAAGAAAACATCAGAAAGAGGCAGTTGAAATTTCTGGGGCACTTAGTGAGAAAAGAGGGCTTGGAAAATCTGATACTTACATGACAGATTGAGAGAAAGAGGAACAGGGGAAGCAACATGTAAAATATTTGATGGTGGAAGAAGATTTGAGAGAAATAACAAAAAGACAACTTATTAAGGGACAGGAAAATGTGGAGTGCCATAATTTCCTTTGTCCTGAAGGAACATAGATCATAAAGGAAGGATATATATGTGTGTGTGTGTGTGTCTTCCATATACAAACCTGTTTCACAGCTTATCAGTGTGGCTAAACATCCAATTCTTCCAACTGGGATATATATATATATATAATTATATATATATATATATATATATATATCTCACCCAGTTCACACTCCACCCACGTCTATTGAACAGGTATAGAGGCTCATCCCTTGTTCACTGTTTAGGATGTGGTTTCCGGCTTTCTCTTTTCCAAACTTTTCACTCTTACGTAGCCCCCTGCACATCAGTGGTGTTACCGCCTTGCTCGGAGTAATATTATATATATATATATATATATATATATATATATATATATATATTATGGAATGTCCCAAAGATTAATGAAATGGTTTTTAACAACCGACATATTTATTTTGTTTGAACATTATTTTTAATCGATACTTATATTTCAGTAGATATTCAATTTTTAATCAAACAGTATATTTATATATTTATTTCTACTGACATGGGATGTGCATTGTGGTGCAGTGGATATCGGCTCGGAATGAGAAATCGGGGAGCCGAGTTCGAATTCCAGTTGAATCCATTGCATTCACTTACGCACAAATACCCTTGAGAAAGGTATTAATCCATCTATTCCCTCCAGTTATGGGTTAAATAGCAGGACAGATTGGCTTCATAGCCTTGGTCGGCAACCAGTCTACCGCAGAAAGCAATGGCAACCTACTGCGGGATAATCTTCTGCCCGGTCAGTCATGTCTCGAATGAGACATGATCGCCCAAGCGTGTTTCATGAATGGCACTTAACTGACTGACTACTGGCATTATTATTTACGATCAATTTTGTTTCAAAAATGGGTCATTCGGCAGGATTCGAACCTGCGACCCCACAACATCATGGTTGAGTGCTCTACAACACAAGATAAATTGGTGGCTTCCCTTATGCTGTTAATGGGTTGAAAACAAAGGTTAAGAGGTGGTATGTTGACTTTAAATCTTGTCGTAGACAAATAATGCTGAAATCAGTAGTTGTCCAGGAAAACACAAAAAAAAAATCCACAAACTCATTTTGGCCAATCGTAAATTAAAGTTAAGGGAGATAGAAGAGAAGTTGAACATATCAGAAGGCAGTGTATTCAGCATTTTGCATGAGCATTTGTCAATGAGAAAGCTGTGTTCAAAGTGGGTGCTGTGTTTGCTCACAGTCAATCCAAAACAACAACGCATTGATGATTCAGAACGTTGTCTGCAACTGTTTTGATACAACAAGGAGTTTTGGTATAAATGTGCAACAATGGATAAAACATGAATTGACAGACAGCTGAGTGGACAGCAGATGGTTGACAGTAGTTTCATTTATGAAGCATTGAAATTTCCAAGCCACTTCTTACCCCAGTCCACCACAGAGTGTAGATCCTTCTCAATATCAGCAGCGAGTTTATGTTTGTCCACCTCACCAGATTTCTTATTGATGCGGGAGTAGATTGTGGTATCAGCTGCGTAGATGCCTACTTGGGACTTGAACACATCTGGGCGATCATTTATGAAGATCAGGAAGAGTGTTGGGCCTAGGATAGAGCCTTGGTGTGACACCAGCATTCATGCAGTAAGACACGGAGGCATGCCCATTATGGGGTTAGATAGAAAGGATTGAAGGAGATACGGCAAGCGTCCAGTGATACCCTAGCCCTGTAGCTTGCATTGAAGGCCGGCGTGTCAGAACCTATCAAAAATCTTGTAGATATCAGGGCATCGCTGGACTTATCGAGAGCCAGGTATATGTACTCCGTGATGGTCATTAGCGTATCGGCTGTGGACCTAGTGAAGCGGAAGCCATACTACCTGTCTGAGAATAGTTTATGGGTAATAAGATGTTGAACTATTTCGACATTGATAATAGTCTCGAACACTTTTCCCAAAATTGGTAGGAAGTTGATAGAGCGATAGTTGGATGGGTTCGAGGGTTCCCCCAAGTTCTTAAATACAGGAACCACAGAAGAGGACTTCCAGCATGCAGGAAAAAAGAAAGCAGAAAGGCAGTAATTATAGAGTTTAGAGAAGACAGAAAAGTTCAGGGGCACATTTCTTAAGGACAATGACCAGGATTCCATCACCTCTACTTGCCTTATGGGGGTCAAGTTTTGATATTACCTTAGATACCAGAGCCAGGGTAATGCATACATCTTTCAGTTTAGCGCCAGTTCTAAGAGGGAAGTCAGGTGCGGGTACTCTAGACACATTAAATGTGGAGTTAGATGAGAGTCTGCAAGCAAAGCACTCGGCCTTGTCTGCTGATGCTGTGAGGATCTCAGATTCGTTGATTAAGGGAAGGACAAAGGATTTGCTCTTGTTCAGCACCCGTTTACATAGCCGCCAATAGTCCTTGGACCCAAACTTGCAGTCAGCTATGTACTGTCTTGTTCTCTCAGCAAACAACCACTTAGCATCATTCAGAATCGGCTTGCACTCATATAACCCCATCTGTGGTCTCTAACATAATTTCTTAACTTGACTCCAATAAGACAAGCAAATGTGATGGAAATGCAGTCATCATCTTTTTTTTAAAAAAAAGTGCCCCCTGAGCTGGCTCCAGTTCTCTCCAAACTCTGTAACTATTGCCTCACTGCTTCCTGCAAGTCCTCCTGTCATCCCTGTCCCTGGAGAGCCTTCTGACCCCTCTAATTATCACACTATTAGCCTCTTAACTCTTTTTGGCAAGGTATAAAAGAATATCATCAATGCTGAAAAAGCTGGGCATCTTTCAACCTTCTCTCTGACAAACAATATGGCTTACGCTTTGCTAGATCTACTGCTGATATGCTAACTATTATCACTGAATCTAAACTAATTTATAAATGGAACTGTGTGTGTGTCTGTGTGTGTCCGTTACCTATAGACTCCGAAACGGCTGAACAGATTTCCTTGAAAATTTACACAGTTGTACTATAAGCATCTGCGAGTGTTCTTAACTAGGTTTTGTGTCGAGGTACCCCCGATAAATATCGAAAATCAATAATCAAAAAAAATCGGGTTATAGAAGGAGTGGTATGATTTTAATCAAATTTGATACACTCATAGACAAAGACATAAAAAACTATATTCAGAAGTTTCAAGGTTGCAGTTCTTACAATAGTGCAGAAAATCGATAGTGTATATATATATATATATATATATATATAAAAGGCAAGATACCGGGTTTGATCAAAATCAGTTTTTCAGCACTTTTATTTTAGTTTTTGCTTCAGGTTTGGCTCTAAGTAGGTATAATTGTAGTTCTTAATCTCAGACATGATACCATTTACTCAGAGGACTTATTTAGCCTTCAAAATTCAGTTTACGACGAAAAAAACTTATTTGAGATCGATACCAGGAAATCAAAATTTGACTTACATCCAGTCATTTTTCTTTCAGTCTACGGTTTCGCTTTAACTGGAAACAACTATTGCTTTTTAGTCTTTCATGCCAACGTCCAAAGAGTTGGAGCTCCAGGACCATGGATTAGTTTT
This sequence comes from Ascarosepion bandense, assembly GCA_037127315.1. Taxonomy (NCBI): domain Eukaryota; kingdom Metazoa; phylum Mollusca; class Cephalopoda; order Sepiida; family Sepiidae; genus Ascarosepion; species Ascarosepion bandense. Next base: position 154,933 of record JBBBDQ010002567.1, on the reverse strand, counting down.
AAAGCTTTCATTACACCTGAGCAATGCTGGGCTATACTGCTAGTGTATATATATATATATATATATTAGGCTCTTGATAAGAACAGAAAAGCTTGAGCTGTTGCTCTTGATATATTGACAGTATTTGACATGCTAGCTTTCTGTGCAAGCTCCAGAGATACAGTATTTTTGGTCATTTTTTTTTTTTTTAATTTAATCCAATCATTCTAGTTAACTCCACCAAGTGGTGTCCCTTGGCCGCTCTTCATGATGGATACAGTTTAATCACCGGAAACGGGGAGAGGACAGTTTTTGTTTTGAATTATGGCGGCGAGTGGTTTGCACGTGGCAAAATAAAAATTAACTTCCCTTCACACAGTTGTCAGTGTCTATATTCTATTTTTACAATTCTTATCAAATCATGAAATGAAGATTGTTTTGACAGGGCAAACTTCAAGAGACTTTCATATGAAGGTGGACATCTCTCAAGGCTCTATTCTAGGTCCTACATTTTTTCTGATCTTCATCAATGATCTTTCTGATGTAATCAGTTCCCAAGTAGGTTTCTACGGAGATGACACCACCATTTACTTCCTTCTCAATAAGAAATCTGCCAAGGCTGACAAAGTAAATCTGTTGCCGTTAAAAGTAACCTACAATCTGTGATTGAATGGGATAAGAAATAGCTTGCAAATTTTAATGCCTCCAAAACAAGGTTGCTCTCCTTTAACCGCCATAGAGTAACTTTCTATCCTACCATCAGAATGGATGACGCTAGTCTCCTTGAGAGTAACACACTTTGATTCCTTGGCTCTACTCTCTAAAATGATCTCAAATAGAATGACTATATCAAATCCATAGATGTATCTAATGCTAGGAAGGTTGGGTCACTATGTCGGGCAAGAAAGTTATTCTATTCAGAATCCATCTTACATATTTAAAAAGCTACCATTTGTCCATGCATTGAACACTGTTGCCATATCTGGTCAGGTGCTATTGCTATTTACTTTGAGGTTCTCAACAAAATCCAAAGAAGGACGTGCAATTTAATCAAACCCAACTTGGCAACCTGCCTTCAGTCACCTTCTCAACGATGTGATGTGGCTTCCCTCTGTCTTTTCTACAAGTATTTTCATGGCAACTGCTCTGAGGAGCTTCTTTTCCTTGGTTCCACGACCACATGAATGTACGTGTGATACTAGATTGGCATCAAGGTTTGACCCTTTTGCTGTTGAAATAGTTAAATGTAACCATTGCTTCTACTTTAACAGTTTCTTTTTCCACACTTCCCATTTGTGAAAATCCCTTCTATTGCTTCCATGAAAGCTACAATCTCCAAAAGTTTAAATGCAACATCAATTGCTATCTTCTATCTCCTTGAATCCTTTCTATTTTTTATCCTTTCGAGATGCCCTGTACATTGTTTGTTCTCTAACTGTAATTTTCAAAATTAGAAATTATATTCTAATTTTGAAAATCGCATGTTCAAAATTTCCCCCATTACATGAGCATTCTTAAAAAAAAAAAATCAGTTATTGCAAATCGCCTGAAGACACCACATGGTAGAAACTTAGGTCGCGTAATAATTTAATTATAATATAATATGTAAATGTATATCTTGAGTAATTTATTTTTAGCAAATTTTTAAGTATGTATTATTTCTCAGTTTATAAACAAATTTATTCTCTTAAGGAATTTTGTATTTAATGATAATTTTAACTAAATTTACACGTTAAGTTTTTTTTAACTAGTATTTAACATGTAAATATTTTTCGATTAACTTATTTTTAAGCATTTCTGTAAATTGTTTTGTCTTTTAGTTGTTAAATAGAATTATTATTAAAGTATTGGTCTGTATCTCGAAGACCGTTTTCTTTGAGAACTGTTCATTTTGTGTGTAAGTCTGTTTTAGAATTTCTTCATGTGTAGCGCAAAGTCGAGATGTTCCCTTCATTTTAACATCTCTTGACTTTGCGCTACACGTGAAGAAATTCTAAAAACAAAAATATTCTGTTGATCTTTTGAAATAATTTGTGAGCGTCTTTGTGGTTACCAACACTGTTTGTTTATAGATACGTAATTTAGAATAAAGCTCATTTCGTCTTTTTGCCTTGAAAAAGTCCATCACAGGACAAAACGCGCAGGCGATTTAAAATACGGTTCTTTTGTCTATTTTATTTACATACACACACATATATATATATATTCTTATGTAAGATTCAATATTCATCATTTTTTACAGCACAAGCCAACTTGTAGCTATATAAAACTTCCAAATACCTAAGCAAGTAGATGTTTATTACACAGTCGAAAAAATAGGGATGTCTACTGAAACAGGTTAGACACTACGACATTAATTGTAAGAAGAAATGTCGGATTATGAATAAAATTCATTAACTCTGTAGAAGTTACATATTCACCAGTAATGAAATTCCTTTTTGCTCAATTCAAGTACCTTTCCTTTGTTTTACTGCAAAAATGGTATCAGTAAAAGCAACATAAAGCAGTTTTAAACATTTTGGCAGTCCCACCCCCAGATACATGATATATGGCATGTTATAATTTATAAATGTTAAAATTTTTTCCAAATATACTATTTAAAAAAATGTAAACACTTTACTCCCAAGCTGTGATCTAAATGCCAAGGTAGTTACTACTTTCAAGACACAAAATAATTATTTGAATAACTCAGCAATTTTTAAGCTGAATATTCAAATTATTTGTCTTTATTAAATGAGAATCACAGAGTTGATTCTGATACAAGACACAAGGTAATAGTTAAAAATAACAAAACTACATTTATTTGATGTATTTTTACACACAAACATATGGATATAAACAATAAATTTTATTTAACTTTCAGGATTTTTAGCATGCATAGATATATAGCCTCGTTTTCCATTTAGATGATGTGCTACTTGACTGAGCCATGCCGAAAGGGCTTCACTGCTGAAACCCATAGCATACAATAGTAAACATATTTCAAAACTATTAATGCCAATTTCCATGTTCTATCAATAATCCATAATTGACTTGTAGAGATGAAATTTCAAATGTTTTCATCTTGATTTCACATCAACCACTGAATTTTTATCCTTTGAAAAAATTCATCTTTCATTGAACACAATGTCATCCAATCCTTAAGTGACTTGTAGCTATATTGATCAAACAGATGCTTCTGCAAATTATTACTACTAAGTAGTGAGCTCAATCCTCATTGGGTATTCAGTGGCAATCTCTTCCCATCAAAAATAAAGTTGCCCTTTGCTTTTGGAAAGAACCCTCAGCCATTATAAGCTGCAATCTTTCACCATTAAAATACAACTTGCAGAATTTTTTTTTTGTTTTTTGTGTAGTCTTTCACTCTGGTAGTGAATTCTATTCAAATGCTTATCTGGCAAGAGACTTCAAATTTGGTATACTTATGTTCTTTTAAGAAAGAAACAGGTATGAAAATTTTCAGTTAATAGACAAGCAGGAGACAAAAATGCCTAATCAAAGATAAAAGCAACAGAGAGGAATAAAGTTGTTTGTTTGAGGTGCAACACATCAAAAATGATGAAACCATTTGCAGTGATTTGTTAGAATAAATGGTTAGCAGCTGATTAAGAAGCAAGGCTCATAATACACTTTGAGGGAATCTGGGCAGCAATCCAAATTGCAAAATTCTTCCTCGCTTGTTTTCGTTTTTTTTTCTGCTCAATTCTCTACCATTTCACACACATACAAGCCTCATTGCGAAAAAAAAAAAATAAATAAATAAAAAAAATAATATATATATATATATATATATATACATACACTCTTCAGTAATAAAGTAAGTTCTCTTGGTGATTGACACGTGTATACACCGCATATATAACACGTTAAAATTTCCCCTCTCTCATTCCATGCATCCATGGCTTAGGGAGCAGGAACTGACACCAAATCGGTCAAGTTTCGAGCCCCACTGGATGCAAGTGGAAGTCTAGCCACACTGATGAGCTGAGATACAGCAAAACAAGCTTATATATATATATACACACACACATATATATATATATATATATATATATATATATAAAAACAAACTGCCATTACCACACAAAAATATAATACATTCAAAGAAGAAAAAAGCGGTTTCATATTTTACTAATAAAATAAGATACAGAAGTGTCAATGCTTAAAATATGTTAGGTGCCTTTCGGCCAACCCTTCTTCAGAACAAAAATTGTCAGTAGAAAATAAAACTAAGTAGCTAATAAAAAAAGTTTCTTCTGTATCTTGTTTTATTAATAAAATATGATCCCTCTTTGTTTTTCCTTTTTTTTAAATGTATTATATAAAATACATAAAAAAAAATGAAAAAGAAGGATGAATTTGAACACTTTTGGTTACTAGTGTGTCTACATTGTATATAACACACTAAAGTTCACCTTCCTCTGCCGAGCGCCCATAGCTCAGAGGTAGACTGATGTCAATTCAGTCGGGTATCAATCCTGGTTAGAAGCAATCGCATATCTAACCATACTGATGAGCTGTGATACAGCAAAACAAAACTGTCTGTGGATGGCTACATATGTAGGAGTTTTCTAAAAATACTTAGACAAACTTTGGGGGCAAGTTCCTCACACCAAAACAAGGACAAAAAGCCACATAAAGTCCATGAAAGAAGGATAGGTAGGGAAGGACTGGTTCAATGGCCTGCACATTCTGTGACCTCTGTGAAGCAACCTAAAATAATAAACCTAAACACCTGGAAAAACTCTAAAACGTACCTAGAAAGGGCCAATAACATGGGGGAAAACAATCCAGCCTCAGCAAAGTAGCAAAATAGCCCTCAATAATAGCAGGCCTCCAAAGTCCCCCACATCAGAGAATAAATTTACCTAAGGTATAGAGTAAGTAACTTCTTAGGAAGTATACTACAACACATATCAATTCTGCATTTAATCACCTTCGAAGAAGTCCCCTTCTGATGCTGCACACTTTATCCAGCATCATTTCCATTGAAGAAAACATTCCTGGAACCCTTTTAGGGGACAGTGAGCACATGTCTCATCGCATTCTCTGATTTCCTCAGTCTCGTAATCTTGCACTTTTCAAATAGCATTTCATTTTTGAAGAAGAAAAAATTACAAAGGCCAAGAGATCTGGTAAATATGGTAGTTGTCAGATCCAGGGTATGTGGTCTAGGCCAAAAACTCTTGCACAAGATACGGTCACTGATGGAGTTTCTTTGAGATGACCACACTACACATTTTCCTTCCAAGCAATGCTATAAACAATGTTATAACTTAGTGGGTATGCACAACACAATTCAAGGACAATCTGTGCCAAGAACCTTTACTCTGTATATTTCAGCTCAGTTACCATGACAACAGTCTCAGTACTTTTTGATCAGACCTTATAAGTAGAAAAAAAATTGTCTGAGCCAACTGGAACAAAAATGAATTAAATATATTAGTATTAATAATAAAACTTAATTTTTCTTTTCAGAATCTATTTTCCATATTTATAAGTTGCCCATTCATCAAGGCTTTGAATATTGCTGCCACAGCTGGTTTGATGCTTCTACTATGTATTTAGAGATTCTTGATAAATTCTAAAGAGGAATCAGCAATATTATTGGTCCTGATTTGACACCTCGGCCTCAGTCACTTTCCTACTAGTAATACATAGCTTCCCCATGCCTTTTCTAGAGATACTTTCATGGTAAATGTTCTTATGACCTTGGTGGATTTTAGGAATTCAAGTGCTGTGCTAGATGTACGTAATGCAGGGGTTGGCATCTTTTGCTGACTATATGCCTACTCAGGGTTTTAAAACAATTCAGTGTGCCAACAGCATACATATTTTTATTTTTTTTATTTCAATATACCTGTTCTACAATATATCCTATATATATATATATATATATATATATATATAGGGACACATTTCTACAGGGAAGCCAGGTCGACACATACTTTTTGAGTTTAAGTTCAGCAATTTTCCCTTTTGCACTTTTTGGCCAGTGGAGCTGATTGTTTACATTTACTCTGTAAAACATCTAAGATCTAAGATGGTTGCTAAATTACATCACAGAAATCAAATCACACATGTCAACTGTGACTAAAATATTTTTTTATTAACAAAAAAAAACAAAAAAAAAACAGAGCCTTTATATTTAATTTTTATTCCAACGTTTTAAAAATTAATTTGGTCAACAAAAAAATGTGAATATTTTTCCCCGTAATTTTGAAACAAAAGAAATACTTAAAAAAAAAAAAAAAAAAAAAAAGGATTTTTTCAAACAAAATCTAGCATCTTCTCCTATGACTAAAATGTTCTGAGTTGCACGGGCAATGCTGGGCTATGATGCTAGTATACAATATGTAAACCGCATGAATAGAAATAAACCATTTTAAAAGTATCTTTTTAAGTTTTTATCATTAATGGGAGCCTTGCCAGTGCATCATCTTAGCCAAATACTTTGTTACTTTGAGTTTTACACAATTTGTATGCCACTGGAAATTGCTTAGCATGCCATGTGTGGCACACGTGCCATAGGTTGCCGACCCTTGGTATAATGGGTACCGGCTCAAAATGAGAAATCAATAGACCAAGTCAGCCTTTGAGATTTCACTCGCCCGTTCAACTCAGTTGATTAAAAACTTAATTGGACAACTAAAGTTTATTGCTTTACTCGCCTGCGGTCAATTAAAAACAAAAGGAAATCTGATTCCTTTTACAACCCAAAAGTATAACATTGAAGATTCACAAGTTACTTAGAATGACCTACAATGAAAGAAAGAAAAAAAATATGCATACTTCTTTCAACCACACACCGAAAAACAAATTATACAAGTAAGTAATTTTTTCATAGAAAATCGTTGAGAAAATTAGATTTGATATTTTTAATCATCTGAGATGGGGGCTGTAGTCAAACAGAAGAAAGAAACTACGAATTTATGTACCTCTACTCAATTGCCAAAAAATTTTTTAAAAAACGCATATCATAATCAATATCATATCAAGTTTTATCATCAAAATGTTTATGCTATTATTAAGAGTAAGGATCAAATTTTGTTATTTTTTAAAATTTTTAAATCCCTTCTAACACATTTGAAATTTTAATTAAAACTTCATCTTTTGTTTTCCGTCAGCAATTCATGCTATGTTTACATAAGGTACCTATTAAGAAAATGGAGTCAGGCAAGTAAATTTTCCCTCGTTCTCGACCACCGACAGAGTTTTTTTTTTTTTTCAATTCTCAAAGGCTGAACCAAGTTCAAATTCCAGTTGTGTTTGTTTCATTCACTTATGCAAAAATACCATTAGGAAAGGTATTAATGCATTTCAAGTTTTCCCCATGGTGGGTTGCCGTTACTTTCTGCGGTAAACTGGTTACCAATAAATGCTATAGAATCCAATCTGTCCTGCTGTTCAACTCATGCATGGAGGGAGAAGCGGAGGGTTATTACCTTTCCCTGTCCTGTTAGTCAACCCATAACTGGAGCCAATCTAGTACTGAACTTAGTTTTCTAAAGTTCAGGTACTATAGAGAAAAGTTCATCAAAATGACAACGCAAACTCAGACTCTGTTTGTTGCTGTCCCAATCACTGTCTTCAGGCAGGAGCAACCCAAACGAAGCATTGTCGAAGGGTAGAGTCCCATCCAGGGAAAATCGACAACAGCCTCACCCTGCTTTTTGCAGCATCTATGGGGGTATTTTTGGCTAAGCTTACAGGCTCAAAATACCCTCAATAGAAATGGCATTGTGCCTCAACAAAACATTTACCAAGAAAGCATCTATAGAAAAGTTATAGGAAGACTATTTTATGGTAAAATGATTGAAACCAACATGCCAGATCAGAACCAACAACATTGCAGATTCTATGGATTTTATCAAGAATCTCTAAATACATAGCAGAATTGCCATAACAGAAACTTTCAGAATCAAAAAAGATATCACTGTCCAAATCCAAAAGGCTGATGGCCATATCACGTTGAATACATCGGTTCTCACTCAATCACCAAAGTTAAGCAACGTTGAGCCTGGTCAGTACTTAGATGGATGACCACTTGGGAATACCAGGTGCTGTAAGCATATAGTGACAGATGTGCGTTGTGGTGCAGTGGATATCAGCTCGGAAAAATAAATCGGTGGGCCAAGTTAGAATTCCAGTAACTTCGGTGATCGAGCGAGAACCGGTGTATTCACTTATGCACTGGTACCCTTGGGAAAGGTATTATTCCGTCCCTTCCCTCCAGCTATGGGTTAAATAACAAGGGCAGGACTTGGGGACCCTGCCCTTAAAAAAACAAATCCCAATGAATCTTGATACTCAAAAAGAAAAATACATAAAAAACTTATATAACCAACAATAAATTGTTGAAAGAAAAAAGGTATTACCAGCAATAAATAAAGTTTAGTTGGCAATAAATAACCCACTGAGGTGTTGATTTGTCATAAAAACAAAACAACCAAACCAAATCCAAAGTGTAACCGGTCATCTTTATGTTGCACTGTCAAGGGCACCTACTTTTAAAATTTTCAAAATCAATAGATTTACTCATTCATACACAAAGTATCTTTTTCTAGTGTTAAAAAAATTTTGATTGAATCTCATCGCTTGTAAGTCACTATAATTGATCTGCAGAAATAGGATACAAACATCTTTTGATAAATTTAGAAATACTGATATGCAGACAGAAAAATCAAGAAAAACAACATTGCCTCAATCTTATATTGTTTATCACTAGTTATCTAGAAACTTATTTTTTACCATAAGCGACCTTCTTGATTCAGTTTAAGTTTTTCACTTACCATCTACCATAAAATGTCAGGTTTGACCAATCATCTATGATGTTCAGAGATCAGAAGAGTAGTAAGTTTATTTAACTGGATTTTTATAAACTCCCAAAACAGAATGCATGGTTGTTAGCAAAAGGATGTTTGCTCAACATGCAAATTACAAACAGGAGATACCAAAATCAAACAATAATTTGTATTTATTTCTAAGATGAATACCTCATTGATTATTGTCAAATATCCTTCTTTCATGTTGGAATTTGGTAATCTCACTATCAACTCCAAGGATCGAACTCATAACCACTTGATGATACTACCACATGTATAATCAACTACTATAACCACTACGCCACCGTCCCGAAGGACTTTAGCGGTGTATTTTTGGATATTTTTATATTCAGTGTCAGATGGATTTTGACACCTGGATTATGTTAGTGGGTTTGTGCCACTTGTCATAATTTGTATTTATTTCTGAGATGAGTAATTTTAAAAAATCTTGGAATTATTTCGAACTTGTGTCTCGTCTTGGTTGATATAGGTGTTATAACAGACACAACATTTCGACCAAGTACCCTCTGGTCATCATCAGAGAGAACAATAATTGATTTCACAGGATATTTTACAATAATCAATGAGATATTCCACATCAGCCAATCAATGGGCACCTGATGATGACCAAAGAGTACTTGGTCGAAACGTTGTGTCTCTTATAACACCTATATCAACCAAGATGAGAACAAAAGTTCAAAATAATTCCAAGATTAAAACCAAACAAGTACAAAAATTTAAATATCCGAGAATTGTTTTAACGGAGGAAAGAAAGTGTGACACTGAAATCCAAAGGGGAATTGATATAATCAAAGGTGCTTTCCAAGGAGAAAGCAGAAAAAATTTGTCAGAAACAGAGAAAATATTACTGAACTGTTACATGATATATGTCTTCCTGTATGACAGTGAACAATCTCTTCAAAAATGAAGGAGTAGCTCGAAGCGACGGAAATGTGGTTCTACAGAAAGATGATGAGAATACCATAAATAAAAGATGTGAGCTATGATGAAATTTTATGAAAAAAAAGGAAACTTATTAACATCTGGAAGAGAGAGTTGAAATTTCTAAGGTACATAAAAAGGGCATGGAAAATCTGATGCTCACAAGGCAGATTAAAGGCAAGAGAGAGTGAATCAACACATGACATACTTAGTGAGCTTCAGTAAATGGACGAGGCATCAGGGTTTATGAGAATTAAAAGATAGACAAAATTTATTAAAAGCTACGAAGGACAGGAAATTGTGGAGAGCCAAGATCACCTACATACTGAAGAAACGGCTCAAAGAAGAAAAAAAGAGAGAGAGAGGAGTGCTTTGTACTGCATTGAGATCATTTTATCTTCCCCAATAGCACCATCAGTCAGTTTTCATGCTTAGGTACAAAGGGTTCCAACTGCTGATTTCCTAGCCACCTGTTAAATGAGTTTCAGTCCATACAAGTTCTTGGCTCAAACAGGGGATTCTGAAACATTTGGCCAAACTTTAAGAAGTGGGTTAAACTGAGAACTCTTTCTTTCACAAATGTGGATCAACAAATCTTTAGTCAAGTTCTAAACTTTTCATTTGATCCTACAATTTATGCCCATGATTGCCACCATCATCAATATCAGCAGTGCGCTATTCTCAAGATGGTCTTCATTAGAAACAGTTTCATTATCATAATTGTTACGAGTTAGTCAAGTGCCATACGTGATACATGCTTGGGCGATCATGTCTCGAAAGAGACATGACTGACTGGGCAGAAGATTATCCCGCAGTAGGTTGCCATTGCATTCTGTGGTAGACTGGTTGCCGACCAAGGCTATAGAACCCAATCTGTTCTATTATTTCACTCTTGGCTAGATGAGGAAGATATGTATTTTATTACTGAGTAGTAATAAATGGGGGATCAGTTTATTACTTCAAAACAATAGAAAAGTGATCCCCCACTTTATGACCAGTAGAAGCCTCAATCATCTTTCCAACTATTATATTCCGTCAATCAGTTAAGTGCCATACGTGATAAATGCTTTTGGCGATCATGTGTTGAAAGGGACATGACTGAATGGGCAGAAGATTATCCCACAGTAGGTTGCCATTGCTTTCTGCAGTAGACCGGTTGCCGACCAAGGCTATAGAACCCAATCTGTCCTGCTATTTAACCCATAGCTGGAAGGAAGAGACAGATTAATACCTTTCCCAAGGGTATCTGCGCGTAAGTGAATACAATGGATTCAACTGGAATTCGAACTCAGCTCCCCGGTTTCTCGTTCCGAGCCGATATCCACTGTACCACAACGCACCTACACTTTTTGGGTTTGAGTTTTGTTTAACGGCATATCAACACCTCTGTGGGTTATTTAATGTCAAAAAGGTGGGGTTTTCAGGTAAATTTTTTAAAAGTTTGGTTATAGTGAGAAGGTTGATTTAGTCAAATTTTAAATGAAAATTTTGTTTTTATTCTGTTTTATTTTATTTTAGAAAACTGAAAAATGTCTTCTAGTTTTGTATTAAAAACTGTTTTGCTGATAATTTTTTCCTTCAAAAATGTATATTTTTCTATAAAAGTATTTTTATGTATATATTTCTTTAAGAGTCTATTTTTATACTTTCATAGTGTTTTGACCCATAGCTTGGACCCTAACAGGTGCTACTACTCCGGGTCAAGGTGGACCTGGGAACAACAGCAATTAAAAGGTGGTTCCATGCTTCTCACAATCTCCCAATCAGAGGCCTTGCTGCCGGATGCAGTTTACTGTCATACCCAGGACCCCTGTAGATAGTAACTACAACAATATCATCAGGTGCTAGATGCTCCTTTTATTAAAAGAATTAATTTTGACGGTGCGAAAAAGAAATTTTGAAAAATAAACAAACATGGTTGTTTGTTTAGATCTTAGAAAATAAGTCAAGCGGAGAATTTTTTCAGCACCTCATTTTGCACTGATGCGTAATTAACAACAACAAAAAAAAAAGGGGGGGAGAGAGAAAAAAAATGCCTGCAGATACTAACAAATCAAAAGTTGAATGACATTCAACTGACAATTTTTCAAAAAGAGTTAAAACTAGCAAAGAAAATAATGCCACAAAATCAATCCTACATAAAAATAACCAATGCAACAAATTTTAAACACTAACACTCACCAAAGCATTTTCAGCATAGAGAATGTTCCGCAGAAGCATGCATTTTCGTCTTCGGGCGGCTTTCTTTTCTATTAAGTTTTCCAGGTAATTGAGAATATCACTGATTTTTGTACTTGGGGGTAACAACTCCAAAGCCTGAAGGGAAAAAAAAAAAAAAAAAAAAAAATTAAGAAAATAAAATTTTATTTTTACAATGTGGACAAAGTGCAATTCAGAATCTAATTTATAACTTATTTATAAATGGAACTTTGTGTGTGTGTGTGTGTGTGTGTGTCTGTTACCTATAGACTCCGAAACAGCTGAACCGATTTTCTTGAAAATTTACACAGTTGTACTATAAGCATCTGAGAGTGTTCTTAGCTACGTTTTGTGTTGAGGTTCCCCTGATAAATGTAGAAAATCGATAATCGAAAACTCGGGTTATAGAAAGAGTGGTCCGATTTTAATCTAATTTCATACACTCATAGACAAAGACATAAGAAACGATATTCAGAAATTTCAATGCTGCAGTTCTTACAATAGTGCAGAAAATCAATAATATATATATTTATATATATATATATATATATATATATATATATATGTGTGTGTGTGTGTGTGTGTGTGTATATATATATATATGTGTGTGTGTGTGTGTGTGTGTGTATATATATATATATATATAAGGCAAGATGTTTGTGTATGTGTCTGTTTATCTGTGTCTGTATTTTTTCAGCCCTTTTATTTTAGGTTTTGCTTCAGGTTTGGCTCTAAGTAGGTATAATTGTAGTTCTTAATCTCAGCCATGTTGCCATTTACTCAGAGGACTTATTTAGCCTTCAAAATTCAGTTTACGACGAAAAAACTTATTTGATATCAATACCAGGAAATCAAAATTTGACTTACAGCCATTCATTTTTCTTTCAGTCTACAGTTTCACTATAACTGGAAACAACTATTGCTTTTTAGTCTTTCGTGCCAACGTCCAAAGAGTCTGAGCTCCATGACCATGGATTAGTTTTAAAGCTTTCATTACACCTGAGCAACGCCGGGCTATACTGCTAGTAACTGAAGAAATATCTTTGTTTGGGATTTTTTTAAGTCAATCAGTTAAATGCCATACATGATACATGCTTGGGCGATCATGTGTCGAAAGAAACATGATTGACTGGCCAGAATATTTTCCCACAGTAAGTTGCCATTGCTCTGCAGCAGACTGGTTGCCAACCAAGGCTACAGAATCCAATCTGTCTTGCTATTTAACCCATAGCTTGAGGGAGAAGAGACAGCTCAATACCTTTCCCAAGGGTATTCACAGGTAGGTGAATGCAACAAATTCATCTGGAATTCGAACTCGGCTCTTCAATTTCTCATTCCAAGCTAATATCCACTGCACCACCCACGCACATCTTTTTAATCAGGTAACAAATCAAAGTGTAACTCAAAACTAAGAGGCAATAATTGTTCTGGAGCTGTTGATGTTATAAAGAAATTTATTCAACCTCTTGCTTCTTTTTATTGCAATCACTCAGTGAATTAAGACAATTCTTAAACATACTAAAAGCATTAAAAAAACAAAAAAACTTCTATTTAACGGCATATCAACATCTGTGGGTTATTTAATGCCAAAAATGTGGGGTTTTAAGGGTCTTTTTTTTAATGCTCAGTTATAGTGAGAAGGTTGATTTAGTCAGATTTTAATGAAAATATTTTCTTTTAGAAAACTGAAAATGTTTTCTATTTTTGTATTCAAAACTTTATTGGCTGAGAATTTTTTTTCCTTCAAAAATGTGTTATGGTAATAATTTTTTTCTTCAAAAATGTAACCTCCTGCATATTAGTGGCTCTGTTAGCTTGATTGGGGTCAAATGAGATAAATATTTTTTCCATTTGTAAACAAGTTATTACGCGACCTAGGCTTCATTTGTAAATGAGTTATTATGCAACTTAGGTTTCTACCATGAGTGGTGTCTTCACACGATTTGCAATAACTGATTTTACTGTTTACCATTTTTTTTTAAGAACACTCACGTAACAGTGCTTTATTTTTTTTTTTAAATTAAATAAAAATTTAAAATATTTTTTTTTAAATTTAAAAAAACATTACATGAGTGTTCTTAGAAAAAAATTTGTAAAATCAGTTATTGCAAATCACCTGAAGACACCACTCATGGTAGAAACCTAAGTTGCATAATAACTCATTTACAAATGAAGAATATTAAAAAGTTCTACAATATAATTGTATTAAACACTTTTTAATACAAATGTGCACTGGTCTAAATCTATTATGACCAAAAACTAAGTAATTAAACAATCAATATATATATATATATTTTAATTCAGATACTTTAATCCAAGTGAAAAAAGCAGGAAGGTAAATTCCAAAAACCCGATCCTAATTAATATTAAAAATTTTATTTTAATATTAAAAAATGATACAGGAAGAGAGCTCCATGTAATAAAATATTACAGAGCAAATATATATTAAAAAAGGATTAATTCAACCTTTGAATTAATCCTTTTTTAATATATATATATATATAGAGAGAGAGAGAGATAAGTCTGCCTCAGAGGTAGTATCGCCAACTGACGCCAACTCGGTCGAGTTTCAACAGATCTGTCTGCGGATGACTATTTATACTCACACCCTGATTGAGCACTCTGTAAGAATGGTAGACTTTCAAAAAACAGTAACTACTCTAGCATCTACACATCGCTCATTCAGTAATGAATTAGAGCACTCTAGCTACTGGCATATGATACATCATACGCTAAAAGTCTGCCTCCTTCTACCGAGCGCTCATAGCTAAGTGGTAGAATTGCTGACTGACGCCAACTCGGTTGGGTTTCAATCCTGTGTTAAACAGCAATCGGAGTCTAACCATAATGATGAGCTGGGATACAGCAAAACAGATCTGTCTGCGGATGACTATATATATATATTTAGTGTATCAAGGCAGCAAATAATTTTCTAAACATATACTGTTAAATATAAGAGACAATGACTGTCTATTATGTTTAATCAGGAGCCATTTTAAACATCATATTTCTGTTGAAAATAAAGACAAAAATTCTCCAACATTTGGATAATTTTTTTTATTAAGTTGGTCCTAAGCTTTCATCTCAAATGAGACATCTTCAGCGAATTTACAAAGATGTTAACACAAAAACATCCACCATCAGCGACAATTTTATCATGTTGACATAAAACTCTGCTAAGCAAACAGCAGTAGTTACCAAAAATAAACGCAGTTCTCAAATTTGCAATGCGGTTCTATGACGTCACACCGCATGATAGCGCAAAATGGCAACAGAACCACATA
This sequence comes from Ascarosepion bandense, assembly GCA_037127315.1. NCBI lineage: Eukaryota > Metazoa > Mollusca > Cephalopoda > Sepiida > Sepiidae > Ascarosepion > Ascarosepion bandense. Next base: position 139,704 of record JBBBDQ010002567.1, on the reverse strand, counting down.
TTCAAATGCAAGATTATGCATTATGTTTTTCTATCAATTTACATATATATATATATATCCGAGTGAGTACAGAACGAAGAAAGAAATTTTTTTCCCCCGTCCAAAAACATTAATTTAAAACAGCGCTCGATATATGATGTATAGAGCTGTGAATATTTATTATAAATTATGTTTTAGAATATGTACATAATTTTTTCTATATATGTCCTCTCCTCTACAATCATATGTTTGTTTCAACGTTGGGTGCCCAACATTTTGTCAGGAGGAATAAGCAAGAGCTGGAATCATCTGCTGTTTATATTTGGTTCGTTGTTGTTGTGGGTGGGTTGGGGTTATTGATAATGAAGGGAACGTGATTTCCGTTTTGACCATTAGACTTTGGAAGAACTTGGTGCGTAAGTGCTAAATTGTTGACTAATGGCATTATCTGTTGGAATGTACATTTTTATCGGTCGGGTATATCTTTTGGTTAGAATTTTGAAGAACGTGGTATCTTATATATATTGTCGGAAATTTACAGATGTAACGGGTCTCCTGATTGGCTGATTTAACCCGAACCTCGTTTTGAACTTTAGGCGGGCTTTACCAGAGGTTTTATGTTTTTTTTACACGATGGTTTTTGTTCTCTCCTTTTTTCAGCTAGCCCGAACAGTATCGGACGTATTTGTGCCGCTCCGGATTTTTGTTGCAGCAGGGCCTAAATTGGCGCCCACTTGTCTCGCTATATCGAGACCATCTTACCAATTCTTTGTAATCTTTTAGGCTAATGCCACAACTTTGTAACAGAGAAAATCTCTTGTTACCCTTCTTACCTTAAAAAGGATACCCGATGGGCAAAGCCTTGCCTTCCTAGAGAAAAATTCTCTAAGCACTATCATCTTATACCAAGATAAGAAACTGTGAAAGAAGCTGACCCAGAAGAAAGTTCCTGTACGTCGCGGATCGCAGTTCCTTGTGTCTTTTTCATCCCACTCCTAGACGGAGGATACTATACCAAGCTAAGCAGAGAAAAGAGACTATACCAAGCTACACTGTAGCAGCAAAATTCAGCATATTTTTGCAAGACAAATAAATTGTTTTTTCTATACCAGGTATGTCTTGTTATGTTTGATAATTTCCTTTCACTGCTTAAGCGCTAAGCTATGTGAATATATTTCTCACAATATATATATATCATTGATAGAAAAAGAATGATCATCATTTTGGCCTATTTACAATCTATTTCATCAGTTCAGTACATCAAAGTATTTATAGAAAGAAGATAGCTGCAACAGATAAAGATCTAGAAAGATAAGTGGACTCTAAAGTTATAAAACTATGATATTTTTATCACGGCAAAATATTTTTCTCTTAGTAATTAACATTTTCAAGTAGATGCAGCCATTAGATTTATCCTTTCCCTCAGGATACGGAGGGCACCTCAGTGGGGTGTAACAGTAAGCAAGCTCGTCTCGCTAGAATCATTATAACTGAGTAGTGAGTTCGATCCTCACTGGGTACCCCCTACATTCGGCCGTGTGTCACGTCTAAGCTACACTTAGAAAATCACCTTCCTCCAGGTTTGGGGGTTGGGTGCAGAGCTAACAACCCTGCCCCATAAAAAAACAGTTTGTTATGCAAACAGCAAAAACACTGCTCTATACACCATTGGGTGTAACGGACACGTTTATTTATTATTCAAAGTACAGATGTGCATTTGCAGTGCAGTGGATATCAGCTCAGAATAAGAAATCAGAGAGTCGAGTTCAAATTCCGGTTGAATTCATTGCATTCACTTATACACAAATACCTTGGGAAAGGTATTAATCCATCTTGTCTCTCTCCAGTTATGGGTTAAATAGCAGGACAGATTGGGTTCTATAACCTTGGTTTGCAACAAGTCTACCTTTCCCAGAGGATAAAGAGGTTTGTCTAGGAGTTAACACCACTATCTTAACAAAAGAAGCATCAGTGATCCCCTTGTGTATGGCGAGGGGTCATCGACGGTCTATGCTTCACTGGGGTCAGGGTACAGAGCAGCACCAAACTGAATGTTGCTAGCTATTTCTTTCTTTTAAAACCAAGAAGATCATGATGCTCCAGAAATCCCTGTTCTTTATATTATCTGTAAATTGCCTTCACTTCTTTGGAAAAATAATGGTCAAGTTTCCTCAATGTTTTGTCTACAGTTTTTTTTTTGTTTTTTTTTTCCACATTTGTCCCTCAACTAGGCAGAATGGTCTACCCTGCTATCAAACATACGTCTGAGAAGAAATAGATCATACCTTTTCGTAAGAGCATTAATATTAATGCAACAGGTCAAACTAGAATTTGAATCTACTTTGGCACATACACTTTTCCATGCTAATGACAAATCTAAACTTATTTATAAATGGAATTTTGTCTGTGTGTGTCTGTTACACACTGAACCAATTCTTTTGAAAATTTACATTTATTTAGTGTTCTTAACTAGGTTTTGTGTCAAGGTACCCCTGATAAACATCGAAAATCGATAATCGAAAAAAATCGGGTGATTGAAGGTGTGATCTGATTTTAATCAAATTTGATACACTCATAGACAAAGACATAAGAAATGATATTCAGAAGTTTCAAGGTTGCAGTTCTTACAATAGTGCAGAAAATTTGATATCGATACCAGGAAATCAAAATTTGATTTACATCCATTTATTTTTCTTTCAGTCCACAGTTTCGCTTTAACTGGAATTAACTATTGCTTTTTAGTCTTTCATGCCAACGTCAAAGAGTCTAAGCTCCAGGACCATGGATTAGTTTTAAAACTTTCATTACACCCGAGCAACGCCTGGCTATACTGCTAGTATCAAATAGACACTCTTAATAGTTTTTTGTAGAGTGATTAGATGTCTAAGAGAAAAAACCCTAAAAATTGGAGATGACAAAATAAAAACAAGATTAAATACATAGAGAGCGTTGTAACAAATGTAAGAAAATATGACAGGCACCTGAATGCTCATTGGAAAAGTAAAAAAAAAATCTTCCAAAAACTAAACAAAATTACAGTAAAAAAAAAAAAAAAAGGTTCAAATCTTATAAGGCAATGAATGCTAGACAATTTCCTCGTGGATGAAGAAAAAACAAATTAACTGAAATGTGGTTCTACAGAAGGATTCTGAGAATATATGGACATAGCTTGCAAAAAAAGTTTTAAGAAAATTGAAAACAAAAGAACAATTGAATTTTCTGGGATACACAAAAAAAAACAGGCTTAGAAAATTTGACACTCACAGGCACAAAATGAGTGGAGAGTAGAGTTTGAGTTTTGTTTAACGGCATATCAACCTCTGTGGGTTATTTAATGCCAAAAAAGGTAGGGTTTAAGGTCTTTTTTTTAATGTTCGGTTTTAGTGAGAAGGCCGATTTAGTCAGATTTGAGTGAAATTTTTTGTTTTTATTCTTTTAGAAAACTGAAAATGTCTTCCAGTTTTGTATTCAAAAATGTTTTGCTGAGAATAATTTTTTTCCTTCAAAAATGTGTTATGGCAATAATTTTTCCTTCAAAAATGTATATTTTTCTATATAAGTCTAGTTTTATGTATATATTTCTGTAAAAGAGTATTTTTATACTTTCATAGTGTTGTGACCCAAGTTTGGGGGTTAACTATTTGCCCATAGCTGAGACCCTAACAGATGCTACCACTCCGGGTCAGGATGGACCTTAGAACAGCAGCAATTAAGAGGTGGTTCCATACTCCTCACAACCTCCTAATCAGAAGCCTTTCTGCCAGATATAGTTTACCGTCATGCCCAGGAACTGGGGTGGGGGGAGTAGAAGTCCATCTACCTGACAAGCTTATTTGAATGCTTGTCAGAAGAGGGATGGTAAAAGGATAAATATATTTAAGTGCTACAAAAGATAGGAAGTCTCGATTAAATAAACTGCAAAGAAAATGAGTTAAAGTCAGAAAATATTTTTCAATGAGTGGGCCCATGCTATCAAAAATGACAGCAAACTATTCATCTCAATATGCCATCTAAAAATGATGGCAACATATATATCTAAAAATAAAACTGAGTAGCTTAATATTACTAGACATTCTAAAAACGAAGCATCTGGTTTCACTCCCACTCTTCAGGCCTCATTGGGAGATTCAAATTTGGAATAAAATAAACCATGAAATGAGAGATAGAAACAAAACAAAAAAAAAACACACACAAATGTACGAAAAAAAAAACTATGAATGGTAAACAAAGTACTAAGGACAAATGATAGCGAGTCCCAACAAACATTCCCATTGGTTACAGAGAGAAGGTTTGCTGGACCCGATATATAATGCCTCCAGCACTTTCAAATTATAGAGTGTGACCAGGACACAACCATGAACCAGTCAACACCAAAATCAGCAGCACACTTTCTGTCATTTAACAGGTACTCACATATGGTAGAACCATAGGTATTTGGGACATATGGCAACCTGTGTTCCAACATAATGTGGCTGTAAGCCAGATAGGAAGTTGTGGAGAGACATGATCACCTATATCCTGAAGGGGCATATAGAAGATTAAATGCAAGAGCATTGAACTGATAAAACTGGTTAAAGAAACCTTTTTTTCTTTTTTAATCAAAGATTAATCAAAAGTACAAATTTGGGGGTGGGAAGTTTCGACCCTACCCATCCAAACCCTACCCATCCATACTACTATCTTGAATAACTAATCCATGCCCTAGTTTTGCACATACATCCTCACTTATTCATTCAATGCTTCAAGTACATAAAAATAAAATTGGCAAGCATATACTAATCTCAGAATCTATTTTTCTGTAAACACTGCCAGAAAAACAAAGGTGCTGAAAATATAATCACAAGCAAATGTCAGAGGAATACTTTTATGTCGCAACCAATAGTGCCAGCCATAGAAGGTGGTTAATGGAACACTCAGAAAGATGGTTGCTATCATTTCTTCTGGTAAATCTGTAGCCTTTCTATAGCTTAAGTGTGGGAACTACACAACAGGCAGAATCTTTTTCAAACACCAGCACAATAAAACAAAATTTTGTAGCAAGTGGCTTGGCACAAAAAGACATTTTTGAACAATCAGGCTACACGGATTAAATCAATGGTCAGATACAAACACTGCACAAATACCAAGATGAAGCAAGTTGTAACATAAAAATAAATAAATAAATCAACTACCAAAGAAAACGATAGACATTCTTATGGAAAGAAACACACAAGAAGAAATTGTCAGAACTAGTAATTTTTCTACGGGGTGTGATGTGTAAATTGTCGCCATTTTATATTTTTGTGTATGAATAGGGTGCAATGGGTAAATTGTCGCCATTTTATATTTTTAATTTCACTATGCACACTGTTTTTTTTATTCTATGGACTGTACTATATAGCAGGGTCAGTTGGGCACCATCTGTGAGGAAAATAGCACCATGATGCAATTCAGTCCAGCAGAAATTTACTACAACATCCAGTTTGTGAGTTAATTTTGTTGCAGTAAACAATGTGCAAAATATGAAAAATGATGAGTTGGCAGAGTCAGTGGCAATTCTACAGGGGGAGGGCAGAAGGGGCCAAACTCCCCACAAGAATTTTCACTGGGCCCTCAGTTGGCCGCCTCATTTTACAAGCTTCAAAATTTTTTAAAACTGATCAGTCTCTGATTTTGATAAGATTTGATCTTCAGCCCTTTCCCTCTTCGTATTCTTTTTTGTTTAGCTTCTTAAGGACAATACAGAGACCAATTTATGAATCTGATCAGTCTCTGATTTTGATAAGATTTGATCTTCAGCACTTTTCCCTCTGTGTTTTCTTTTTCATTTAGCTTTTTAAGGACAAATATGGAGACCAGTTTAAAAGAAAAAACAAGCAAAAGAAAACAACCAAATAGATAGAAACAGACAAGTTGTTAAGGAGGGAAAGAGGTTTAATAGTCATGGTTTCATATTTGAAGGAAGACATTAATTAGAAATGATGTCCCCAACTTGATATGTAGATACGTTGTGTATACAGTAGCAGTGTAGTATGAAAATAAAGACACTGCTTCAGTTTACACCTCCTCCTCCTCTTCAGAAAAATTTCGAGCCCCTAAGTGTCCCCCTCAGAGTTCCACAATCACCAACTGAGCACAGTTTCTAGAAATGGACAAAATTTTGATAATTTTTATCAGAATATTGATCAACAGGATTTTATCTTGGCACTTACATGCTATAAATCAAACAGCTGTTCATCCAATCTGTTGATTTTTTTTTTCACTGAAAGTATTCCAATGATTTTAATTAAATTTTTTTAAATTTGAGATTTGAAAGTTTTCATGCTGATTATATATATATATATATATATATATATATACATACACTAGCAGTATAGCCTGGCGTTGCTCAGGTGTAATGAAAGCTTTAAAACTAATCCATCGTCCTTGAGCTCAGACTCATCCAAAAGAATATTTGTGTGAAGTTTGGTGAGAATCGGATAAAAATTGTGGATTTGTATAAAGGACATACAGACAGATAAACAGACACACACAAACATCTTGCCTTTTATATATATATATATATATATATATATATATATATATAAAATCGATTTTCTGCACTATTGTAAAAACTGCAACCTTGAAGCTTCTGAATATCATTTCTTATGTCTTTGTCTATGAGTGTATCAAATTTGATTAAAATCGGACCACTCCTTCTATAACTCGATTTTTTTGATTTTCGATATTTATCGGGGGTACCGCAACACAAAACCTAGCTAAGAACACTCGCAGACGCTTATAGTGCAACTGTGTAAATTTTCAAGAAAATCTGTTCAGCCGTTTCAGAGTCTATAGGTAATGGACACACAGACAAAATTCCATTTATAAATAAGTTCAGTTAACGGCATTTTTAAGTCCGAAAAAAAAAAAAAACAAAAAAAAAAAAACACAGTTCATTAAACTGCCAAAACTAACTGATGCAGCAGTTTACTAAAAACTTGTTGAGTGACAAAATATTTCCCATTGTTTAAAAGTCTTTTGCAATCAAAACTGTAGCCGCCATTATAAACACACTTATAAAATAAGGATGATATTGCAGAAATAGTTAATTTAATTGAAAAAGTTAAAATTTTAGAAAAATTGTGTTAAATGTTTATGAGAAACAACTGACCGAAAGAGGTCGCCGCGTCTAGTGATACTACGAGAAACGATCGGCCGAAATGGGTCGCCACATCTAGTGATACTAAGAGAAATGACCAACCGAAAGAGGGCACCACATCTAGTGATATGAGAAACGATCGATCGAAAGAGGTCACATCTAGTGATACGAGAAACGACCGACCGAAAGAGGTCACCACATCTAGTGATACGAGAAATGATCGACCGAAAGAGGTCGCATCTAGTGATACTACAAAAAATGATCAACTGAAAGAGGTAATATTTAACGATCGACTGAAAAAAGGTAATATCAGATTTAGATGATGAACATCTGTTATTTTTAATTCTGAGAAAATGACAAAAAGTATGGGAAAGAAAAAAAAAAAAAAATCAAGGAATTAAATCATTAATGATATTTGTAGATATTTGCTAAGAAGTGGGTTCAATTTTGATATTCTTGGTGAATTTACCAGACTATTTAGAAAATGATTTGAAAAATTAAGACAAAGTTCTGGGGGTACATATTTTATAACAATTCAAAATTTTCAATATTGAAAAAAATAAAACTACTTTCTAGATGTTTAAGTCAAAGAATACCACTTTGATTCAGGCCATAACTGCTCAAAATATCAACATTTCTTTAATGAAATGGAACGACAAACATTCAATAACTTACCAGACTTTGAAACAAGATCCCTACAGATATTAAAATGTCACTTTTGTATATAGCAGGCTATGTTACAAGATAAGATTGTCTAGCAGAAGAGGAAATATTAAATGACATTTGATTTTATTGTAAAAAAAATATAAACATCTTCCAAAGAAATAGATTGTAGTAATTTAAAAATATCACTTAATACCACAGGGAAATTAAACATTTATTATTTTCAATTTTTCCTCTTTTTACATATATTTAATTGGTTAACTCAAAAGTATCCTGTTTCTATTTGACTTCACATTAATGTAAATCAATTTTTATTTTTAAAACTGTGTACAGGAAATATTTTATAGCAAAAAAAGTATTTTCTTAATCTATGAAAAAAATTGTAGAAGTAACAAAAATCACAATTATGTAAAAATGATCAATTATTGTTTCTCTGAAATTTGCAGTTTTTGTGAAGTATTTTCAGATTTTGTTGATAGACAATTTGGTAAAATTTTGAAACTGCTTTCAGATTGTGTCTTATATTTTCTGTAAGTAATAATTTTTTTTTTTTTAATATCACCACAAGCAAGGCTTACTGCAACTGTTTTGCAGGGGGTTACATAGGAGGAAAGTTATGAGAAAGAGTGACAGGTTATGGGGGTGTCAGGAAGTGGGTAAGAAAAGGATGAGAATACTGATGAGAGTGGAGTGGATGGAGAAGTGAGTATGAGAGAGATAGTAAAGAATGCAAGTTAGCAAGATAGAAGATGACTATTGACTTTACATTTAAATTCTTGGAGATTGCGACCCACTGGTTGGGAACCTGAGATTATATATATATATATAGAGAGAGAGAGAGAGAACTGTGTGCAAGAACTGTCTAAACTATTTATATAAAGAGTAAGAGTGTGGGGGGGGGGGACCTCTCGTACACATTAAAGAAAATTAAAAATATATTAAAAGGCTTAATAACAGAGCATTGTCAGTCATTTTCAATGAAACCTGTGTAAACTGTTTAACTGAAAAGGAGTAAAGCAAAATAATTTTATCTCTTGAGATTTTTGGAAGATAACATAATTATCTTTCTTTTGTGACATTTCTGTAAATGATAATGGGGTGGGGGATCAACATTCATTCACTGAATCATTAGCATTAAAGTCAGTTCTCTTAAAACAACTTTTCAAGAAATACTTCTCAGGTTTCAGGAAGTCGAAAATGAAGATAATGGTACTTTATGAATTAATGATAGATTTATTTTTGGTTTGGTTGATTCACTTTCTACAATTTACCAATTTTTATAAGGTTATTTAACCTAGTGTTAGTCACTTCAGATTTCAAAAAATTGGTTAGTCCCCTTGTGCCTGCCTCCTCCTACAACTATGCCACACCACATACTATACACCCACAGAGTCAGGAGGGTAGTTGGATAAAGCAAAATAAGCAAGTTACTAACTAAGAATTCAAGTACTTTATAAATTAGTGGGTAACAAAAAACACCCCACATGACGAATGCAGACTTAAAGCCAGAAAACACTTTTAGATTTGTTATAATGGGACATCCTATCACCCCTGACAGTTGATTCGCCGAAGAGATTAAGAAATATCGAAGTAAGGAAGTACGAGACGATCCGACTTCCACTCCCATTCCGTCTTGACTTACCATTTTATAAACTCTCTGTTGCTTGTATTTTTCCGTACAATAAACTCTGTTATTTGTTTGCCCTTTACGTGTTGTGTAAATCTTTCCACTTGGAATTTACCTTGTTGTTTATATCATTCCCTCAATATAACAAGTAACTTAATGGCTGAATTATTTAATTAATGTAATTTAAAATTGGCACTAAATACAAAATCTATTCACTTTAAATTTTTTTTTTCCCCTGTACGCCCACACCCCCATCAAAATATTTTTTAATAAAAACAAATTATATTTCATTAATTTTCTACAATTTTTGGGATAAAAAAAAAAAAAAAAAAAAAAAAAAAGGCTAACAACTCGTCATTGTCTTTTACTTGACTCCAAAGCAAGTGTTTCCAATATGGAGGATCGATTTACGAGAGAAACTGAGCACCCCCTAAAAATCTTTAAATATTGAATTTTTTTTCCAAATTTTTTTGCTAATCTGAAAGTTTAGGGTCGAATTGATAAGAATGCACTGAAAAAAGTAAAAAAAAAAATGAAAAAAAGTTCAAATTGATAGAGTGATTGTGTGCTGTCAAGAATTATGTTTAGTCATGTTATAATGGGACATCCTATCACCCCTGACAGTTGATTCGCCGAAGAGATTAAGAAATATCGAAGTAAGGAAGTACGAGACGATCCGACTTCCGTGCCCATTCCATCTTGACTCACCATTTTATAAACTCTCTGTTATTTGTATTTTTCCGTACAAACTGTTATTTGTTTACCCTTACGTGTTGTGTTAATCTTTCCACTTGGAATTTAACTTGTTGTTCATATCATTTCCACAATATAAAAAGATTATAGAATCCATAGCTAAATCCACTGCTACAAAAGTGGTTCTGTGTGTAGGGCCAGGAAGTTTTTCCTCATCTGAAATAATCTTGCACATATATAAATCTACCATCTGCCCGTGCATTGAATATTGCTGCCATATCTGATCAGGTGCTCCTGCTATCCACCTAAGGGTCCTTAACAAAATCCAACGGAGAATATGTAATGTGATTGATCCCAACTTGAGAGCTAAGATGGTCACTTTCTCACCAGCATATTGTGGCTTCGCTGTGTCTCTTCTACAAATACTTTCACAGCTTCTGCTCTTATGAACTTAGCTCTCTGATGCCCCCTATATATGAATGGACTCAAGCCACACAATTAGCAACTAGGTCCCACCCATTTACTGAGAAACCAATAAAATGTAAACACAAATTCTACTCCACTAGCTTCTTTACTCGTACTTTCCACCTGTGGAATTCGCTTCCATTTACTTGCTTCCTTGACAGCTACAATCTCCAAGAATTTAAATGTAAAGTCAATCGTCATCTCCTATCTCACTAACCTGCAAACTCTCCCTCGTGCTCCCTTCTTCGTCCATTTCTCTCTCATCAGTATTCTCACCATTCTCTTACCCACTTAATGGCAGACCAGCTGCAATCACTTTCTCACCAACGTGACATGGCTTCCCTGTGCCTCTTCTATAAATATTTTCATGGCTTCTGCTCCAATGAACTTAGATCACTGGTGCACCCTAGGTACGAATTTGCACGAGATACTAGATTAGCAACTAGGTCCCACACTTTTACAGTGAAACCGATAAAATGTAACCGCAATTTCTACTCCAACAGCTTCTTTTCTCGCACTTCCTGCCTGTGGAATTCCTTTCCACATACTTGCTTCCCCAACAGCTACAATCTCCAGGAGTTTAAATGTAAGGTCAATAGACACCTAACACACTAACTCACACCCATTCTCTCAAACACTCTTCCTATAGACATCCTTACTTATCTATCACCCTCCTTCTGACATTTCCTATATCTAATCACTCTCTCATCACCTTCCCCTATGTAACCCCCGGCGCAATAGTGGCAGTGGAATGCCTTGCTTGGGGTGAAATGATCTAAAAAAAAAAAAAAAAAAAAAAAAAAAAAATTAAAAAAAATTAAAAAATAAAAAAAGTTTCATCAGACATCCTTAGTTTGCCATCTGCGAGTTAAGTACAGTCAAGATAATAACTGAACAGACAAACTGTTTAAAAGAATCAGAGGTGGGAAGGAGAACTGCAAGTTAAAAAGTTTGGGAAAGAAGAAGAGGCCATAACATAGGTCACCACCAATCCCACCCCAAATAGTTGCTGTCATGGGCATTTAAATGGTAATTTATCACCTGGGCATATTAATTTGTCTTGTAAATAACACAAAATATGAAAGGACACTTCATGTGATGTCTGCTGGTCATTTATTTGAAAGGAAGAATGCTTGAGGCAAGAGTAACAATGAACTTAACTGGGTGCAGAAACTGACTTTTAAAATCTGATCCATCATTAACCTGTTAGGACAGCTTCACTTGCTTGCTTGTTCATCATGAGATAAAATGAATTACCTAAGGGTTTGTCATTTTAGCTTTTAAGGATAATACCTCATTACCTTTTCTGACTTTTCATATTAGCAATATGGTAGTTTGTTTCAAGTGAGAGATCAACAACTTATTAGAGTCACCTTTTGGCAATCTTTAACCTTCGAGCATGCAAAAAAAAAAAAAAATAAATAAGTTGTCAAAAGGACGGTTTTTAACTTGACACCACTATTATTTAAATAATAGACTTTTCTCCTCAGCAATGTTTCTTTTAAAAAGTGATGACAAGAATTTAAATAAAACTTAAACATATGAAAGTGAATTCATAGTTTTTGTTCTTGAGAATTGACAACAAAAACATTCAACACTATTTATTAGATTGTTTATTTATAAGAATTTTATGTTTATAATATACTAACAGTTAATACAATTAAAATTAATGCAATATTTATCAGTTTATAACGAAATATGTAAATAATTTTTTATTCATAAACTTATAAACATTTACTTAACTATTAAGATATGTGAACCGACCATAAGAAAATCCTTATTTACTATTTTATAAAGTTTGAATCAATTGGAAATTAGTTGATGTTTTGCCAACTATTCAAATAAACAAAGTCAATAACCGACCCAATAAATAAACAAAGTCAATAACCGACCCAATAAATAAACAAAGTCAATAACCGACCCAATAAATAAACAAAGTCAATAACCGACCCAATAACTGCATATTTAGGTGTGCTTTGTTTTTGTTTTAAATTACCATCACGATGAAATGCAGATTTTATCACAGTTACAATAAGTTTATCTTTGTAATTCATCCCTGAGGATGACCTTGGAGGAGACCGAAAGTACTTGAGTAGAAAAAAAAAAAAAAAAAAAAGAAAAAACTACAGCGCCTTACTTGATGAATTTCATGTTAACATCAATAGACGGATCAGAGAACTGGAAAGAATCAGTATAGAAATAAATATCAATTTCTGATTCTTTTTCATTTTTTTTTTTTTTTTTAAATAATCGCTCCAAGCAAGGCATTTTACTGCCACTGTTTTGCGGGGGGGTATGTAGGAAGAAAGTTACGAGAAAGAGTGACAGGTTATAAGGGGTGTCAGGAAGTGGGTAAGAGAAGGATAAGAATACTGATGAGCATGGAGTGGACAGCGAAAGGAGCATATGAGAGAGGATGCAGGTTAGTGAGATATGACTACTGACTTTACATTTAAATTGTTGGAGATTGCAGCTGTTGGGAAAGCCAGTAAATGGAAGGGAATTCCATGAGAAAGAGGATGCAGGTTAGTGAGATAGGAGATGACTATCGACTTCACATTTAAATTCTTGGAGATTGTAGCTGTTGGGAAAGCAAGTAAATGGAAGAGAATTCCACGGGCGGGAAGTGTGAGAAAAGAAGCTGCTGGAGTAGAAATTGCGTTTACAATTTATTGGTTTCACAATAAAAGGATGGGACCTAGTTGCTAATCTTGTGGCTCAAGTAAATTTATTTATTTATATATATATATATATATATATATATATATATATATATATTAGTCATCCACAGACAGATCTGTTTCGCTGTATCAGTTTGCTCATCAGTACGGTTAGACTCCAATTGCTTTTTAACCCAGGATTGAAACCCGACTGAATTGCTGTCAGTCGGTGATTCTACCTCTGAGCTACAGGTGCTCGGTAGAAGGAGATAAACTAATCTGTCTATATAACATTTATATAAAACAATGATAGACAACAAAGATTGGAAGGGATAAGGAAGAGAATGAGAAGATACAGGCAAAAGGTGAGAAAGAAAAGATAATGGACAATCAGTTTTCAACATTCACAAAATTTCTACAAGTTCAGCTACTTAAGTACAACTTCTAATTTATTTGAATTTACAAAAAAGCTAACTTAAAACTTTTCCTATGTGAAATTATGGTATTAAAAATTTTAAATTGTCAAATAATAGAAAAACAAAAAAAAACAAAAAATTAATAGTGAAATCCAATCATTAAACAAACCTTTGTAGTGTCAATTTTAACAGCATGTTTGTCTAATATATGCAAAGCAGGTTCAATTTGAGCCTTCACTTCAGGCACATGTTCGGACATGATACCCAGGGTAGTAGGATCAGGCGGCTGGAGGTACATCTTTAGAAGATGCAAGTAGACCTGAAATCAGAAGCAAAAGAGGATAAAAACTCAGTCATGGCATTAAGGTGTTAAAAAAAATTCACAAAAGACAATTTTATTAGCTGCTTGACCATCTCACCATACCTCTGTAATAAAAAAAAATTTTAAATGTCACTTTTATATAAAGATTTTATCCTCATCTAAATGACTCAGATCAAGGGATTACAAATATGTAGATCAGAGATCAGATATAGCCTGCAACTAATATTTTCCCCAAATTTGAATAACTGTCTATTTCTGAGATGAAGTATTGTAAATAATTACATTGTTTTGACTGTTATCCTCATCTTTATTGTCACATTCATGATGTTTTTGTTAGTGTTTTTTGGGTCATTTTGTATACCAGTGAGCCAGCAATAGACTGACTCATTTTATTGTCCACCAATAGAAGGGTTAACCAATCAGAAGGCTCAAAATATTCAATGTGACATGTATAAATGGTGGCCATATTTTCTTAAATATTCACGATCTACTCTGATTCAGTAGAGTGTCTGACTCGTGAGTGTTAATCTTTGATTTTGTTTCATTGAACAGATTACGTACTGCGCTGTATTCTATATCCATAAACTATGGTGGACATGGTCAACAGTTTTAGCCATTGTACACTCCAGCCTTCATCAGGATCTGCCTATATTTTTGAGATGTGGTATTGTAATTGTTTACATTGTTCAGACTGCTTTTTTTTTTTTATCTTTATTGCCATATTCACCCCATGACAAAAATAATGACAACAGTTCAAATAATGTAAATCGTATAAATTTGAATAAGTTTAATTAATTTGTCCGTCATTCCTTTCATACAAACACTCACTTACTCAATGAGTAAATGGCACAAAATGATCAACAAACAATGCCACTTTTGTAAAAGAGGAGAAAAAGTACAATTTGTTCTGTTTTAATGAAGATAATATTATCTAGAAGCCTGAATTCAGTAGAAAACAAAGAATAATTTTATTTTTGTTTATTTTATACTTTCATATTCAACTATCCATAGAGGCATGTTAGAGTAACGGATAGTGGCTCAGATTTAGGAATCGGAGAGCTGAGTTTCAATTCCAGTTGAATTTGTTAAATTCATTTGCATGCAAATACGACTTTACTTTTGTTTTTTTGTTTTTTTGGTCTCTAAATGAATCTTGATCTCCATGTCCGAAATCTGTCACTTGAGATGGGTGGTGATGGGAGGGTGATGTCTCTTAACAATCTACTTTTGCTCTATCAAAGGAATTAGAGTCATCAACAATCACCAAAAAAACTAGCCAGCCAAAAGAAAATGCCAAAGAACAGTTTCCACTCCACTTCTGCAATATATGCACAACTCTTCAGAAATGAATTGAGTTCTTTCAGTGACTGGCGTTTGTATACACTGCTTATATAAAACACGTTAAAATTTCTCTTCTCTGATTCCATGCGCCTATGGCTTAGCGGGTAGCGACTCCAACTGACACTAAATCAGTCGAGTTTTGATAACAGCCAGAAGCAAGTGGATGTGTCTAGCCATACTGAGGAGCTGTGATACAGCGAAACAGGCTTGTATGTGGATAACTTATATATATATATATATATATATATATATATATATAAAATTTCACATTTGTTTCTTTGTGACTGGTTGTTTTTTGATTATATATATATATAATTATTAACTAGTTTTTGGTTATAATTAAATTAGACTAGTATATAGTTGTATTTGAAAGTGCTTAGTACATATATATTGTATAATGTAGAGCTTGTGAATATTTTTCCTTTGGAAGCCAGTTATTTACGCAACCTTGGCTTCAGCCTTTCAGCATCTTCAGGCAAGGTCGCATAAATAACTGGCTTCCAAATGTTATATATATCTGAAATTTTATTTGTTTAATATTATTTTTTTAATGGATTTTTATTTGTTAAATAAAAGTTCAAATATGTCGGTTAATGCCAGTTTCAGGGATTTCTCTTAAATTCCGTTATATGTGTGTGGACATAATTGAATGAAGCAAATTAAAATACAAGTTAAACAGTTCTGGTCAGGAGGGGAAGGGCTGAAGTTAAAAGTTTAATAATTAATAGCAATGAAGAAAAAAAAATGAAGGAAAAAGAAGGATTTTACTATTTAATTCCAAAGTAACACAGTGGAATATTTACTGCTAGCAAGATTTATTTTATTTATATCAAAAGAAACAATATTTATTTATATCAAAAGAAACAATATTTATTTATATCAAAAGAAACAATATTTATTTATATCAAAAGAAACAATATTTATTTATATCAAAAGAAAAGAAACAATATTTATTTATATCAAAAGAAAAGAAACAATATTTATTTATATCAAAAGAAAAGAAACAATATTTATTTATATCAAAAGAAACAATATTTATTTATATCAAAAGAAAAGAAACAATATTTATTTATATCAAAAGAAAAGAAACAATATTTATTTATATCAAAAGAAAAGAAACAATATTTATTTATATCAAAAGAAACAATATTTATTTATATCAAAAGAAAAGAAACAATATTTATTTATATCAAAAGAAAAGAAACAATATTTATTTATATCAAAAGAAACAGTAGTTATTTATTTATTTATATCAGAAGAAACAAAAAATTAAAAAAAAAAGGCTTCATCTATCCATCTTTAGACTTTGTTGTATAGCAACCAGTAATCATTTTGACAGGTTCTTTAAAAATAAATCTGATAACATATTCAAATTTATAGTCAATGAATTTTTAACTTGTTTGTTTCCCCATTAAATAATATCAGTGTTAATCTACTAATTTTAAAAAATTTGCCATCAAGGAAATGGTCGATGCATTTTTCAACCAGAAACTTTAAAGCAGTCAATGTCAGCTTGGAAGAGAATTTATTACACTATTTACATTGTTCAAACTTTGTTCTCATCTTTGTTGGTGTGTTTACCTTTCGGCCACTGTATGTTTCAGCCTTCTTCAGATACTAGAAATACTCAGATACTTGAACCAAACCCCTTATTACAATCACTAGGGTGTATCATTCTCATTCCATGTGCAATGCCACTTCTGGAAGTCTTTAACTTAACTCTAAGTTATTTGTTCAGCACTGCCATAGCCTTGTATCGAACACACAATTCTTTTGGTCAAATCACTGGAACTAACCAATGTCTTTATCCACTGGGCCATGTGCCCTTGAGGACATATACTACAGTGATCATAATAAAAAGTTTAGTTCGAAATTCCTAGCACTTGAAGTCTGGAGCATACAACGACCGAAATGTTGTAAACGTGGCAACAAAGATGAGGACAATAGTCCAAACAATGTGAATGCCACTTCATCTCAGAAATATAGACAAAGTGTTGCATTGAGCGGAAAAGGCCGTAATCTGATGGAGCAGTCAGGATTGTAGGCTGGATGTGGCACAACCTCAACACTGTCCAGCTCTTCAGACTTGTCTTTGGTCTTCCTGGCGGTGTGTGGCTTGGCATTGTCTTGCTGCATCAAAGCACGCTTTCGGTTGATCAGAGCCAGGTACTTTTGCTTCAACTTTTCGTAGACCCGCTCAAGTTGCTGACAGTAAAGTTCGGCACTGATGGAACGCCATTCGGAACCAACTCAAAATGCACGATTCCTTCAAAGTCCCACCAAATGCACAACATGACTTTCTTGCCGAATTGATCTTGGTTTGGAACCGATGGTGTCTCTTGCTCTTTCTGAACCCATCGCTTGTCTCGATTGTGCTGGGCCAGATATACCCATTTCGCAAGTGTTTACGAACTTTTGGGACAACCTAATATTATGCACACAGCTTTCTCTGTTCCAACCTTTTCACTCTTTACCCTTTTATTTTTTTTAATTGGAGTAGCTAGACTAAACTATCGCCCAGTTTGACACTCTATCCACGTCTATTGAACAGGTGTAGAGGCTCATCCCTTGTTTAGGATGTGGTTTCCGGCTTTCTCATTTCCATCTTTCCACTCTTATGTAGCCCCCTGCACATAAGTGGCGTTACCGCCTTGCTCAGGGTGATATGATTAAAAAAATAAAAAACAATTTATGTTTGTCCTCAACGTGTTCTCTAAAGATAAAAAATCCATTTTGTGTTATTTTTTAATTTTTTTTTTGTTATTGTTTCAATGCACCTCAAAACAGCAATTTATTTTATTACAAATCCCTTTATTTTCTTGTTGCTTTTTAAAATGTTCGTTTTGGTAGCAGTAAAAAGTAAAACATTTTTCTTTAATTTTTCACAACTTCACTGAACAAGATCTCTTTTCAAAAATATTCCTTTCCCTGATTTGTTATTTTATTCACACAACTTTTGCTGTCTAGGGGGAGAGGGACAAAATAGCTGGTAACCAAATATGTTTCTGAGGTAAATATGTTCCAACCTCATTCAAAAGTGACCTTGGGCTTTATGCACTCTTACTGAACGAGGACTGAGAGTTTTTCCATTGAAAAACATTTATGAATATGCTTATTAGCAGCAATTAACAATAAAGTGAGTGTGCTTATTTAGTAGAAGCAAAGACATCAGGCATACCAACACGTATCTGGGTAAATCAATAAGTCTGCAGCCTATTGTGACGAGGAAGAAAAGCATTTATTTTTTGCAACAAACATTCATTTTTCAAAATGCTTTTCTTTTTTTTGACAAAGCCACTTAATCTAGTAGCGAATAGTAATAATGGGTATCAAACATTGCAGAGTGACTTTTCATAGCAAAATTCAGTGAATAAATTTTACCCGAGTTTCAAATAAACAATAGGGGCTATTTAATAGGAGTGGGTGTTTTTTGTTTTGTTTTTTTTAAATAATTTTCAATAATGTTAACACTTTATCTTAGAATGCTCAAAGACCAAATTAAGGAGGTGCAGAAATGAATAGTTAACAAAAAGGATAGTTAAAATAAAAATGTCAAGTTAACTTTTTTTTCTATTGGAAAAAAAAAAAAAAAAAAAAAAAAATACCTGACCCACCTGTTTATTTACAACTCAAAGATACATGTCAAACAATAGACATTAATTTTTTATATCTATCTCTCATATATGTCTATGTATTTCTAAATAAATTCCCAGTAGACAGTAGCTGATCAATACTAAGATTTTGTACATTTTCACACAATCATTAGTTAATTGACAACAGTTATTTGTGAAAATGGGCATTTTATAATTTTTCAGACAGACAGGAAATGCCCATCTGGACAAGATGAAAACGCCAAAAAAAAAAAAAAACATCACTTGAGAAAACAAAGAAGCCAAACACCAGAAAAAAAATTCACAAATATACCAAGAAAGGGCTCAATATCATGATGAACAGTACGACTTCAACAAAGGAGCATAAGGCAAAAAGCAAAATAGGGCTCAACAATGTTGGGCCCTCACAGTCTCATGACAGAGCAAAGAATTTAAATAAAAGTATTATCATCATTGACTGAGAGCAAGATACCAACAAATTAATGCTATGGTTCACATATACAAAGCTAATATTAATAATAAAAACATTAACATGTGACACACAAAAAATAAAGACATTTATTTTATTTGTCATGGTGAATATAGTGTCACATAAATGTAAATAGTAGTCATCCTCATTCATCAAAACGAACACCAATCATCATACACACTATATATATGGTTAAATAAAATATAGACAAAAGGAAAACTGTATTTAAATCACCTACGTGTTTCGTCCTGTGATAGACTTTATCAAGGCAAAAAAAAAGACGAAATGAGCTTTATTCTAAATTACGTATCTATAAACAAACAGTGTCAGCAACTATAAAAACGCTCATAAATCATTTAAAAAGATTAACAGAATATTTTAGTTTTAGAGCTCCTTCATGTGTAGTGCAAAGTCGCAAAATGTTAAAATGAAGGAAATTCAACCGTTTTCTTTGAAGTTTTCTTTTTTGTGTTAGTCTGTTTTAGAATTACTTCATGCGTAATGCAAAGTCTCTAATTATACTAAAACAGACTTACATGCAAAATAAAAAGCTCAAAGAAAACGGTTGAATTCCCTTCATTTTAACATCTCATGAAGGAATTCTAAAACTAAAATATTCCGTTAATCTTTTAAAATGATTTATGAGCGTTTTTATAGTTGCCAAAATTGTTTATAGATACGTAATTTAGAATAACGCTCATTTTGTCTTTTTGCCTTGATAAAGTCCATCACAGGACGAAATGCGTAGGCAATTTAAATACAGTTTTCCTCTTGTCTTTATTTTAATTAACCATCCTGTCCTTAATCTCAGATCATAACTGAGTATATATATATATATATATATATATATATATATATATATACTCACATACACATTTCATTAAATATGACCAACAAGAAAAATTTAATTTAATAGGTCTTTCCAGCATCCTAACATTTTTCTGTTTTGTTAAAGTTAATGAATATAAAAATTGTCCATAATTTTTTTTATTATTTCAAGCTTTCAGCCACTTCTATAGTCATGTTCAATAACTGTTTTTGTTTTTTTATTATTTCAAGCTTTTTTTGCAAATACCACCAGCCTCTACTGATGGTATTTGCAAAAAAAAAAAAAAAAAAAAAAAAAAAATACCACTTAAAAATTTATCCGTATTTAATAAAGATGTTTAAAAGAAAGGTTGCTGGTCTCATATATATATATATATCGCCATTGTTGTTTAACATCTGTTTCTATGCTAACATGGGTTGGATGGGGTTTACTTGATGTCTCTGTAATTATACCATTTCCATTTCTTAGACAAGTTGCTATCTAAAGCTGAAGACTTTTTTTTACCCAGCCTAACTTTCTTGTTTTTCTTTAAATTAGCCCATACCTAGGGTCCTAAATGCCACCACCCCAGGTTAAGGTGGACCTGAGAACAACAGGTAAGAGCAATGCTCCTTTAAACCTCCCAATCAGAGGCCATGTTGTCAGTCAGATGTAGTTTACCATCACAACCAGTATATATATATATATACACATACACACACACAGAGGGTATAACAGAAATATTTCCCACTTAATGGTAAGGCATTAGTGGCAATGGTACCTTCATCAAGTTAATATCTTACCATTATGTGGGAAGTATTTCAGAGAGCTATATGTGTGTGTGTGTGTGTGTGTACATTAGTTACACAAATTCTCATGGTAGGAATAATTTGTATTTTCGTACTAACTACATTCCCACCCATCATATGTAGATAAAATTTCAACATTAATTTTGCTTGTCATTGAATTTCGCATAATTCTGAACAAATATTTGGAAATAAGAAATGCACTGAAACATCAAAAAAAAAAAAAGGGATTGTCAGTGGTCAGGAATTATGTAAAACACTGCTGAAAGAAGAGTGCTCTAAGATAGACAATTTCTTTTTAGATCAAAACTCATACGCAATTAGATTCTATCTAAAATAAAAGTTTGTTTCTGGCATAAGTTTATATCAAAGTTGAATTCATTGTATTCACTTATGTGCAAATACGGCAAAAAGTAATGGCAACCTACTGTGGGAAAATTGTTTGCCTAGTCAATCATAGATTGAGAGACAGGATCACCCAAGCATGTACCCCATGTGGCAGTTAAGTGACTGTGCGGACATGCGTTGTTGTGCAGTGAATATCGGCTCAGAATGAGAAATTGGAGAGTCTAGTTTCTATTTGTTGCATTCATTTATATGCAAATACCCTTGGGAGAGGTATTAACTGTTGCTTCTCCCTCCAGTTATGGGTTAAATAGCAACACAGATTGGGTTCTATAGCCTTGGCTGACAGAAAGTAATGGCAACCTACTGTGGGAAAATCGTTTGCCTAGTGAGTCATAGATTGAGAGAGACAGGATCACCCAAGCATGTATCACATGTGGCAGTTAAGTAACTGTGTAAAAAAAATCTTCAGCCCAGTCAGTCACGTCTCTTTTGAGACGCAATCACCCAAGTGTGTACCATGTATGGCACTTAATATAATAAATGGAAACACAAATATAGCTTCTATTGAACATAAAGTGAGGGATTGGTTTTCTGTCATGAAGTAATAAACTTATCCCCCACTAACTACTACTACTTAATATAATAATATAATCCATCTCTTCTCTCTCCAGCTAGAAGTTAAATAGCAGGACAGATTAGTAATGGCAACTTACTGCAGAAAAATCTTCTGCCTAGTCAGGCATGTCTCAAAAGAGACATGATCACCCAAGCGTGTATCATGTATGGCACTTAACTGATGGACTAATATCAAGAAAAGATAAAGAACTTAGGTCGAGCTTTTCCCACAACCTCAAAATGAAAAAATAAAAACATTTTGAAATATATATATCTTCCTGGTAAATGTAAAAAATGTGTGCAGATTTGTAAGTATGTGTAACTATTTCAATTTAAAATTATCATGGTAAGAAATATAGTACTTTAATTTTGCAGCTGCTATGACCTCATGGAAAGTTGAAACTGTCTGTATATGAGAAAAAATGATTCACTGTATTGTGCTTTAATTTTTAATGACATTTGTTTTCCCTTGAGTTATTTTTGTTCGTTTTTTGCCTAAATGTTGCTTAATTTAAAACTGTAATTGAAGGATTGGTTTTGTTTTTAGCAGAAATTCCTTTAAGTGGACTTTAACTAAGTTAAAACTTAGCAGGTCACTTTTTCTTTTTTTTTTCCAATTGGAGTAGATAGACTAAACTATCGCCCAGTTTACATTCCACCCACGTCTATTAAACAGGTGTAGAGGTTCATCCCTTGTTTCCTGTTTAGGATGTGGTTTCTGGCTTTCTCTTTTCCAATCTTTTCACTCTTACGTAGCCCCCTGCTCATCAGTGGTGTTACCACCTTGCTCGGGGTGATATGATTAAAAAAAAAAATTTTATTTCAACATACACAAATAAATAACATATGCATTTTCACAAAGATACATACATATTAATGTTATCTGTAGCTAAATGATTAAATACATTGCGATGATTTTTTTATTTTTGTTCATTTTGTTTTTTTTCTTGTACACTTTCATTTTACTTAGGTACAAACACAGACATACATATGTGCATGTATACATATGGAAGGGTGGTAAGAGGGGGGGGGGGGTTTGAAAAGTTCAAAGTCTAACACACTTGACCAAATATCAAGTCAAAGAATTTTACAGCACCTCCTAAAATATGTAAAAATAAACAAAGAACAAGAGAAAATAGTAAAACTAAAAACAAAACATGAATCATAATATATTTAAATTTGTGTGTGTGTGTGCATTTGAACAAGGCCTTAGCACTGCAGAATCTAAATATCGTTTTAAATAGAGTACCCTCTGATGAAGTGTTACCTACCCCCAGGTTTTTTTTTTAATAAAAGAAAAATAAAAAATGTTTAATTAGATGATATCAATTGCAAATGTGATGAAAAGTGAAATTAAATTTAAAACTTTAATAAAGAATTACTTTTCAAAACTTTTAGTCTGTTCAATATTTAAATCCAACTTTAAGTGTATTCTTTAATTAATTTTTAACCACAAGTTACTACTATGTGTTGTTACATAAAGTTACTACTTCAGGTTGTTCAAAACTATTACACATGCACAAATTTCATTAAAATAGCTGACAAGGTACTGCAGTTAATTTCTCGTCTAATTTTCTTGTGTTCTTACAAGTTTTGTCTTTTCGGGACACAAATTATGTAGAAATTGTCCAAACATTCTGTACGTCTGAGCACTTTTGGCTATATTCTCAGCAATTATCAAGGATGATCTTATTTTTACTTTTAACTGAATGCATGAATTCTTTTATATATCTAGAGTTATAGGAATATTTTATTTGCCTGTCAGAAAGAAGTTCATTTAACATTGGCTTTTTCTTTTATATTAATTAAGTTTCCATTTTGAATTTCAATTCCTTGCATTCACTTATGCACAAATACCTTGGAAAAGGTATTAATCCAAATCTTCCCTCTAGTTATAGGTTAAATAATAGGACAGATTGGGTTCTATAGCCTTGGCTGGCAACCAGTCTACTGCAGAAAGCAATGGAAACCTACTGTGGGATAATGTCTATTTCAAGACTTGATTGCCTAACGCATGTATCATGTATGGCACTTAACTGACTGACTGAATATAATAGTTGGAAATAATCAAAGCTTCTAATGGGCCTAAAGTGGGGGATCAGTTTTCTATTGTTATAAAGTAATAAACTGATCCCCTCCAATTACTAAGTATTAATATACTGATATAATATATCTCTTCTCGCTTCAGCTATGGGCTAAATGGCAGGACAGATTGGGTTCTGTAACCTTGGCTGGTAACCAGTCTATTGCAGAAAGCAATGGCAACCTACTGCAGAATAATCTTCTGCCCAGTCAGTCATGTCTCTTTTGAGACATGATCGTCCAAAGCGTGTATCACTGATGTTTCCATTATTTTTAGCCTTATTTTTATTTTACATGTGGATGAGGCTACTAGATTTGTATTATCAAAAAATATGTTGAAGATGAAGTTTAATGTAAGTATGTATGTAAATGAGCTATAGTCAGTGAGATGTAATGTGAGTCTTCTTGCCAGGTATGTTGTAGCATATCCAATATAATTATTTATGAATTTAGTTTGGTTAGAAACACAGTTCATTAATGGACATGTGATTTTATAAATAATATTGATTGTCCGTAATTTTGGATCTTGCAGGTGGAGTTATTTTTGTTGATGTGGTCAGCAGTTTAAAATTTTTTGTAGATAATTTTGTTCTTGTCAAGTACTAAAAAAAGAATTACTTTTGGTACATGGAATGTCAGGACACTTAACAGTTGTGGACAACTAGAGAATGTCAAGCAGGAGATGGACAGACTGAAGATCAATATCCTAGGCATATGCGAAACCAGATGGCCTAACAATGGAGACCTCAGCAATGACACCCACAGGATAATTTATGCAGGATGCAAAAAAAAAAAAAAAAAAACGGAAAAGGGGTCAGCTTAATACTAGACAAAGAAGTGAAGAAATGCGTTCTTGGATACTGTCAGCTTTCAGACAGAGTGCTCTTGATTAAACTGTGGGGAAGGCCCTTCAACATAGCTATCACAGTAGTTTATGCGGTGACAACTCAAAGCACTGAGGACGAAATAGAATCATTCTATTCCATACTGGAGAGTGGCAAGGCTCAGTGCAAAAGCCAAGAAATTAGGATCATAATGGGTGACTTGAATGCCAAGGTAGGTAAAGAGAGGGAAGGAGACATGACCGGCAACTTTGGACTAGGGGATCGCAACGAATGAGGAGAAAAATAGGTCCAATGGTGCATAACAAATGACCAGGTAATTACTAACACCTGGTTTCAAGAACACCCACGACGTCCATGGACATGGAGAAGCACAGGAGGTGACACAAAGAACCAAATAGACTACATAACTATAAACAAGAGATTCAGGAAAGCAGTGGTTCAATGCAAAACATATCCAGGTGCCGACTGCGGAAGTGACCATGTCCCGGTCATTTGCAAACTAAGGATAAAACTCCGGAGAATGAAGAAGCCCAGCACATCACCAAGGCTGCAATACAACACACTCATGAATGACCTCACCCTGCAGAAAGAATACACTAACGACACGAGAAAGAAATATGAAGAACAAATTGGAAAAGGACACTCAAAATGGGACTCACTAAAGGAAGCGATGGTGACCACAGCGAACAACATTGCCCCAAAAGATATCAGACGCAGAAGAAAACACGAGTGGATGACTGAAGAGATTCTCCACATGATGCAAAGGAGATAAAAAGTAATGCCAAGACATGGAGGAGAATACAGGAAACTACACCGGGAGATAAGGAACAAATGCAGACGGGCTAAAGAGGAATGGCTCAACAACAAATGCACAGAGGTAGAGAGACTGAGCAGGACCATAAAGTAGAGATGCATAAAGAGATAAGAGAACTGACAGGACAAAAACCCGCTCCTCAACAAGATGCATAAAATCCAAGGATGGGACAATCATACTGGAGAAAGAGAAAATACTCCAGCGATGAGAAGAATATATAAAGTATCTTTTTTTGCGACAAGAGAGAACAACCTAGAATACATAAACAGGAGGAGGATGGACCGGAAATATTAAAGTTCAAAGTGGAAGCTGCAATGGCCAAACTGAACAGAAACAAAGCAGCTGGTCCAGACATCATCATAATAGAGCTGCTGATAGCCCTGAAAGAATACGGTATAGAAAGAATTACCAACATAATAAATGAAATTTATAATAGAAACATAATACCAGACAACCTATGCAAGTCGATATTTATAACACTGCCGAAGAAACCAGGTGCAAATGAGTGCAAACTACACAGAACTATCAGCTTAACGAGTCACATTACAAAACTGATAATCCTGATGAATAGAGTGAGAAGCAGAATCAAGCCAGAGATAGGACAGGAACAGTGCAGGTTTGTCAAGGACATTGGAACAAGGAACACCATATTTATAATTAGGATGCTCTCCAAAAGGGCAATACAAATGAAGAAAGACTCATACCCTATGTTTTATTGATTATGTGAAGGCATTTGACAAAATACGACAAAGAATTGATGGAGATGCTCAGCAGCCTCGACATTTTTGGGAACGACATCAAAGTAATCAAGAATCTCTACAGGCAGCAAACTGCCTGCATATGGACAGGTAACAAGTTCAGCAGATTTACAAAGATAGAAAGAGGCGTAAGACAAGGATGTGTCTTTTCACCGGATCTGTTCAATTTGTACAGCGAGAATATTTTGAGGACCCTAGATGACATGCCAGGATTTGTTATTGGAGGTCACAACTTGAAAAACATAAGGTATGCAGATGATACAGTGCTGATTGCAGACATGGAAAGAAAACAACAAGACCTCCTACAGAAGGTAGCAGTGGAGAGTGACAAAAAAGGACTACAAATAAACTTTAAGAAAACTGAATGCATGGTCATCAGCAAAAGGTGCAACCCAAAATGCCAAACACAGGTGGGGGATACCAGAATCAAGCAAGTACAAAAATTTAAATACCTAGGAAGTGTCCTAACAAGAGATGGAAAATGTGACACAGAGATCCAAAGGCGAATTGGCATGGCAAAAGACGCGTTCCAGAAGATGAGCAAAATACTAACACACAGGAAAATCTCAATAGAAACAAAGAAAAGAGTGCTGGATTGCTATGTGACGTCAGTTCTTCAATACAGCAGTGAATGCTGGACAATATCGTCGAGAATGAGGACAAAACTGGAAGCAGCAGAAATGTGGTTCTACAGAAGGATGCTGCGGATATCATGAACTGAGCATGCAAGCAACGATGAGGTGTTGGAAAGAATGGCAACAAAAAGGAAATTAATACTGAGCATCATGAAGAGACAACTGAAGTTCCTGGGACACGCAAATGAGGAAGGAAAGCTTGGAGAATCTGATACTGACTGGTAAGATAGAAGGAAAGAGAGTCAGAGGAAGGCAGCGGATAACATATTTGCAGGGCCTGATCAGGTGGATGACGGAACAGGGATTGCCAGGAGTAACAGGAGCAAACATACTAAGAGCCACAAGGGATAGGGAGATGTCGAGAGCCATGATCGCCTACGTCCTGAAGGGACAGGGTACATAAAAGAAGAAGAGTTGTGTATTTCTTTATCATATATATAAGGAAAACTTGTATAAAAGAGAGATTGCTGCCCAAATACACAAGATATATAAAATTTATAACATAAGTATATTAGAACAGCACTTCAAAATAGCTATTTTGTTTCAACACTTCTTGTGTCTTGTTATGTAGTCTCCCCTATTAAGGAGGTTTGCTTAGTTCTGAAACTCTTAAAACTCTTCATCTCGTAATCAGCACCATCACTTGACAAGACAAGAAGTGTTGAAACAAAATAGTTACTTTGTCATGATGTTATAACATACTTATGTCTTATTTTAAATAATTATTATTTGCTGTAACCTGTATTGAGCACTCTTTTAAGAAGAGTGATTTTTTTTTTTGGATATCAGAATTTTATTCCATTCATACCAACCCTATACTTGGATATATTTATCTTTCATCGAATACAGCTACTATATTGGACACACTACCACCTCCTTGAGAAGACATCTTACATGTCACTTATCAAACCAAAGTGCCCCCAAACAACAAAAAAACATTAAGCTATAATTTACAAGAACCCTTGAAGAGTCTTTGTCTATATTTCTGAGATGAGGTAGTATTTACATTATTCAGACTATTGTCCTCATCTTTGTTGCCATTTGTACAATGTTTCGACCGTTGTACCCTCCAGCTTTCTAAAGGTGCTAGGAATTTTAACCAAACCCTTTATTACAGTCACTAAGGTGTATCATTCTTATTCCTTGCCTAGAGCCTCATAACTACCAGAAGAGGCTCTAGGAAAGAAATAAGAATGATATACCCAATGATAGTGATTGTAATAAAGGGTTTGATTTGAAATTCCTAACACCTGAAGAAGGTCAGAGCATACAACAGCCGAAACGTTGTACAAATGGCAACAAAATGAGGACAATAGTTCAATAATATAAATACGGTGAACCCTTTAACAAACCCTCAAAAATATCTTGCTATTAGAGAGGCACTATAAATCAAACATTTCTGTCCTATGATCAATATTACATTATTTAATAGTGGAAATGAGTACTGAAAGTTGTTTTTTTTAAATAGACACTCATGCAATTTCCAGTTGCATGCAGCTTGTGAGAGCTTGGAATGAACACTCCTTTTTGAAAAACAAAATAAAATAAATTACTACATAACAGTCAAACCAAAAGGAAAAAAATAACAGCAGAAGCATAAACAGCTATAGAAGTGGCCGAAAGTGCTTGGGACAATAAAAATTATGGAGAATTTTTATATTGCTTATTTACAAAAAAAAAAAAAAAAAAAAAAAAAAAAAAATGGAAAAATGTTAAGATGCTAGAAAAACTTAAGATTAATTAAATCTTCCTCGTTGGGTGTATTCAATGCAAGACGTTTGAAAGAAATGTTGCTGCTCAAGTATATATATATATATATATATATATATATATATATATATATATATATACTTGAGCAGCAACATTTTTTTTTTGTAAATAAGCAATATAAAAATTCTCCATAATTTTTATTGTCCCAAGCACTTTCGGCCACTTCTATAGCTGTTTATGTTTCTGCTGTTATTTTTTTCCTTTTGGTTTGACTGTTATGTAGTAATTTATTTTATTTTGTTTTTCAAAAAGGAGTGTTCATTCCAAGCTCTCACAAGCTGCATGCAACTGGAAATATATATATGTATGTATGTATGAAACTCCGATGAGTAGTAATTAATAGCAATCTTACAGAGCACCACATACAATTATAGTTCATTTTCTCCTCACCAATAAGTACACTTTTGTGGCACTGACTATATATGCTTCCATGTTGATTGGACGACGTTATGCACAAGATTTTTATATTCAAATTTACTTGCTGGAAAGCAGCATCACCAAAATAAAAAAAATAATTATAGAAACAAAAGCAAATAAAAGACAGAGATCTTTTTTAAATATCAACAACGAATCAAGGTAGACTGTTTTCCAATCTCCAGACAAAGTCATTTTCATCACTGAAGACACTTGTCGGGCTGATCAATAATAGCACAGTGCCGGCCACCTACACACCTCGATATACACAATGCCTCTGGCAGGTCAAAACGACCCTTTGTAGAATTTTTAAAAAGCGAGAGAGACAGTCTGATCAGCTAATGACTGAATGGAGATGTCCACTCAGAAATTTTTTTTTAAACATTTTTAGACAAAATAAACAGGAAGTATAATTTGATAAAAAAGTTAGTTACCATATTTTTTCTAAATGTTTTGCTTAAATTCTCCAAGTCAACAAATGCATAATACATATTTTATAAGCATGTTATGCACATCATAATGATTCTCATGATTCAGTGAGGTCTATTCTGGGAGGGAGGTGTAATGGATTTTTTTCATTTATTATTTTGACAGACTTTATTACTTAAACATTATTTTTAGGGGATATCCATATTAGAGTAAATACTCCATTTACTTATTAAATATTAAATTTATTGATTTTCATCTTCCAGCCTGAATATTCAAGAACACTTATTAAAAAAAAAAAAAAAAAAAATTATGGCACATACTTTTTTCCAAATATGGGTGTGTGTGTATATAACATACTGATAATTTTCAGCCTATTATTTTATATATATATATAAATAAAATACTGTGAAAATTATCATTACGTGTGAGTATATATCGTTTTTAATTACTTTTTGGTCATAATGAGACCAATTGTATTAAAGGGTTCAACCCAATTGTAGAACATTTGAATACTTTCCATTTGTAAACGAGTTATATTATGCAACCCATGTTTCTATCATGTGGTATTTTCAGGCAATTTATAATAGCTATTAGTATAAATTATTATTATTACTAATATTATTAATATTGCAAATCACATAAAGATAGCAAATGGTAGAAACCTGGGTTGCATAATATAACTCGTTTACAAATTAAAAAATATATACACACACACACACATATATATATATATATATATATATATATAAAACGTACAATGTATTAGTCAGGTAAATTCCAATAGAGATGTACTCAGAAGAACTCAATGTTAAATTCATTTATTTAATTTAACAGAGTAATATAATTTAGAAAAATTTTTAGATATTCTACAATTTTATCTACAATATATATATATATATATATATATATATATATATATATATATATATATAAAAACTTATTTATTAATGGAACTTTGTGTGTATCCGTTACCTATAGACTCCAAAATGGCTGAGCCAATTTTCTTGAAAATTTACACAGTTGTACTATAAGCGTCTGTGAGTGTTTTTAGCTAAGTTTTGTGTCAAGGTACCCCCGATAAATAATAAAAATCGATAATCGAAAAAAATCAAGTTATAGAAGGAGTGGTCCGATTTTAATCAAATTTGATACACTCATAGACAAAGACATAAGAAACGATATTCACAAGTTTCAAGGTTGCAGTTCTTACAATAGTGCAGAAAACTGATAATATATTTATAAAACTTTTCATTACACCCGAGCAACGCCGGGCTATACAGCTAGTATATATATATATATATATATATTGGAGTAGATAAACTATCACCCGGTTCACACTCCACCCACGTCTATTGAACAGGTAAAGAGGCTCATCCCTTGTTTCCTGTTTAGGATGCGGTTTCCGGTTTTCTCTTTTCCAATCTTTTCACTCCTATGTAGCCCCCTGCACATCAGTGGCGTTACCGCCTTGCTCGGGGTGATATGATTAAAAAAAAAAAAAAAAAAAAAAAAAATATATATATATATATATATATATATATATATATATAGCATTTGAAAATTAGAATTGTATAGAAGCCCAGTTAATAATCTGATGCATAAGTTAAAAAAAATACATTTCAAAAAGTCCCAGGCCCCTTCACTCTTATTATTCAAATTTAACTCACTGACGATTTTATTAACATACTAGCCTCAAAGCTGCCCTTTGTGCATACCTTTGGCTTGCTCCTACAGAAAGCTTTTAGGCCTTCAGTCTTATCTTCCGCATCCTATATACATAAATGTCATAGAAATTTAGAAATAAGGAAATTATTTTATTTTTAGTCAACACTTTCATTCGGCATAATTTTTCTTTGTGTACACAACTGATATCAGGAGTTAGCTTACATTTATTATGCACACCATTTTTATTTTCTTTTAATATCACCACTGAAGGAAATTACTGCAAAAGTAATTCAAACTTACCAAAAAGGTAGCTTTTAAAATTCCACTTATCCTATCGGCACAATGCTTCTATGACGGTCTTTGGGAATCCAATTCGTAAAAGTTCAAATAACCTATTACTCTTGGGGTCATCAGGAGAGAATGTGCACCGTTTCGGGGCCTTCCTCTCTACGGTTTTCATTGCACACAGGCCCCCCTCACTGATGTGAGGCCCCATTGTATTTTACCAACCGTTTCAACGAAAAGCAAAACTGATTTTAAAATAAATGGTTAAAGAGAAAAATATTTTCACGTTTTTCTCCACGTTAGC
This sequence comes from Ascarosepion bandense, assembly GCA_037127315.1. Classification (NCBI taxonomy): domain Eukaryota; kingdom Metazoa; phylum Mollusca; class Cephalopoda; order Sepiida; family Sepiidae; genus Ascarosepion; species Ascarosepion bandense. The sequence continues at coordinate 107,760 of JBBBDQ010002567.1, read as the reverse complement.
GCGAAAAAGTTAGCATATTGTTCTATTACGACATATTCCACGTCGCGTCTCTCTTTTTCCAAATCCACATTGAACCATTTTCTGCTAACTCTATTAATTTCTTTATACTGCGGGCTCTGTTACGGCCTTTTATTCCTATTTCACTGTAAGATTCTAACACGTAAAGTCACTCTTAAATGACATAAGGGACAGCGAACTAAGTAATATTTCGAATACGTCACAGTATGCATGCCAGAAATAAAAAAAAAATACAATCATAGAAGCAACGTACCACGCCCCACTTGATTTTTAATTATAGTTTAATTAGACAATATCAATTGCAATGAAAAGTGAAATTAAATTTAAAACTTTAATGAAGAATTACTTTTTAAAACTTTCAATCTGTTCAATATTTAAATCTAACTTTGATGTATTTAATTTTTAATCACAAATTACGTTACTTAAGGTTGTTTGTGATTCACCGATATAGAAAAATTGATGGATAGGGATGTGCACACAGCACTTTATTTATATCGATGTTATAAACAGTGACTTTAATAAAATATGTACATATTATAGGTATTGTACTTAACACAAATTTGAATTCCAGTTGAATTCCTTGCATTCACTTATGTACAAATACCCTTGGGAAAAGTATTAATGTCTCTTTCCTCCGGTTATGGTTTAAATAACTGGACAGATTGGGTTCTATAGCCTTGGCTGGCAACCAGTCTACTGCAGAAAGTAATGCCAACCTACTGCTGTATCATCTTCTGCCCAGTCAGTCATGTCTGTTTTGAGACATGATCGCTCAAAACGTGTATCACTTATGGCACTTAACTGACTTAACACAGAAAACAAAATGTATTAATTATTTATATATATATATATATATATATATATATATATAATAAAAAGTGTGAGAAGCTGTGAATGTTTTCTTTAAAGTGTATATTTATCGTTTTTGTAATTATATATGAAACATGTTTCGAGTCTAAAATTGACTCTCTTCAGGCAAATAAATTTAATATAATCAAAGTATAAATTATAAAGAAAGCTGAATCAAGCCTTAGACTGAAATCATTTGTAGTCAAGCAGCCTAACACATGTCAGATCAATTGACGGCTTCCCAGGGTAGCAGGTTCAAATCCTGCCGAAAGACATATTTTCCTAACAAAATTTAGTGCACACACAAGTCTTTCTTTATGTATTGTGTCCCTTAAGGACATAGGTGATCATGGCTCCCCACATCATCTTATCCCTTATAGCTCTTAGTACCTTTTGTCTTACTTCTCCCAAACATTGTTCTGCCAGGTTTGGGGGAAATAACCCCATCAAGTACGTCAGATGCTGTTTTCCACCTCTTTTTACCCTCTATCCATCTTGTGAGTATCAGATTCTCCAAGCCCTCTTTCCTCGTTACATGTCTCAGAAACTTCAACTGTCTCATCTTGATGTTAAGTAAGAGTTTCCTGTTCGTTTCCATTTTCTCCAAAACCTTGTCGTTACTCACATGTTCGGTCCATGTTATCCTCATCAGCATGGACTGACCATATGAGTACCATACTTGATTTTTAATCAAAATTATCAGGGTACCTCACCACAGGATGTTTTTAGTTATCACTAAGTTGTACAATATATCTTCACTAAGTGCTCCAATTTTTCAACCTTGTACCAGGCATAGAAAATACCTTAAATAAAAATGATTGGCTGTAGATCAGGTGGTAAACTAAAAATGAGCAAACCCCCAAAATTCCAAACTGCTGTTATGCAGCTAACGCAAGTGCTGTCTGGAATTGTCATACGAGAATTAATTTTTCAACTTATAAACTAAGCGTACGAGCTTAATGAACTTGGAACAAAATAATAGTTAGTAAAATTATTTGGAAAGTAATAAGCATGCTGTACTAAGTAAGCATGGTGCTTGGCGTTGTGACAAGAGGGTTGGTTGGTTGGTTGTTTTCTGGCACATCAACCTGAGTGGGTCATTTAATGCTAACATTTTTTTTTTTTTTTTGCAAATACATTCATAGCGATAGTTTGGTAAAAAAAGGTGTGCATGTATACATGTATATTTAAAACATCAAAAATGTATTGCTGGTAATTTTTTTTTCCTTCCAAAAGTCTAGTTTTACACTTTCATAGTGTTTTGACCCTAGTTTGGGGGTTAACAATTTACCCTAACAGATACTACCAATCTGGGTCAGGGTGGACCTGGGAACAACAGCAATTAAGAGATAGTTCCAGGATCCTCACAACCTACGAATCAGAGGCCTTGATGCCAGATACAGTTTACTGTCATACCCAGGACCAGAGACAAGAGGGAGGACAATCATGCCAACATGTGGATTTGGCACACAAGTATATATGGCTGGCACTTGTATTAAAGGATGTCTGTCTACTAGGGCAGATAGTTCATCCCTATTGCAGATGTCTGCTCAGACCCATTTGTGTTTGTTCAACACCCACAGAGTCAACCTGTTGTTTATACTGCAACTAGTGGATGTGCGTTGTGGCGCAGTGGATATCGGCTCGGAACGAGAAATCGGGGAGCCGAGTTCGATTTCCAGTGGAATTTCTTGCATTCACTTACGCACAAATACCCTTGGGAAAAGTATTAATCCATCTCTTCCCTCCAGTTATGGGTTAAATAATAGGACTGAATATAATATTTGGAAAGATGATTAAGGCTTCTACTGGTCAAAGTGGGGGATCAGTTTTATATTGTTATGAAGTAATAAACTGATCCCCCATTTATTACTTCTTAATAAAATACATCTCTTCCCCATCAAGCTATGAGTCAAATAACAGGACAGATTGGGTTCTATAGCCTTGGTTGGCAACCAGTCTACCACAGAAAGCAATGGCAACCTACTGCAGGATAATCTTCTGCCCAGTCATTCATGTCTCTTTCAACACATGATCACCCAAGTGTGTATCACATATGGCACTTAACTGACTGATGCTGAGCAGACAGTTTCTAGGAGAGAGAGTGTTATCTAGCATGAACAACAGTCTGAACAAGGCCAGGACACTCAAACCCTCAGTCACGATGACTTGTGACTTTGTGCTAGCACAACCATCGAAGGCTCCAAAAGTGTCCCATCTACCCAATTTCATTCACAAGGATTGAGTCAACCCATGGTGTGTTTTACAAGCACTTTCCAAAAGATGTAGTATGTTGGGATCACCTCCAGATCGATAATGTTAAAGAAGTCACCTTCCTGACAAATTGACCATAGTGAGATTCGAACCCAGATCTCATGGTCAAAAAGAAAATGTTCTAACCATTCAGCTATGCACAAGAGTACAGTTAAAGAAAAATATAATCACTGCAATTCAACATTCATCACAACCCATGGAAAAAGCTCTTTCAAGAAACTAAACATATTTTATGAGTTCCTAACCACTGTAAAGTCTTATGAAAAAAGAAAACTGGTTTTGAGCATTTATATATCTTTGTAGAAATATTCATTATAAAAATCAAATTGAATTCAGATCACCCATTTAATTACATAATCTGTGAGAGAATGAGCGAGACAGAGGGTACTGGAAAGTTTTCAACATGACCCACTGCCCACATAAAACCTAAACAAATAAACCTTTTTAATTTTCTTTACTGGACGGATGTCTTTCTCAAATACTTTTTAGCACTTTCTAGAATATATATAGCTCTTCCTAACACTATCAACTCGTCTCTCTTGAGAGGCGTAGTATATAAAGTGTTAGGAAGAGTTCATTCTGGAGTTACTGGTAAGGACCTATGACGACCCCCGCCCTACTCCCCAAGCTTTTAACTCGCAGGGGTTGAGTTGGTAGTGTTAAAAAGAGCTCCTTCTGGAGTTACATGTAAGGACCCATGGCATGTTCAATGCAAAGATTTTGTCACTTTAACTGAGCATGTTCATGCTGACTTCGAAGATTTGAAAGGACACTTATGATGTTGTCATTCATCAGGGCTGAGTTCTGCCGTCATATATATATATAACAACAAAATACAGATGGAGGGCAGTGAAAGACTGTCCTCAAAGGCACTAAGCAACAAAAGTGCTCAATACTATCCTGAGGAAGTAGAGCAAAAATACAATGGTTTCGGATCTGTATCTCACTACCCAGGTTTCAGCCATTAGGTCTCTCCTGGCATGGACACAGAAAACAAATGGATGTTGCCCCCTAAATATAAACACTGGAAGGAAGAGTAGTAGTAGGAGAGAAGTAACAAAAAAAAAAAATTATAAAGTAGAAAACGTGAATTACCCACTACCAAAAAGTGGGTAGCAGGCTAAAGAAAGGAGAAGTTCACCTGGGTTCGTAAGTACCCAGGACTGTTCTTCAAATGCCTACATTTTGACATCACTTTACTATGGCTATTATTTCCTTTAGAAATAAAAGAATTACTAAATGCGAAAAGTGAAGTTGTGCCAAAATGTAGGCATTTGAAGATGAATAGAATAAGTAAAGAACAAGTAGGAAAAAAGTGTCTTTAATCTAACATGTTTCACTTTAATAAGCTTCTTCAAAGATTTTTTAAAGATGAATGATTTAAAAAACCTTTTAAAAAACCTAGGAGACAGTATGTTGATTGAGGTATGGTTTCATTGGTCAGATACGTGTCACATGTGATAAAGCAATGGATGAATATTAAATGTAGAAGAGAAAACTCATCTGTTTAAGTGTGTGCGCCAATGTACAATAAAAACATTAGATGTTTATTATGAATGTAAGTATATGTAAATGAAAATAATCCGTGTCATGTGTATTTGTTTTTTTTTTTTTGTTTTTAATGATTTCGCCCCAAGCAAGGTGGTACCACCACTGATGTGCAGGGGGCTACATAAGAGAGTTAAAGTTTTAGACAGGAAAAGAGTGAAGACAAAGACGAACTAGCTACAGGGGGGGGTGAAAGAGAAAGGGCAAGAGAAGGATATGAACACAGGAGTAAATACAGTTACAAAGGTAGAGAGAAAGGAAAAGAACAAGATACACGGGGTGATGTAGAAAGGTGTGGAGTTAAGTGGATAAGAGATGGGAACTGACTTTGCATTTAAATTCCTGGAGGTTATAGCCGTCAGGAAAGCAAGTTCTGTAGGAGGTCTTGTAGTTTGCTTTCCGTGTCTGCAATAGGCACTGTATAATCTGCATACCTTATGCTGTTCAAATTGTGGCCCCCGATGACAAATCCTGGCATAACATTTAGGGTCCTCAGAATAGTCTTGCTGTACAAGTTGAACAGATCCGGTGAAAAGACACATTCTTGTCTTACACTACTTTCCATCTTTTTATATCGGATGAATTCGTTACCTGTCTGTATACAGGTGGTTTACTGCCAGTAGGTTCGTGATTTTTTTTAATTGTTTCACCCCAAGCAAGACGGTACCACCACTGATGCGCAAGGGGGCTACATAAGAGTAAAAGTTTACACAGGAGGAGAGTGAAGAGAAAGACGAACCAGTTACAGAGGGTGTCAGAGAAAGGGCAAGAGAAGGATATGAACACGAGTGAAGACAGTTACAAAGGTAGAGAGAAAGGAAAAGAACAAGATACACGCGGTCATATGCAAAGGGCTGGAGTTAAGTGGATAAGAGATGGAAATTGACTTTGCATTTAAATTTTTAATGGTTATAGACATCAGGAAAGAGTTCCACAGGCGGGAATCATGAGAAAAGAAGCTGCTGGAATAGAATTGTCGCCTGCATTTGGTTGATCTAACCACTTGTTGCCAGTCTGGTTGCCCGAGTAAATTCTTGTGGAGGGGGCACCAGTGACCTAAGTTCTTCGGAGCAATAGCCATAAAAATATTTGTAGAAGAGAAAGAGTGTAGACACATACCGCCAATAAGAAAGTGGCTGGAGTAAAGCTGCCTGGTCGGGACCAATCACATTATAGATTCGTCTTTGGAGCCTGTCGAGAACACTTTAAACTATAGACAAATTAACATGTACATAATTCATCTATAATTTAACTACGCTTGACACGCATTATTTTCACCATGTATATCTAATCTAAACTTATTTAGATCTAAATCTAAACTTATTTATAAATGGAACTGTGTGTGTGTGTATGTTACCTATAGACTCCGAAACGGCTGAACCGATTTTCTTGAAAATTTACACAGTTGTACTATAAGCATCTGCAAGTGTTCTTAGCTAGGTTTTGTGTCAAGGTAACGCTGATAAATATCAAAAATTGATAAGCGAAAAAAATCAGGTTATAGAAGGAGTGGTCCGATTTTAATCAAATTTGATACACTCATAAACAAAGACATAAGAAAGGATATTCACGAGTTTCAAGGTTGCAGTTCTTACAATAGTGCAGAAAATCGATTATATATATATATATATATATATATATATATAAGAGGTTTGTGTGTGTGTTTATCTGCCTGTATGTCTATTTTTTCAGCCCTTTTATTTTAGTTTTTGCTTCGGGTTTTTGCTCTAAGTAGGTATAATTGTAGTTCTTAATCTCAGCCATGATACCATTTACTCAGAGGACTTATTAAGCCTTCAAAATTCAGTTTACGACAAAAAAAAAAATTATTTGATATCAATACCAGGAAATCAAAATTTGACTTATATCCATTCATTTTTCTTTCAGTCAACGGCTTCACTTTAACTGGAAACAACTGTTGCTTTTTTAAAGTCTTTCACGCCAACGTCCAAAGAGTCTGAGCTCCAGGACCATGGATTAGTTTAAAAGCTTTCATTACACTCAAGCAACACCGGGCTATACTGCTCGTATATATATATATATATATATATATTTTAATACTTACATTCATAATAAACATCTGTTTTTGTTACTTGTGGATAGTCGTCCATTGTTTTATCACACATATCTCCAAAGCAATAAAGAGAACTAGATGACCCGTAGAGTAGAATTGAATCGAAATCACTGGAAACAATTTTGAAGTATAAAGACAAAATAAAATTTTACAAGTCAGTGAAAAGAATCCTTTACAGACAACCAAGGTGACAGAAGAAACTTAATGTTCGAGTGTGAAAAAAAGCACGCACACATATTTAAAATCTCTGACCTGGTCAACACTTGACTTATCTATTTATACATGATACATTAGCCATCAGAAAAGCAAACGATTCTCGATATGTGAAGTCACAGGTTTATTTGCCCAAAGAAAGTCAACTTTAGACTTGAAACACATGTAGCGTCACAAATACCATTATGGACACTTAATACATCATTCAAAAAGCAAGTAATATTAATAATAATAATAGCAACAATAAATCTATACTTTAAAGAAAATGTTCACAGTTTCTCGTGCTTTTTATTCTATATATCTCCAAATGAATAAAGAATGAAGAAAATAACTACAGCGTTCAAAACATTAATTTAAAACATTGCTCAATATAAAAACAGAGCAATGAATATTTATTAATTACTTTAAAACATGTACAAACTACTACAAAATGTTGTTCTTTCAATGTTGAAACAAAATGTAGTAGTTGTAGATGTTCGGAAGTAGAATTAATCTAAACTTATTTATAAATGGAACTGTGTGTGTGTGTGTATCCGTTACCTTTAGACTCCGAAATGGCTGAACCGATTTTCTTGAAAATTTACGCTGTTGTACTATAAGCATCCGCGAGTGTTCTTAGCTAGGTTTTGTATCGAGGTACCCCCGTAAATATCGAAAATCGAAAAAAATCGGGTTATAGAAGGAGTGGTCCGATTTTAATCAAATTTGATACACTCATAGACAAAGACATAAGAAACGATATTCAGAAGTTTCAAGGTTTCAGTTCTTACAATAGCGCAGAAAATCAATAATATATATATATATATATATATATATATATATATAAGGCAAGATGTTTGTGTGTGTGTCTGTTTATCTGTCTGTATATTTTTTTCAGCCCTTTTCTTTTAGTTTTTGCTTCGAGTTTGGCTCTAAGTAGGTATAATTGTAGTTCTTAGTCTCAGCCATGATACCATTTACTCAGAGGACTTATTTAGCCTTCAAAATTCAGTTTACGATGAAAAAAATTTTCTTGAAAATTTACACCGCTGTACGTTGTACACTTTAGCGAAACCGTAGACTGAAAGAAAAATGAATGGATGTAAGTCAAATTTTGATTTCCTGGTATCGATATAACTGGAAACAACTATTGCTTTTTAGCCTTTCGTGTCAACGTCCAAAGAGTCTGAGCTCCAGGACTATGGATTAGTTTTAAAGCTTTAATGACACCCAAGCAATGCCAGGCTATATTGCTAGTATTATATATAGACTTCATGCAATCTTTCACATAGCTACTAATATATAAAAGACCCACATTTTTTTTTTAAATAGATGATATGAAGAGAGTTGCAATTATTAAATTGTTTGAGTCATTTAAAAATTACATCAGGTCATTAACCTTTTAATTTCTTTCCCAGCGACTGTTGCATTCAATGTCTAATTATTCCAAAATTTCACCATTTATTACTCATATCGAGTTTTTTTTCCTCAATTATAAAAATGAAACAGCTTAACATAGAATTAAGGTTCCTATTCTTTACTTATAAATACACACGTGTCTAATTAATAATTATTAATTTATATGCTAATGATTATACACAGGTTGTTTTGAAGCAGAAACTCATTTCTCAAGCCACATTGTAAAAATTTGACACAGATTTTAGGATAGATGCCCTTGATCTTTTTGAAAAAAAGAAAACGTTTCCACCCTCCAAAAAAAAAAAAAAAAAAAAAAAAAAATTAAATAAAATATCTCAAAAAAGTCATTACATTAACCAAAGGGATTACATTTATTATTTGAAATTTATTTAATCGTTGAAATTATTTCATGCACAAAACTTTTTTTATGAGATGTCATCTTAATAGTAAAAAGTATAACCTGTTCTCTCTATACACAATGTTGTGTGTTTAAACAAAACACTTAGGTAAAACAACTTAGAGATCTAGGTACTTTGTTTTATATATATATATATATACTAGCAGTATAGCCCAGCATTGCTCAGGTGTAATTAAAGTTTCAAAACTGATCCATGGTCTTGGAGCTCAGACTCTTTGGACATTGGCACAAAAGACTAAAAAGCAATAGTTGTTTCCAGTTAAAGCGAAACCATAGACTGAAAGAAAAATGAATGGATGTAAGTCAAATTTTGATTTCCTGGTATCGATATCAAATAAGTTTTTTTCATCATAAACTGAATTTTGAAGACTAAATAAGTCCTCTGAGTAAATGGTATCATGGCTGAGACTAAGAACTATAATTATACATACTTAGAGCCAAACCCGAAGCAAAAACTAAAATAAAAGGGCTGAAAAAATAGACATACAGGCAGATAAACAGACACACACACAAACATCTTGCCTTTTATATATATGTATATATATTATCAATTTTCTGCACTATTGTAAGAACTGCAACCTTGAAACTTCTGAATATCGTTTCTCATGTCTTTGTCTATGAATGTATCAAATTTGATTAAAATCGGACCTCTCGTTCTCTTACCCGGTTTTTTCGATCATCGATTTTTTATATTTATCGGGGGTACCTCAACACAAAACCTAACTAAGAACACTCGCGGACGCTTACAGTACAACTGTGTAAATTTTCAAGAAAAATCGGTTCAACTGTTTTGGAGTCTATAGGTAACGGACACACACAAATTTCCATTTATAAATAAGTTTATATATTTATATATATATATATATATATATATATATATATATATATACACACACACACACAAGTATAGGGTACGTATGGATGGAATAATATTCCGTACCTAAAGAAACACTATCCTTAAAAAAGTGCTTAATACAAAGTAGAGCTAATAATATTTATTCAGAAATTATAACATGAATATGTTATAAAATCACTACAAAAGTAGCTATTTTGTTTCGACACTTCTTGTGTCTTGTCAAGTGATGAGATTTATTTCAAGTTGAAGGGTTTTAAAAGGTTAAAAACAAATTGGCTTGTTTTTAATCTTTTAAAACCCTTCAACTTGAAATAAACCTCATCACTTGATAGAAAATAAAATTAAATTAAAAGTTTTTTTGTTTGTTTTTTTTTAACCAAAACAAACAAATTTGAGGAAAGGAGGAAAAAACAAAAATATCTAAAATGTTATGCAACCATGGAATTTATTTTCAATAGAAAATTTCTAAAATGTTCAAGATTCTTTTTTCATTTTTTACCTGTTATAAATATACAAAAAGATAAACAGAAACTATTTTCAAAGTAAAACTTTTTGCACCAAATTATAAAGCAATAAAAAAAAAAAACACCTAAAAGATATTGCAAAAGATTCTCAAAGAGGTTCAGCTTCTGCCTCTTCCAGCAACACAGCCCCAAATGCCATGGAATTTAGAGCATGCCCAGAACCGAAGTTCTTCAATTTCTTTATGTTGCATGATGTTCCTCCCCACAAGTTTCAACTACAATGAAAGATTCTAAAATCATCATGCTTTTCAGAAGTCTTGGAACCCTATCGCACATTGCGGCGAAGCAGTTTCTAACTAGAATGGGCAAGAAAGAGGGGTCATTTTTTTAATCATATCACCCCGAGCAAGGCGGTAACACCACTGATGTGCAGAGGGCTACGTAAGAGTGAAATGATTAGAAGAGAGAAAGCTAGAAACCACATCCTAAACAGGGAACAAGAGATGAGCACTCTACACCTGTTCAATAGACGTGGGTGGAGTGTTAACCAGGCGATAGTTTAGTCTATCTACTCCAATTTAAAAAAAAAAGAAAAGAAAAGTGAAAAGATTGGAAAAGAGAAAGCTGGAAACCACATCCTAAACAGGGAACAAGGGATGAGCCTCTACACCTGTTCAATAGACGAGGTTGGAGTGTGAACTAGACGATAGTTTAGTCTATCTTATTCCTAGGATCTTCATAATTCCCAAAAAACTTCCTTATGATCAAGGCATAAAGAAAAATCCTCAACATTATAAAAACCTCATCCTAACTTCTTTACCATATTCCCACAGCCAGCTCTATATTGGTTGTTCTCATGTCCACAATCCTCACATAATGGCATCTCGTGGGCAAAGCACTATCATCCTAAAAGACCTCATCATCTCTTTTGTTTTGGCATCCAATGACGGTGAAATTTTCATGAGTAAAACATGTAAATAACTTCTTTTGTGTAAAAAGAAATCTGTTAATGTTTTATATGGGTTACATAGAGCGATTGTGTATAGGAAATGTGATAGACATGTTAGGATGTACGTAGGGAGAGTGTTGGAGGGAATGGATGTGAGTTAGTGTATTAGGAGGTGTCTATTGACCTTACATTTAAACTCTTGGAGGTTGTAGCCGTCGGGGGAAGCAATCATGCGAAAGGGAATTCCACAGTTGGGAAGTGCGAGAAAAGAAGCTGTTGGAGTAGAAATTGCGGTTACATTTCGTCGGTTTCACTGTAAAGGGGTGGAACCTAGTTGCCAATCTACTATCTCATGCAAACTCACACCTAGGGGGCACCAGTGATTTAAGTTCATCCAAGCAGAAGCCATGAAAGTACTTATAGAAGAGGCAGAGGGAAGCCACGTCACGCTGGTGAGAGAGTGACTGCAGGCAGCCAGCTAAGTCGGTATCAATCACATTACAGATTCTCTGCTGTATTTTGTCAAGAAGCCCAAGGAGATTAGCAGGGGCACCCGACCAGGTGTGGCAGCAGTATTCAATATACGGGCAGATGGTAGATTTGTATATGTGCAGGATAGATTCAGGCGGAAAGAATTTCTGGGCCCTGCACAGAGAGCCGACTTTCATACCAGCGGATTTAGCAATATATGGTAGCAATATTCAATGCACAGGTAGATGGTAGATTTATATATGTGCAGGGTTGTTTGAAACTGGAAAAACTTTCTGGCCCTACACAGAGAATCGACTTTTGTAGCAGTGAATTTAGCTATGGATTCAATATAGTCATTCCAATTGAGGTCTGTTGTAAAGAGACCTGGATAGAAGAGAAAGCTGAATATAAGAGATTTTCTCTGGTCCCAAACTAGAGCCTGTGGTAATGTATATAAAATAGACCAAACCCGGATATAAGAGAAGGGGGCTCTTATATCAGGGTTACATTGTATTTTGATTTTGGTATTAAATAAGTAAAGGTTATTTAATACCAAAATCTATTTTGTATGCAATTTTGTTTTTGAGATAACAATAGTTTTGGTGATACAAGTCTTACTAATTAAAGCATAGATGGGGAAGATGATGTGGATTTATAACTTCCACAACAGTATTTGCATATAACAAACCCAACCAGAATTAGAACTCGGCTCTCCAAGCCATTATTGATTATACCACCCTCACATCCAAGTTTACAGCACCTGGTATTTCCAAGCGGTCACTCATCTCAGTACTGACCAGGCTTGACGTTGCTCAACTTTGGTGCAAATGAGAGAAACATGTTGGTAAAGGAGGGTATAATTTTTGTATTTGCCACTGTGTACAAGTGTGAATCAATAAGTTCGTAACAGAATTTTATTCTGAAAGTATAAAATTTGATCTATAATCACATAGATTCACCACTTTAATTCAGTGCATTGACAATGCTGTAGAGAATTTGTTTAAAATCAATTATTCTTTCCCTTCATCAAGCTACAGACTTGCTGAAATTTCTATACATCAAATATTGTCAACATCTTTCTAACAGTAAGAAAAACTCCGTTAATTTGCAAAATTATATCCTAAATGTTGAATAAACTGGCAAAATTAAAAAATATATATATCATTCCATAAATTAAACCTTAAAAGTATTTTTTAAAATGCACACACACACCAACATGCCCAGACACACATTTTTTTTAATCATTTCACCCCAAGCAAGGCCACTGCCACTATTGCGCAGGGGGTTACATAGGAAAAGTGATGAGAAAGAGTGGTTAGATATAGGAAATGTCAGAAGGAGGGTGATAGACGAGTCCGAGGATGAGGGTTGGGTAGATGGGAAGAGTGTTTGAGAGAATGGATGCGAGTTAGTGTGTTAGGAGGTGTCTATTGACTTCACATTTAAACTCCTGGAGATTGTCGCTGTCGAGGAAGCAAGTGTATGGAAGAGAATTCCACAGGCGAGAAGTGTGAGAAAAGAAGCTGTTGGAGTTGAATAAGTTACATCTTATCTGTTTCACTGTAAAAGAGTGGGACCTAGTTGCTAATCTACTATCTCATGTAAATTCATGCCTGGCGGGCACTAGTGATCTAAGTTCATTGGAGCAGAAGCCGTGAAAGTATTTATAGAAGAGACACAGAGAAGCCACGTCACACTGGTGAGAGAGTGACTGCAGCTGGTCTACCAAGTTGGTATTGATCACATTACAGATTCTCCGTTGTATTTTGTCAAGAACCCCGAGGAGAATAGCAGGGGCACCTGACCAGATGTGGCAGCAGTATTCAATACATGGGCAGATAGATTTATAAACGTACAGGATAGATTCAGACGGGAAAAACTTCTGGGCCCTGCACAGAGAATCGACTTTCATAGCAGCAGATTTAGCAATGGATTCAATATAGTCATTCCACTTGAGGTCCGCTGAGAGTGTGAGACCAAGGAGGCATAGTGTTTTACTCTCTGGAAGGCAAGCCTGTTCCGTGCTAATGGGAGGTATGTGCGGTTGTCTATGGTGGTTAATTGATAGCAGCTTCCTTTTAGAAGCATTAAAATTTACAAGCCATTTCTTACCCCAGTCCACCACGGATTGGAGGTCCTTCTCAAGCTCAGCTGCAAGATTCATTTTGTTGTCTACACCAGATTTTTGGCCAAGGTGAGAGTAGACTGTGGTGTCATCAACGTACATACCTACTTGGGAACTTATGGCATCAGGGAGATCATTAATGTAGATCAGAAAGAGCGTAGGACCTAGGATAGAGCCTTGAGGGACACCTGCGTTAGTATGGTAGTTTTGGGAGACATGTCTGCTTAATACTACCTTCAATGTACGGTTAGAGAGGAATGACTGGATTTGGTCAAACAAATGTCCAGTTATACCATAGCTCCGCAGTTTGCGTAGGGAGCCAGCATGCCAGACTCTGTTGAATGCTTTGGAGATATCCAAGGCAACAGTTCAAGCTTCACCATTCTTATATATACTCGGTGGTCGTCGTTAGCATATCAGCAGTAGACCTGGTGAAGCTGAAACCATATATACACACAGCACACACACATATATATATATATATATATATATATATATATACATACACCCACACACATGCATGTATGTATGTATCTATGTATACCACACACACAGAAATAGTATGAGTTTCATTCTGTTCATAAACACACAAACTCTCTTCCAGGCCCCCTCTTTTTTTTTTTTAATTTCCTATCAATTTACCCTTGGCCTTAAATTTGTTGTGTATGAAAGCATTTATTTGGGTCAAAGCTAATTTCTCATTCACCTTTTTCCTAGAACTGATTAATAACGCCAAACTAAGCATCACATTTGAAAATGAGTGCCTCTTATTTCTCACTCCACCACCACACCAAATTCCTCAATCTACATCTTGAAGGGTTTATCATCATCAATTACAGAAGTGATAAAAATTGCTTAACTAATCGTGTCAATCTGTACATGTCTGCAATTCATTTCATTTTGGGAATCAATCTTGCTTTAAGCATTTTTTCTGTTTATATATAAAAAAAAAAAAAAAAAAAAAAAATGGTTGGTGGAGGGACAAAAATAAAAACAGAGTCAGCGGTGCAGTTTCAAATCCACTCATCAGCTGCCTGAGTCATTTCATAGCCATTGCATCAATTTCTGATCTTTGATAACTTTTCAGAATGAGGTTTTATCAATCTTCATAAAAATCATTCATGATCCATTTAAAAAAAAAAAAAAAAAATTAAAATCAAAGTGATTAACTACTATATAATATCAAATAATATAATATCAAATAATATCAAATAATATAATATCAAACCTTCTATATGGTTGTGAATGTGGAGCAATATCTGTACAGATGAAGGGAAAACTTTAGACAACAGGAAAGTGGTTTTACAAAAAGATGAGAATACCATGGGCAGAACATGTGAGCAATAAAGAATTTTAAGGAAAATGAAGACAAAAAAAAAGAAAAAAAAAACAAATTACATACTGAAGGCAAGAGGGACAGAAAAATCAGCACCTAACAAACTAGGGTAAATAAAGAAGGTAGAACTGGGAGGAAGGAGGAGGATAGGAGGGAAGGAGGAGAGGATGAGGGGAGGGAGAAGTAAGAGGAGAAGGGAAAGAAACTATAACTAAGGTCTGCTCAGCATAGTTGCAGTATAAACCACAGGTGGGCTCTATGGGTGTTGAACAAACACAAGTGTGCCTGAGCAGGCATCTGCAATAGGGATTAGCTAGCTGCCCTAGTAGACAGGCATCCTTGGATATAAGTGGCTAACCATATATATCAGAATACAACAAGATGATAGAATAAAGAAAAAAGAGAACAATAGAAAATTTATCTCAATGTAACATGTTTCACTTTTATTAAAGTTTTTTCACAGACCAAGAGAAAAAAAAAAAAAAAACAACAAAGTATGTTTGGATTTGGTGGTCAGATATGTGTCATGTGTATTAAACATGGATAATTTTTTTAAGTGTAGGTGCACGGAATATTTTGGACGGTAAAGTGTATGATTATTTTTGTGTAGAAACACTTGTCTGTTAGGGTGTATGTTGGACAGTAAGGTTAGTTAATGTGTGTGCATTATTATACATGTCATGTATTAAACCAATGAATCATTGTTTCTTTTTCATTTTTCTCTTGGTCTCTTAAGAAGCTTTAATAAAAGTGAAACGTTAGATTGAAATATCTTTCCTGTTTGATTTTTTTTTCTATCATATATAATCTCAGTCATCTAAATGACAAATTTCATTTATTAATCCTATTAATGCTCTCTCTGCTATCAAGCACTTTATTGCAAAGACTGCTTACCTTAAATGTCTTTCCTTTCAAATTTTCACTTACTAACAGCATTTCCAGCTTTACATTTTGTTATAATGCCTAAAAACATTTTCAGTTAAGCACTTTTACATGTTTTTGTTTTATTTTGTCATTGTATTTTAAAACTCCTGAAGAGTGAACTGAACAATTACAAAAAAAAAAGTTCATCTACAAAATCCTAGAATTGAGGTGCTAAATATAACATCAATCAGTTAAGAAATTTCATTTGTGTGTGTGTATGTATATATATATATATATATATATATATATACATACACACACACACACACACAAAAAAAGAAAAAAGAAAAATGGATTTCAAGCTAAAGATTTCATAAGGAAGGTGTCATTGAAAGAAGCAATAGCTATCAATCAGCGAAAGTAGAACTTGATCTACAAGTAATCACCATCAACAAATGTCTAGTTAATTTCTATTCTTATATATATATATATATATATATAGAGAGAGAGAGAGAGAGAGGGGACTGGTAGACTTTAAAAAAAAACAGTAGCTATTCATACATCTATGCATCGATCATCCAGTAATGAATTTGAACAATCTTGGCTACTGGCGTGTGTTTACATTGTATATAACATGCTAAAGTCTGCCTTCCTCTACCAAGCACCCATTACTCAGAAGTAGAATTGCCGAATGATATCAATTTGGTCAGGTTTCAATCCTGGCTAGAAGCCATTAAATGCCTAGCCGTACTGATGAATTGGAATTTGCCTGGCTTAAATGCCAAATCTTCTACGTTATATATATGGCTCTGTAAATAGATAATACTATTTGCATCGAGCCTCCCAATTGATTATTTTTAATATTATTAGGAACAGTTTTTGAGATTTTACCTATTAGCTTATCCTTTTAGGATTTAAAAAAAAAAAAAAAAATATATATATATATATATATATATATATTTTTTTTTAATCATTTCACCCCAAGCAAGGCATTCGACTGCCACTATTGCGCATGGGGCTACATAGGGGAAGGTAAAGAGAAGGAGTGGTTAGATATAGGGAATGTCGGGAGGAAGGTAACAGATGAGTAAGGATACCGAGGATGAGGGTTGGGCAGATGGGAAGAGTGTTTGATAGAATGGGAGCAGGTTAGTGTGTTAGGAGGTGTCTATTGACCTTACATTTAAACTCCTGGAGATTGTAGCCGTTGGGGAAGCAATCGTGAGGAAGAGAATTCCACAGTTGGGAAGTACGAGGAAAGAAACTGTTGGAGTAGAAGTTGCGGTTGCATTTTATCGGTTCCACTGTTAAAGGGTGGGACCTAGTTGCTAATCTAGTATCTCGTGCAAATTTGTATTTAGGAGGCACCAGTGATCTAAGTTCATCGGAGCAGAAGCCGTGAAAGTATTTATAGAAGAGACACAGGGAAGCCACGTCGCGCCGGTGGGAGAGAGACTGCAGGCGATCTGCCAAATCGGTATCTATCACATTACAGACCCTCCTCTGAACCTTATAAAGAAGCCCGAGGAGAATAGCAGGGGCACCCGACCAGATATGGCAGCAGTATTCAATGCATGGGTGGATAGTAGATTTATATATGTGCAGGATAGATTTAGACGGAAAAAACTTCCGGGTCCTACACAGAAAACTGACTTTCATAGCAGCGGATTTAGCAATGGATTCGATATAGTCATTCCATTTGAGGTCCGCTGAAAGTGTGAGACCAAGGAGGCATAGTGCTTTACTCTCTGGGAGGCAAGCCTGGTCCATGCTAATGGGAGGTAGGTGAGATTGTCGATGATGGTTAATTGAGAGTAGCTTCGTTTTAGAAGCATTAAAATTTACTAGCCATTTCTTACCCCAGTCCAATATGGATTGGAGGTCTTTTTCAATCTCGGCTGCGAGGTTAGCTTTGACGCCTACACCAGAGGACCTCAAATTTGTTGATTAGCGGGGGTATTGTGGACTTGCTCTTGTTTACTCTTTTACAGAGTCGCCAGTAATCTTTAACGCCGAATTTAGAGCATGCTATGCGTTGCTTCATTCTGGCAGCAAACAACATCTTAGCTTCGTTAAGTATCCTTTGACACTTATTAAGAGCTGAAGTGAAAAGGTGCCTGTTTTGGTCCGACGCGTAGTTACGATAGAGTCGGAAGAAATGATTCCGGTGGGCAATGGCAGCCGAGCAAGCAGGTGAGAACCATGGAGACGAATGAGATTTAAGCTGGAATTTCCTAGCAGGGATGAAGGCATTGATGCCAGCCTTAACCCAGGAGGAGACCTCGGATGCACATTCTTCGAGTGGAAGACTAAAAACGTTGTTCCAAGGGATGTCACAGAGGAAGTCTCGGAACAAATCCCAGTCTGCTCTTTGATAGCAGTAGGATATTCTACTTGTCTGGGTATCATGGGTCGGGCAGGAGTGGAGAGAAATATTGACGGACACTCCAGTGTGGTCAGAGTTTCCGAGTGGGCAGAGTTGTCTGGTAGTGCAAGAGTCTGGGATGGAAGTGAAGCAGTGGTCTAGAAGTGAGTCCCTTCCGTTAGGGTTGTCGGAGAAACGTGTGGGGAAGTCCACTACTTGCATAAGGGATTGGGTGATTGAAAAGTTCATGGTGTGGACACCAGCAGGGTCGGTGACAGCATTCTTCAGCCACTTGGTGTGGTGGGCGTTAAAGTCACCAAACACGAATACATGTGCAGAGGGATGGGAAGAAATGGCTTTGTCAATATTGTCAGAAATGATGTCAAGTAACGAACAGTCAGGGGAGGAAGGAGAGCGGTAGAGAAAGAAGAGATAGCTAATCAAGCTGAGAAGTGAGAGGCAGAAGCACATGAAAGAATGATCTGGGGATTCAAAAGATGACACCCTAGCTAAGGGAAGGTGTTCGCTGACATAGACACCAAGCCCATGCATATGAACATTGGAGTCCTTCCTGAAGAGAGGAAGGTAGCCAGCAACGTAGAACTCAGATGAGGGGATAGAAGGGTTAAGATTAGTTTCACATAGGGCTAATATATCAGGTGAGTTATTATGGAGGAATGAATCTACGCTGAGGGAGTTGGTGCGGATGCCGCGTATGTTAGTGAAAGAGATGCAGACAGGTTTGGGCGGTTTCAAATGAGTTGGTTTAGTTTTGCTATTATGTTTGCTTTTTTCCATAGTGATTCAGTTAAGGAGAGGTCTTAGAATAGAATCAGTTGGTCAATCGTTTGCAACTTGTGAAGGATGGAGACTGGCGTGGCCTACAACATAATGTGACCTCGGGGTTGCCCACCGAACGTTCATGCAGGAACACCCGTCCATACGTGATATGGCACTACAAGAAACCCGGTATTCAACTGTTGATCAGAGCAGCCTCTCAAGACACTACACAAGAGTTCGGGCTCCTAACTACCAGTCGGAAGTAGCAACCAGGAAACTGCCAACCCGGTACCCTCAGAATGTAAAGACGTTGCCACCATACTCCGTAACTGCAAAGAGCTTCCAGCTGAACTAACACTAAGACCGGAGAAGGGGGATGAACCGGAAACCCCTTCCTAAACAAGAAACAAGGCGATCACCTCTAAACACATTCAAAAGAAGAGGGTGGAGTGTGAGACCAGGCGATAGTAGGAACTATCTACTCCAATTAAAAAAAACAGGAAGAGAAAAAAAACAGGAAGAGAAAAAAACAGGAAGAGAAAAAAAACAGGAAGAGAAAAAAAAAAAAAAAAGTGACTGAGGTTTACAAAGGTTTAACTTAGCATAAGTCAAAAATAACCTTGAATTGCAAAATAATTTACACAGACTAACTGACAAAAAAAAAAAAAAAAATTTCCAAAAATTACAGAAAAACAGACTGAAAAATGGACTGAATCCCGGTTGACTTACTACAAGCAGCTCACACTGAAAAGTTGATTTAATTAAATTTCTGAAGACAAAAATAGAAATTAAACCATTTTTTACAGAATATAGTCGAGTTAATATTTATAAATGGAACTTTGTCTGTGTGTGTGCGCGTGTGTCTGTCCGTTACCTATAGGCTGTGAAACGGCTGAACCGATTTTCTTGAAAATTTACACAGTTGTACTATAAGTGTCTGCGAGTGTTCTTAGTTAGGTTTTGAGTCGAGGTACCCCCGATAAATATCGAAAATCAATAATCGAAAAAATCGGGTTATAGAAGGAGTGGTCCAATTTTAATCAAATTTGATACACTCATAGACAGTGACATAAGAAACAATATTCATAAGTTTCAAGGTTGCAGTTCTTACAATAGTGCGGAAAATCGATTATATATAAAAGGCACGAGGTTTGTGTGTATGTCTGTTTATCTGTCTGTATGTCCTTTATACAAATCCACAATTTTTATCCAATTCTCACCAAACTTCACACAAATATTCTTTAGACCATGGATTAGTTTTAAATCTTTCATTACACCCGAGCAACGCTGGGCTATACTGCTAGTAGATAGATATTTATTTATTTATTGTTTAATTACTTAGTTTTTGGTCATAATAAAATTAAACCAGTGCCCATTTGTATTAAAAAGTGTTCAATATATTGTAGAACTTTTGAATATTTTCCATTTATTGCAAAACACCTGAAGACACTACACATGGTAGAAACCCAGGCTGTGTAATAACTCATTTACAAATGGAATATATATATATATATATATATATATATATATAAAAATCAAACAAAAATTTCAATACTTAAATCTGTTGAATAGCCATTTCTATGAGGAAATCCTTACTTCTTCAGCAAACGGCAAAACAAAAAAGCAAGGATTTCTGTGTAGAAATGGCTATTCAATGGATTTAAATATCGAAATTTTTGTTTTATTTTCATATTTAGCTCTGTAAATAAAATATAATATTTGCATCGAGCCCTCTACCTTGATCAATTTGAATATTAATGAAATTAATATTAATTAGGATCAGGTTTTTGGGATTTACCTATCTGATCATCCTTTTGTATTTAATATTATATATATATATATATATATATATACACACACAAGATATTCCTTAAATATACTTCTACTTAACAACAACAACAAAAAAAAACATCTTCCTGGTAACTGCAAAAGTATTTTTACTCTGACTAAAGTGAAATTTGTGTCACAACATCCAAAATAAATGAAGAGAGGCTGTCGGGGTGGGGATATCCTTTTAGATGAATATGAAAAGTTTGAATAGGGAAAATGGCATAGAACTGCTAGCATCTCAAACCTTCAGCATTTTTATACTTTATGGTAAGCAATTATGCACTTTTACATTATTCATCAGCAGTAATTTTGAAAAAGTCTTCCCAGCATGCCTCAAAGTTTGCTTACTGCCCCCCCCCATCCACCCTTCTCAAATCTCAAATATAATTCTTTATAATTTGAAAAACATGAGTGAATCTAAACAGAGGCATAATTTCTAGAGAACATAGTATAATAGAAAAAAAAAAAGGAAAAACATTAAAAGAACTAGACTTGAATTTTTTCCATGAATTTGTTACAAAAAAAAAAAAAAAAAAAAAAAAAAAAAACTAAGCATAATCGTTTTCTATTGGCTGAAATTTCACCATTAAAGATATTGCAAATGCAATATTTTAAAAAAATGACAGCAAATATGTAATTTTAGTATAAATTTAGTATTAAATTATATTTAATTTTAGTATAACATCAGTATTAATTTTAATTCTGGGCATTTACCGATCCCTGAATCTTCTGGGCATTTACCGATCCCTGAATCTTCTGGGCATTTACCGATCCCTGAATCTTCTGGGCATTTACCGATCCCTGAATCTTCTGGGCATTTACCGATCCCTGAATCTTCTGGGCATTTACCGATCCCTGAATCTTCTGGGCATTTACCGATCCCTGAATCTTCTGGGCATTTACCGATCCCTGAATCTTCTGGGCATTTACCGATCCCTGAATCTTCTGGGCATTTACCGATCCCTGGGAATCTTCTGGGCATTTACCGATCCCTGAATCTTCTGGGCATTTACCGATCCCTGAATCTTCTGGGCATTTACCGATCCCTGAATCTTCTGAGTATTTATTAAACCCTGAATCGTAACTGAAGCTTAAAAATTTAACAAGATTCCATAAAATACTACGTAAATGAGTATTGTTCCAAAGTTTTTTGTTTCAATTTCTTTTACTTTAAATATTTAAGAGTCAGTGTTTTTTTGGAGGATGTAAGGTGGCTTAATGGTTATCAGAAAGGAAGATGAGGTAGCAGAGTTAAGACTTCAACCAAGATGTCCTTAGGAAAGGCATGATTCCACTTACCCTGTGCTCTATCCTACCAACATTTATAGATGCAGCATAGTATTGGGATTATCAGTAAGAAAAATGGAATTTGTGAACAAAGTTCAAATTTCAGCAGAGGTTGATCCTTTTTCTTCATGTGTCATGTTCTTTCAGCACATAGGTGATCATGGACTTCCACTTCGCTCTGCCTCTTGTCGCTCTCAAAATTCTTCCTCTGGGTATCTCTCCCAAACCCCACTCTGCCATCCATTTGATCAGACATATCAAGTAGGACTTGTGCTGATTCCCCCATCTCTCTTTCCCTCTATCTGTCCCATGAGTATTAAATTCTCCAAGCCCTCCTTCCTCATTACTTGTCCCAGAAACTTCATCTGCCTCTTCTTTATGTTAAGTATGTTTTCTCCTTGTTTCCATGCTCTCCAACACCTCGTCGTTAGTCCCATGCTCAGTTCATGGTATCCTTAGCATCCTTCTGCAAAACCACATTTCTGCTGCCTCAAGCCTCTCCTTCATCCTTGAGGAAATTCACTTAGCACTAATATCAATGGGAAAGACATGGTAGAAACCTGGGAAGTGAAATAACTCATTTAAAAATGGAAAATATATATAGGTATCTAAACTTATTTATAAATGGAACTTTGTGTGTGTGTGTGTGTGTGTCCATTACCTATAGACTCCAAAACAGCTGAACCGATTTTCTTGAAAATTTACAGTTTTACTATACGTGTCTGCCAGTTTTCTTAGCTCGGTTTTGTGTCGAGGTACCCCCAATAAATATCGAAAATCGAAAAAATCGGGTTACAGAAGAAGTGGTCCGATTTTAATCAAATTTGATAAAGACAAAGACATAAGAAACGATATTCAGAAGTTTCAAGGCTGCAGTTCTATCCTTGGATGACTTATTGGAGATCGATACCCCGATATCCTACAGGGTCTGATCAAAATCAGTTTTTCAGCCCTTTTATTTTAGTTTTTGCTTCAGGTTTGGCTCTAAGTAGGTATAATTGTAGTTCATAGTTTCAGCCATAATACCATTTACTCAGAGGACTTATTTAGCCTTCAAAAATCAGTTTACGATGAAAAAAGATATTTGATATCGATACAAGGAAATCAAAATTTGACTTACATCCATTCATTTTTCTTTCAGTCTACGGTTTCACTTTAACTAGAAATAACTACTGTTTTTTAGTCTTTCGTGCCAACGTCCAAAGAGTCTTAGCTCCAGGACTATGGATTAGTTTTAAAGCTTTCATTACACCTGAGCAACACCGAGCTATACTGCTAGTATATATATATATATATAAAAACAAAGTACCTAGATCTCTAAGTTGTTTTACCTAAGTGTTTTGTCTGCTAGTATATATATATATATATATATATATATATATATAACTTTGCCATATTAAAAAGTGGTCTACAACTGTTTAACTTAAAAACAATGCGATCAAGAATTTAAAACTAAGTTAGCCATAAATAACCGTTAAAAATAGAGGAAATAGCAAAATCAAGTTCTAAACACTTGGGCAGCCTGGAAAACCATTTCAAATCAGCAAAATCTGATATTAAATATTTTCTGCTTTCATCAAGAGTCGCTTACAGCAAAGACTTGAAGGATAAAAAAATGCAAGAAATATTTTTTTTTAAAACAGAATTCCTTTCCACTAGTTTATATAACATTTAAAATAATTATCTTGATTATGAAAAAAGGACCACACCCCTTTTTACAATGTAGCATTTAAACTATCCCAGCATTCCTAGTGATGCTGAACGGTATTAATTTTCACTATATATATATATATATATATATTCTAATCATTTCACTCTAAGTTAAGCAGGACCATTACTCGTGTGCAGAGGGTTACAGTGAGAGAAAAAACTGGGTACGGGGTAATAAAGAAAGGCTAAAAAAATTAATTGGATTCAAGGAGATAGAAGATGGCAATTTATGTTGCATTTAAAATTTTGGAGATTGTAGCTATCCGTGAAACAAATAAATGAAAAGGGTTTGAGTTTTGTTTAATGGCATATCAACCTCTCTAGGTTATTTAATGCCAAAAGGGTGGGGGTTTTAGCGTATTTTTTTTAATGTTCAGTTATAGTAAAAAGGGTGATTTAGTCAGATTTTAATGAAAATTTTTTATTCTTATTTTTATTTTAGAAAATTGAAAATGTCTTCTAGTTTGGTATTCAAAAATGTTTTGTTAAGAATAATTCTTTTTTTCCTTCGAAAATGTGTGATGATAATTTTTTCTTCAAAAATGTATTGTTGGTAATATTTTTCTTTCAAAAAAGTATATTTTTCTACACAAGTCTATTTTTATGTATATATTTCTATAAAAGTGTATTTTTATACTTTCCTAGTGTTTTGACCCCAGTTTTAGGGGTTAACTATTTGCCCATAGCTGGGATCCTAACAGGTGCTACCACTCTGGGTCAGGGTGGACCTGGGAACAACAGCAATTAAGAGGTGGTTCCATGCTCCTCACATTCAACAACCCCTGACATCGCTTAATAAAGTATAAAGTATGTCACAAAGAACTGTCTGAACTGCTACATAAGCTTTCACTCTCCACCCACATCTATTGAACAGGTGAAGAGGCTCATCCCTTGTTTAAGATGTGGTTTCCGGTTTTCTCTTTTCCAATATTTTCACTCTTATGTAGCCCTCTGCACATAAGTGGCATTACCGCCTTGCCCAGAGTGATACGATTAAAAAAAAAAAAAAATTCAGGAAAAATATTAGATTAATCCAGAAATTACACTGAGAGCAAAACTGCCTGCATAAAGACAGGACATATATTAATGCTGGAAAATCTCCTCAGAGATGAAGACTTGAAACAGAAATGTTCTACAGGAAGATGCTGAGGATACCATGGACAGAACATGTGAGCAACAAGTAAGTCTTAGAGAGAATGAAAATGAAAAGTAAACTTATACATAACTTCAGAAAGCAACAGTTGAAATTTCTCAGGCACATAAGGAAAGAGGGATGAGAAAATCTGATACTCACTGGACAAATTGAAAGCAAGAAGGACAAAAAAAAAAAAAAAACGGTGCATAACATACTTAGTAAAATGGATGGAAGAACAAGATTTAGGAGAGATAGCAAAAAGACAAAATTCATTAAACTACAAAGGACAGAAAGTTGTGGAGAGCCTTAATCCTTTTATGTCTTTTTCAATTTTTTTTTTTTTAATGTGCTGTGTCTCATCTTCCAACAAGAGACAGCACATATAAAAAGAAATACACAAAAATAGAAACAGGCATAAGGCAAGTATGCATCGTCTCACCAGACTTATTATAATATATAAAATAAATCAATTCTGAAAGAATTAGGAATTTTACCAAAATTCATTATTGACAGCCACAATCTGAATATAAGCAAGTGCAAAAATTTAAATATCTAAGAAATGTTTCATCAGAGGATGGAAAATACAACACCATTGAAACAGTGAAAAATGACTTCCAAAGCCTAATCAAAGTATTAAGAAAATTTCATTAGAAATAAAACCTTCCACAGAAGGTAGCTGAAGAGAGTGACAAGAAAGGACTACAAATAAACTGCAAGAAAACTGAATGCAAGGTCATCAGCAAAAAGGGCAGCCCAAAATGCCAATTACAGGTCGGGGATACTAAAATCAAGCAGGTAGAAAAATTTAAATACCTGGGAAGTGTTCTAACAGAAAATGAAAAGTGTGACACAAATCTGAAGGCGAATTGGCATGGCGAAGGAAACATTTCAGAAGTTGAGCAAAGTATTAAGAAACAGGACAATTTTGCTAGAAACAAAGAAGAGAGTACTGGATTGCTATGTGATGTCAGTTCTTCAATATGGCAGTGAATGCTGGACAATATCATCAAAGATGAAGGAAAAACTTGAAGCAACTGAAATGTGGTTCTACAGAAGGATGCTGTGAATATCATGTGAGCAATGATGAGGTTTTGGAAATGACATAAATGAAAAGGAAAGTAATACTGAGCATCAGGCTAAAGTTCCTGGGACATGCAATGAGGAAGGAGGGCTTGGAGAACCTGATACTAACAGGCCAGGTAGATGGTAAAAGAGACAGGGGAAAGCAGCAGATAACATATTTGAAGAACCTGATCAGGTGGATGACAGAACGAGGGTTGCATGGTGCAACAGGAGAAAGTGTGCTAAGAGCCATCAGGAATAGGGAGTTGTGGAAAGCCATGTCCTGAAAGGACAGGGCACATAAAAGAAGAACTTATCTAACATCAGTATTCCTATATGGCAGTGAATGCTGGAAAAGTTCATTACATATGGCGAAGAGACTTGAAGCAACAGAAATGTGGTTCTACAGAAGGATGCTGAGGATATCATGAACTGAACATGTCTACAACAAAATTTTAGAGAAAATAAAAACAAAAAGGGCATTTATACTTTGCATCATAAAGAGACAATTGAAATTTTTAAGGTACATGAGGAAAGAGAGTTTAGAGAATTTGACACTCACAAGATATATTAAAGGCAAGAAGGACGGAAGAAAGCAGTACATAACCTACCTAATGAGTTTATGTAAATGGTTGGCTGAACTGGGTTTAGAAAAGATAGGAAAAGGCAAACTTTACTAAGAGCTACAGATGGCAGGCAGGAAGTTGTGGAGTGCCAGGATCGCTCATGTCCTGAAGAGAGATTCTAAGCATTATTTAAAAACTGAAATTGCAAAAATTCAACAATCCACTTGATGTGTTCAGGCAATTCTGAATATAGTCAGA
Source organism: Ascarosepion bandense (assembly GCA_037127315.1). NCBI lineage: Eukaryota > Metazoa > Mollusca > Cephalopoda > Sepiida > Sepiidae > Ascarosepion > Ascarosepion bandense. Next base: position 80,910 of record JBBBDQ010002567.1, on the reverse strand, counting down.
ATCAGCATACGAGAATCAGTTTAAAACACAGGCTTTTTGTTTGAATAACAAAATCTTTGTTGCCCGGGGTTATTTATTTATTGCTTCAGATAACTTGTGTACGATGTTCATAGAAGAGAAGAGAGGACATTCATTCCTTTTGGGTTTTTTTTTTCTTTTAGGAAATTTTTCTACTCCCACCACTCAAGTTTAAGATCCTCCTTCCATCTATTGCTAATTGACAAAACTTCAGACACTCGCCATGAAAATTATTAAGGCTTCCACTCGTATCAAGTAGGAAGTATGAAGAAGCAAGCTGATCAAAAGTTAAGTAGAAGAGACCTAACTAACATGGCCAACTTGTACTACTCCCGACAGAAAAGAGAGCCTGAAATATGGGTCCTCAAGCATTACTTTATGACCCTCATTTTATCAATATACATTTATAAATGTTACAAATTAAACTAACCACAACTGACTATTAAAGGTTAAATTTTCATGGAATTTGATATCTTTCTGGTGTCTTGGTTTTTCATCCAGAGCCATAGATTTGTTTCGCACATGCTAAATCTTAAAAAAAAAAATTTAAGAATTTAAATGTAAAGTCAATAGTCATCTCCTATCTCACTCTCATCAGTATTCTCATCCTTCTTTTACCCACTTCCTGACACCTCCTATAACCTGTCACTCTTTCTCATGACTTTCCTCCTATGTAATCCCCTGCAAAACAGTGGCAGTAAAATGCCTTGCTTGGGATGATATGATTACAAAAAGAAAAATCTACACTATTATAGTGTGAATATAAAGTGGGGGATCAATTCTATATTATAATCAATACATAAACTGATCCCTCACTTTATGAACAGTCATCCTTCTCTCATACTCCTTTCTCCGTTCACTCCACTCATCAGTATTCTCATTCTTCTTTTACCCACTTCCTGACACCTCCTATAACCTGTCACTCTTTCTCATGACTTTCCTCCTATGTAATCCCCTGCAAAACAGTGGCAGTAAAATGCCTTGCTTGGGACGATATGATTATAAAAAAAAAAATTGTTCATCTATATTGTACATGATTAAGTTACAATAAAATTTGTATTTTATGTGATTACTACCTTATGAAAATTGAGTGGGGACATGAAACCCTTGTACTGGCCCTGGTAACTTGAAATACCCTTGAAAATTTCACATTTTTCCTATTTGAGTTTTCTGATGAATCTTAATTCTTCAGTTAATGATTGAAGAAGCTTGTGATGAGTTCAACAATATCTGTAGAAATTTCCCTATCAAGTCATTATTCGAGATTAACAACTTTAACAAAATATTGCAATAACATTTATAAATATGAATGTTGTATATTAAAAGTAGTAAGGGGGTACAAATGAAAACTTTTTTTTAATTTCACTGAACCAAACATGTTAAACACATTATCATCTCATCCATCTTTCCTTCTTTGTTCCCCCCCCCTCACCGAAACAAAACACCATCTTTGATATGTCTTTACTGGCTTTTCTCATGGCGAAAACAAATAAGATTTTTCTGGAACTTTAATATTGTAAAGCATTTAAAATTGTAATTTTATAGAAAGTCTAGAACAGATTGTTTAATGGCATACCACCTCTTTATTGGTCACTTAATGTCAAAATTTAATTTTCTTGTGAGATTTGGTAATTTTTTTTTTACTATTAAAAGCTATTACTGCTATTTTTTTCCTATAAAACTATCTTTATACTTTCATAGTGTTTTGACCCTATTTTGGGGGTTCATTATTTTCCTATAGTTGGGACCCCAACAGGTGTTGCCACTCCAGGTCAGGGCAGACCTGGGAACGACAGCAATTAAGAGGTGGTTCCATGCTCTTCAACACTTCCCAATCAGAGGCCTTGCTGCCAGACGTAGTTTATAGTTATAAAAAGATAGTCCAGAACAGAAGCATACAATCTACTCTAGCCAGTTCATGTTTATGAGGTGGTAGATGTCAGATTCAACCGATGAACCTTACTAGCAGTGTCCCCCACATGCTGGGCCAAAACTTTTATTTAAAGGTATGGGAGCATTAAAGCACACATCCCACCCTACTTTAAAAAAATTAAATCTGTGCACAGGCCTGACAGTTTCCATGTTTCCAAGCAACAGGGAAGAGACAATGAGGCCTCCAGTTGGCAGACCTAACTTGCCACTCCTGTGAATGCCGCTAACCGAAGGCAGACACACAATAGACAAAAAAAAAAAAAATCATTTTCTATATATTTTTCAGTGAAAACAAGTCTTGATTATTTATAATACTACTACTACAAAAAAAAAAAAAAAAAAAAGACAGTTATCTTATGCATAGCTACGAGCAGAGTAAGAGTGCAGTTTACATGGGTCGATATCAGGGGGACCTCAACATGGTGTAATGGCTAGCAAGCTAAAACAGTTACAACTGGGTGCTCCATACTTACAGCCTTGTGCCAGATCTAAGCCAAAGCTTAAAAAAAAAATCAATTATCATAAGGGTCTATTTGAAAGGTTCTCAACCTTTTTTGTCCAATGTGCCCTTTTTTCACCATAAGTCAAAATGCCATCCACCCCTTTCGAAGACTATCAGACTCAAAATGTATTTTCAAAATGATATGCATATATTTTTGAAAAAAAACTTCATTCTTTTCCATATTAGTACATGTACATATATATATATATATACACACACACACACATATTTACAGGGATTCTTTTTATGAATTTAATAGCAATAGAAAATGTTGATAAATTTTTAAACTTGAATAAATTTACAGTAATTTGTTCTAATTTATAACTAATAAATAAATGAACTGAAGCATATTTCAATAAACATTGAAAAGAGAATGCCAGGCAATTGCAATTCAAACAGGCCAATAGAATGCCAGGCGATTGCAATTCAAGCAGGCCAATAGAATGCCAGGCGATTGCAATTCAAACAGGCCAATAGAATGCCAGGCGATTGCAATTCAAACAGGCCAATAGAATGCCAGGCGATTGCAATTCAAACAGGCCAATAGAATGCCAGGCGATTGCAATTCAAACAGGCCAATAGAATGCCAGGCGATTGCAATTCAAACAGGCCAATAGAATGCCAGGCGATTGCAATTCAAACAGGCCAATAGAATGCCAGGCGATTGCAATTCAAACAGGCCAATAGAATGCCAGGCGATTGCAATTCAAACAGGCCAATAGAATGCCAGGCGATTGCAATTCAAACAGGCCAATAGAATGCCAGGCGATTGCAATTCAAACAGGCCAATAGAATGCCAGGCGATTGCAATTCAAACAGGCCAATAGAATGCCAGGCGATTGCAATTCAAACAGGCCAATAGAATGCCAGGCGATTGCAATTCAAACAGGCCAATAGAATGCCAGGCGATTGCAATTCAAACAGGCCAATAGAATGCCAGGCGATTGCAATTCAAACAGGCCAATAGAATGCCAGGCGATTGCAATTCAAACAGGCCAATAGAATGCCAGGCGATTGCAATTCAAACAGGCCAATAGAATGCCAGGCGATTGCAATTCAAACAGGCCAATAGAATGCCAGGCGATTGCAATTCAAACAGTTAATATTACAGAATTATTGAGTCAGACTAGATACTGTGCTAATAATCTGGTTATGGATTAATTCAGTCAATTCCCCCTTAATGTTGTATATAAAAGCCCCTAAGATATTTTGCAGGCACTTTCAAGGAAAAAATAACTTCATAAAAATTACAGAATTATTAAAAATAATAGTAAAATAATTAACTTTAAACAAAAGCAATAAAATTAAATATGCCATTTTTTTTTCTGATGACAAGCAGATTATAATTTTTTTTTTTTTTTTAATCATCTCACCCCAAGCAAGGCATTCCACTGCCACTATTGCGCATGGGGCTACATAGGGGAAGGTAAAGAGAAGGAGTGGATAGACATAGGGAATGTCAGGAGAAAGGTAATAGATGAGTAAGGATAGCGAGGATGAGTGTCGGGCAGATGGGAAGAGTGTTTGATAGAATGGGAGCAGGTTAGTGTGTTAGGAGGTGTCTATTGACCTTACATTTAAACTCCTGAAGATTGTAGCCGTCGGGGAAGCAATCGTTTGGAAGAGAATTCCACAGTCGGGAAGTGCGAGGAAAGAAACTGTTGGAGTAGAAGTTACGGCTGCATTTTATCGATTTCACTGTAAAAGGGTGGGATCTAGTTGCTAATCTAGTATCTCGTGCAAATTCGTATTTAGGGGGCACCAGTGATCTAAGTTCATCGGAGCAGAAGCCGTGAAAGTATTTATAGAAGAGACACAGCGAAGCCACGTCTCGCCGGTGGGAGAGAGACTGCAGGCGGTCTGCCAAGTCGGTATCTATCACATTACAGACCCTCCTCTGAACCTTATCGAGAAGCCCGAGGAGAACAGCAGGGGCACCCGACCAGATATGGCAGCAGTATTCAATGCACGGGCGGATGGTAGATTTGTAAATGTGCAGGATAGATTTAGACGGAAAAAACTTCCGGGCCCTACACAGAGAACCGACTTTCATAGCAGCGGATTTAGCAATGGATTCGATATAGTCATTCCATTTGAGGTCCGCTGAAAGTGTGAGACCAAGGAGGCGTAGTGTTTTACTCTCTGGGAGGCAAGCCTGGTCCATGCTAATGGGAGGTAGGTGAGATTGTCGATGATGGTTAATTGACAGTAGCTTCGTTTTAGAAGCATTAAAATTTACTAGCCACTTCTTACCCCAGTCCAATATGGATTGGAGGTCTTTTTCAATCTCGGCTGCGAGTTTAGCTTTGACGCCTACACCAGATTTTTGTTGGAGGCGAGAGTAAACTGTGGTGTCATCGGCGTACAAACCTATTTGGGTTCTTATGGAATCAGGCAGATCATTAATATATATCAGGAAGAGTGTAGGACCTAAGATGGAGCCTTGGGGGACACCTGCGTTTGTATGGTAGTTCTTACTGGACAATTTATTTTTCTCCCTTTTCAAATAAAAATAATGACATGAATATAACATTTTCTTTATCATTTCACCCCAAGTAAGGCAATAAATCCACTAAGAGACAAGGAGGTTACTGAGTGCAAGAGAATAAGAAAAACATTATTAAGGAGCAAGAATAATAAAAGGATAGAAATTAAGAAGACAAAAGATAACAACTGATGTTGCATTTAAATTTTTGAAGATCAAACTCTGACGAAAACAAGAAGCCAGAAGAGAGTTTTACAGTTGAGAAGTTAGAGAAAAGAAATAGTCAGTCAGTTAAGTGCCATACATGATACACACTTTGAGTGATCATGTCTGGAAACAGAGATGACTGACTGGGCAGAAGATTATCCCGCAGTAGGTTGCCATTGCTTTCTGCAGTAGATTGGTTGCCGACCAAGGCTATAGAACCCAATCTGTCCTGTTATTTGACTCATGGCTAGATGGGGAAGATATGTACTATATTATTAAGTAGTATTTAGTGGGGGGATCAGTTTATTACTTCATAACAATAGAAAACTGATCCCCCACTTTATGACCAGTTTAAGCCTCAATCATCTTTCCAACTATTATATTCAGTCAGTCAGTTAAGTGCCATACGTGATACACGCTTGAGCGATCATGTCTCGAAAGAGACATGACTGACTGGACAGAATATTATCCCACAGTAGGTTGCAATTGCTTTCTGTGGTAGACTGGTTGCCAGCCAAGGCTATAGAACCCAATGATTAGAATCATCCAATTCTATCCGAATCCTCTGCACTATTCTCAGATTGACACCCAAACACACTGAAATGTTCATATTGAAACTTCCAGCATGACTGCCAAGCAGTACAAATACCATTTTTTAAATATCTGGAGGGACAAACTGTATCAGGGTGCTCTTTTTCTCACAGATGGTGCCCAAATGACCCTATTATACAGTGCAGTTGACAAAATAAAAGAACAAACAACATGTATGCACAAAATTAAAATTATAAAATGGTAACCATTTACCCAACATAACATCTGTGTGTGTGTGCGGGAGGTGCTAATAGCCAAAAGCTGTTGAAAATACAAAACCTTTGGATAATTTTTATATAATTGGAATTCTGGAAAAAAAAAAAAATCATGAGAACACATGAAAACCTGTATAAAAAACTTAATACCTTGTCTGTCATTTTCAGTGAAACCCGTATAAAAGAGAGATTGCTGCCAAAATACACGAATATATATATATATATATATATATTGTTTAATACTTAGTCTTTGGTCATAATAGGGTTAGACCAGTGCACATTTGTATTAAAAAGTGTTCAATACAATTATATTGTAGAACTTTTGAATATTTTCCATTTTTAAACAAGTTATTACGCTACCTAAGATTCTAGAAACCTAGGTAGAGTAATAACTCGTTTAAAAATTGAAAATATGTGTGTGATCCACTCTTTTTTGGAATCCAACAGGAATAAATTCCTATATACGAATTGTCTACAGGAGTTGAAGATAAATATTGGATTTCACAAGGTTATTAAAAGGATTTCAAGATGTTATGAAAAGCAACAAATATCATACTTACATCTTTGCTTCCTTCTTTATCATCATCATAATGGCTAATACAATATCTGTAAGACAAAAATCACAATCAATAATAAGAACCAAATAATATTGAGATTTGCAATGAAAACCCTTTATTCTGAAATTATTAATTCTACAATATAAACAATATGGCTTCATAATTTTTGTTTAAATTTCTGTGATGAGGAGTTATTTAAACTATTGTCCTCATCTTTGTTGTTATCACTGAATTTCTAGGATGAGGAATTATTATTTACAGTAAAACAGTGCAAGACAAAAAAGAACGAGACAAGTTATTCATTGACAGACAGTGGAATGAAAACAGTCTATCAAGAGGATAGGAGAATTCCTGCATTTGATTAATTTTGACAACATCCAAGTTTCTCACATATTGAGCTATCCTTTTTGTTGGCCATCATGCATTCCATCTTCTTATAGACGTTTCTTCTTGACTTTGCTTGACTCCCCTGTGTAAGAGCTCTAAGTTTTTCTTATGTCATTCGCAGAGTATTTGCTGCTAAAGTTACATTCACTGATAATAAATCCTGACAACATTCACTAATACTTTTACAATTATCTTTTTGGGAAAAGGATTTATATGAACTTACTTTATATAGTTTTTATATTGTTTGATTTTTAGAAAAGGAGGAAATGACAGAGAAAAGGGAGAAAAAAAGAGCAAGAAGTGGGGAGGAGAGAAAAAAAGAGCAAGAAGTGGGGAGGAGAGAAAAAAAGAGCAAGAAGTGGGGAGGAGAGAAAAAAAGAGCAAGAAGTGGGGAGGAGAGAAAAAAAGAGCAAGAAGTGGGGAGGAGAGAAAAAAAGAGCAAGAAGTGGGGAGGAGAGAAAAAAAGAGCAAGAAGTGGGGAGGAGAGAAAAAAAGAGCAAGAAGTGGGGAGGAGAGAAAAAAAGAGCAAGAAGTGGGGAGGAGAGAAAAAAAGAGCAAGAAGTGGGGAGGAGAGAAAAAAAGAGCAAGAAGTAAGTGTGATGGAGAGAAAAAAGAGCAAGAAACGTGGAGGATAGAAAAAGTGAGGAGGTAACAAAAAGAGTGACAAACGGAGAAGAGAAAAAAGAATGAGAAACAAGAAAAAAGAAAAGCAATAAATGAGCAGGAGAGAAAAATAGTAAGAAACAGGGGAAGTGAAGAAAAAAAGCGCAAGAAACCGACTCATGGAAAATGCATGAGAAATGGAGGGGGGCTACCTGGGATGGATAAGTAATGAAAGGCAAAGCGTGCGAAATGGAAGTGAGAATGAGGAATGGGCAGAGGGGAAAAGAATGAAAATAAAATTTATTAAAATTATATCGACTTGCCTGAAACCAAGATCCATGATCTTATAATTGCTGAAAATGTTCATTTCTTTTTTTTTTTATAGAATATATTCTAAATAGTTAGAATGATTAGAAAAAAAATTTCTATGTGAATAAAATTTACTGAAGATTTTGCAATTATTAAAAAAAAAAAAAAATTTGTCAAAATTTTTTAAAAAATATCGTAATCCAAGGGAGATTATCATTTCGGATTTAGAAACAGCATTTCTTAAAATAACTATTTTAACAAAAACATTCAGTTAATATCTCAGAAAAAATTTTTTGTTGTTGTTGTTTTAAATACCTACTCTTCTGCTGACCGCTGGTCATCCAAAACGTGAACATAAATCGCTAGTGCTTGTTCGTGCCGTCCAAGTCGGCCAAGGAGGATAGCACGCTCTTCATAGAAATCTAGAAAATAGAAAGTTGGTATGCATCAAAAAAATTTAATAGCATTAATTCATAAACAAATTGACACACTCCATGGCCATTTGAGTAGTAATTGCAATTAACGACATAAACAAGATTTGAACTCATATCAATAACCAGTAAGATTTTCAAAATCTGTTAGCATGTTACTTGACAGCATGTCAATCCCTTCTAAGTGTAAATCTAAATCCTTAATGATACATAAACAAAATGTTTTATTTTATTTTAAATTTTTAGACATCATAGGATGGTTATGTTCGTTACTTTATTCCTTGATTTATAGACACACCAACACCCTAAAAATAAAATGTTTCATTTGGTTCTTTTTACAGCATTTCAACCTCAATGGGCTATTTAATGCTGATAAGATTTTTACAATAGATTCAGATCAATGACTATGTATTCTTTGTAAGAAATCAGGTTGTAGATCAGGTTTCATTGACGTATTTTTGTAAAAGGGTTTTGCCAAGAGTCAGCATATTTTTTTTTCCCCCACAAAAATGTATTGTAGGTAATTTTTTTTTTCTTCAAAAACCTATTGTTGGTAATATATTTTTTTCTTCAAAAATGTATTGCTGGTAATAATTTTTCTTCAAAAATGTATTGCTGGTAATAATTTTTCTTCAAAAATGTATATTTTTCTATAAAAGTCCATTTTTATATAAATATATTTTTATGAAAGTGTATTTTTATACATTCATAGTGTTTTGATCCCAGTCTGGGGGTTAACTATTTGCCCATAGCTCGGACCTTAAAAGGTGCTACCACTCTGAGTCAGAGTGGACCTGGGAATAATAGCAATTAAGAGGTGGTTCCATGCTCCTCACAACCTCCCAGTCTTGCTGCCGAATGCAATTTACCATCATACCCAGGACTGAATAATGATGAAATTGATAGTAAGATTGTCTTAGCATTGATATAGAAGCAAACAGTCACTTGTATATATTTCACTGATTTTATCTATTTCATTCAAATTTTTTTCCCCTACAATTAAGATTCATTTTTAATTTTGCAGTGTAACACTTAAATTTGTGAATAGCAATTTATTTTGCACATAAGTTGAATCAAATAAATGAGTTTTTATGATGCACAGGTATGATTTAGTATAAAATTAGCAATGGTAAAATGAAAATTCATTCATATAATTAAACTAATGGACAAAATAAGTTACTATTTACAAATTTAAGTGTGTCACTACGAAATTTAAAATGAATATAAATTGCAGAGTAAAACATTCAAATGAAATAGATAAAAATCAGTGAATATATAAATTAAGACAGACACGTTATTCCATGGTTAAGCATAGGCCTATTTCAGGCGAACCATCATCAGCTTCTATCTTCATTGTACAGATTTTACACAAATGAAATTCACAAATAAAGACCCCCCCAAAAAACCCAAATTTGTGAATTTCATTTGTGTAAAAATCTTCTGTACAATAAAGATAGAAACTGATGATGGTCCGCCTGAAATAGGCCTATACTCCTGATTAACCATGGAATAATGTGTGTCTTAATTTTTACATATATTTGGTCTATATGTATTTATATACATCTATATTTAGAGCTCTCCTAGAGAGTTATCCTTTATACAGGATACTACTTTATGTACAAGATACTCCTTTGGATTCTTCTATATCTACACCACATATTTATGTATATGTATATGTATATGTATGTGTGTATATATATATATATTTTCTAGACATATGCTATTAAATATAAGAGACAATGAATGTCTATTATGTTTAATCATGAGCCGTTCTAAACGTCGTATTTTTGCTTTAATTTCAGTTGAAAATAAAGACAAAAATTCTCCAACATTTGGATAATTATTTATTGGTTTTCTTCTAAGCTTTCGGCTCACATGAGCCATCTTCAGAGAGGTAGTTTAAACTGAAATATTATAAAATCCACCATCACCGACGATTTTATTTTGTGTTGACATAAAACTCCGCTTGGCAACGGCAATAGTTACCAAAAATAATAAACGCAGTTCTTAAGTTTGCGATGCGGTTTTATGACGTCACACCGCGGGATAGCGCGAAATGACAACAAAACCATCTAGTCAAATGCAATGTAATATGTTATTTCCTGTTTTTGTCTTTATTTTCAACTGAAATTAAAGCAAAAATACGACGTTTAGAACGGCTCATGATTAAACATAATAGACATTCATTGTCTCTTATATTTAATAGCATATGTCTAGAAAATTACTTGCTGCCTCGATATACTAAATATATATATATATATATATATATATATATATATATTTATTTTCTCCTAATATCTCATTCCTTAAATTTTTTTTTTTTTTTTTTTACTTACCATCAAAAGGAAAATACGATAACAACCTTTCAGGGGTGTAATTCTGTGACGTTTCCAAGAATTTGATGAGTTTCTTTCGATATAGGCCTAATTCCCCAGGTTCCTCACCAGCTTTTTTGGGAATTTCCGCTAAGAAAGTAAAAAATTAAGTGTCATTGTACAATGTCGTTTCATACGAAAAAAAAAAAAGATCAGATCACTAGTTTAATTTGTAAACTAATTCATCTTATAATTTTACATATTTTTTTTATAGTGCATGAAACTTACATGAGAACTATTACCAGGTTCATGAATAGTAATTTAATTAGTGACAGTATGATGGCAAATGCAACAGAAATTCAAAGACATATTGGAATAATGAAAGATATCTTTGAGAAGCTAAAAGTATTAAGACATCAGAAAATTTCCTTAGAAAGAAAAAGTAATGAATGATGTTTATTTTCCAATAGCAGTAAATGGTTTTTTTTAATGTTCAGTTATAGTAAGAAAATTGATTTAATCAGATTTTGATTAAATGTTTTTTTTTTAGAAATTGAAAATATCTTCTAATTTTGTATTCAAAAATGTATTGCTGAGAATTTTTTTTTTCCTTCAAAAATGTATTGTTGGTAATATTTTTTATTCAAAAATGTATATTTTTCTATAAAAGTCTATTTTTATACTTTATTTTGACTCCAGTTTGTGGGTTAACTATTTGCCCATAGTGGGGACCATAACAGGTGCTACCACTCTGGGTCAGGGTGGACCTGGGAACAATAGCAATGAAGAGGTGGTTCCAAGCTCCTCACAACCTCCAAATCAGAGGCCTTGCTGCTGGATGCAGTTCAGGGTCATACCCAGGACCCCCTACAGATAGAGACTTAAAGCAACAAAGATTTGGTTCTACAGAAAAATGCTGAGAGTACCATGGATGAAACTTGTCAACAAGGAAGTTTCAAGGAAAATGGAAATAAAATAATCAGTAAGAAATTTTCGGGAAAGAGGGCCTGGAAAATTTGGCACTCACAGATCATATATGGACAGAGAGTAACTTACCTAACGAGTTTTTGAATAAATGGCAGAACAGTGGGGGTAAGAGGGACAAACTTTACTTAACACTTTGACTAACAGGAGCCATGATTTCACCTATATCCTGAATATGGACAATACATCAAAGAAGAACACATTATGAGAAATGTAGTTGTGGTGCAGTGGATATCCACTCGGAACAACAAATCGGGGTGCCAAGTTCAAATTTCAGTTGAATTCCTTGCATTCACTTATGCACAAATACCCTTGGGAAAGGTATTAATCCATCCCTTCCATCCAGTTATGGGTTAAATAACAGAACAGATTGGGTTCTATATAGTTTGAGTTTTGTTTAATGGCATATCAACCTCTGTGGGTTATTTAATGACAAAAATGTAGGGTTTTAAGGTATTTTTTTTAATGTTCAATTATAGTGAGAAAGTTGATTTAGTCAGATTTTAATGAAAATTTTTTTTAATATTTTTAATTTAGAAAACTGAAAATATCTTCTAGTTTTTTTTTTTTTATTAAAAAAAGTTTTGCTGAGAATAATTTTTTCCTTAAAAATGTGTTATGGTAATAATTTTTTTCTTCAAAAATGTCTTGTTGCTAATATTTTTCCTTCAAAAATGTATATTTTTTTTATAAAAGTATATTTTTATGTATATACTTTCATAGTGTTTTGACCTCAGTTTGGGGGTTAACTATTTACCCATAGCTGGGACCCTAACAGGTGCTACCACTCCAGGTCAGGGTGAACCTGGGAACAACAGCAATTAAGAGGTGGTTCCATGCTCCTCACAACCTCCCAATCAGAGGCCTTGTTGCTGGATGCAGTTCACCATCATACCCAGGACCTGTTCTATATAGTAACGGCAACCTACTGTGGGATAATCTTCTACCCAGTCAGTCATGTCTCTTTCGAGACATGATCGCCCAAATCGTGTATCACGTATGGCAATTTACTGAGACATACCTGATGGGGTTAAGCAAATAGATGGGAGAGCAGGGTTTGGGAGAAATAAGACAAAGCTACAAGGGACAGGAAGATGTGGAGAGCTATGATCGCCTATGTCCTGAAAGAACATGACACATAAAAAAATATATCTGTCAGGAGATATGTAAATAAAAGTATAAAGTTTTAAATATTTTTTGATCTGCTGAGACTGGCAATTTGTTTTTTTTTGTTTAGGGAGATATCAATCACTGGGTGTGGAACCGTCAACTCACATTCGGGAAGACTACTGATATATTCTGGCCTGAGCTTGTGGACTTTTTCTCGGTATAAATTGGCAAGACGATTGTGGAAATCTGTGTTGGTCTCGTTCCAATGTGTTATGACATGTTCCTAGAGGAAGAGAAAAATTGAAAATTTATTTTTTATCATTCAAACTTCTTCAAAAAGAAAAAAAAATGAAAACATTGGAAAAAAAGCAATCACTGAAATTTTAGTAGTCTTAGTTGGCTGGAGATGAAATGAATTTGATTTCACATATTAACAAAAAAAATCTCTCTCTCTCTATATATATATATATAGACACATATATATATATATATACACACACACACATTATATATATATATATATATATATATATATATATATTAGTGTATGGTTAGGTTTTGAATATTGAAGGCTATCACAACACATTTAGTAAAATAAAGGAAGGTAAAGAAGGTGTTGGGTATTACCTATTTATTATTCATTAATATTTCGAGATCAGAATCTCATCTTCAGAATGATAGGAGAGCTTGATTTATTATTCATTAATATTTCGAGATCAGAATCTCATCTTCAGAATGATAGGAGAGCTTGATTTATTATTCATTAATTTTTCGAGATCAGAATCTCATCTTCAGAATGATAGAGCTTGATTTATTATTCATTAATATTTCGAGATCAGAATCTCATCTTCAGAATGATAGGAGAGCTTGATTTATTATTCATTAATATTTCGAGATCAGAATCTCGTCTTCAGAATGATAGGAGAGCTTGATTTATTATTCATTAATATTTCGAGATCAGAATCTCGTCTTCAGAATGATAGGAGAGCTTGATTTATTATTCATTAATATTTCGAGATCAGAATCTCGTCTTCAGAATGATAGGAGAGCTTGATTTATTATTCATTAATATTTCGAGATCAGAATCTCGTCTTCAGAATGATAGGAGAGCTTGATTTATTATTCATTAATATTTCGAGATCAGAATCTTCGTCTTAGAATTTGATAGGAGCTTGATTTATTATTCATTAATATTTCGAGATCAGAATCTCGTCTTCAGAATGATAGGAGAGCTTGATTTATTATTCATTAATATTTCGAGATCAGAATCTCGTCTTCAGAATGATAGGAGAGCTTGATTTATTATTCATTAATATTTCGAGATCAGAATCTCGTCTTCAGAATGATAGGAGAGCTTGATTTATTATTCATTAATATTTCGAGATCAGAATCTCGTCTTCAGAATGATAGGAGAGCTTGATTTATTATTCATTAATATTTCGAGATCAGCAATCTCGTCTTCAGAATGATAGGAGAGCTTGATTTATTATTCATTAATATTTCGAGATCAGCATCTCGTCTTCAGAATGATAGGAGAGCTTGATTTATTATTCATTAATATTTCGAGATCAGCATCTCGTCTTCAGAATGATAGGAGAGCTTGATTTATTATTCATTAATATTTCGAGATCAGCATCTCATCTTCAGAATGATAGGAGAGCTTGATTTATTATTCATTAATATTTCGAGATCAGCATCTCATCTTCAGAATGATAGGCGAGCTTGATTTCACATCCAGTCCAGCTGCTGGTGGACCATGCCTTTAAACAAATGGTCTTCTTTTGCTGCTACTGCTGCTGTTAACTGGGATGAACATGTATGTGTGTGTGTGTGTATATGTATACACACCTATAAGGGGGTTCGTTCATTATATATATTGTGTAGGAGTAGGTATTTGAAGGCTATCACAATGCGTTTAGTATAATAAAGGAAGGTAAAGAAGGTGTTGGGTATTACCTATTTATTATTCATTAATATTTCGAGATCAGAATCTCATCTTCGAATGGTCGGAGAGCTTGCGTTCAAGTTCCATGCCTTTCAACAAATGGTCATTCTTGGCTGCTGCTGCCATTAATTATAGTGAATGCATGTGTGTGTAAGCGTGTTAGAGCATGTATGTGTGTGTCAGTTTATGGTGTATGTGTGTGTGTGTGTGTATATATATATATATATGACATACATGTGTGAAAAACATTAACACACAGACATACATGCTCTAACACACACACACACTACAATTAATGACAGCAGCAGCAGCAGCCAAGAATGGCAGAATGGCCATTTGTTGAAAGGCACAAAACTCGAACACAAGCTCTGCTACCATTCTGGAGATGAGATTTTAACCTCAAGATATTAATGTATTATAATTAGGTAATATGCAACATCTTTACCTTACTTTACTAAACACATTGTTATAGCCTTCAAGACCTAACCATACACCTAATATACACAATGCTTCAAGTAAATTACAAAACTTTCCTATATATATAATATTTATTTAGAATTTATAACATCACTACAAAAGTAGACATTTTGTTTTAACACTATCCATGTCTTATCAAGTGATGAATTCAATCACAAGTTTGAGGGTTTTAAAAATTTAAAAGAGTAGCTAAACCCCCTTAGTCAGGGAGGTGTTGTTACAAAGACAGGATGGGCCAATCAAAACAAAGCAATCTCTAATCTGAAGAATACAAGAACAGACACAAAAGTTCATTGTATTGAGCACTTTAATGATAGTGTTTCTTTGGATATAGAATATTATTCCATCCATACCTACCCTATACTATATATATATATATATATATATATATATATACACTATAGTCATCCGCAGACAGATCCGTTTCGCTGTACTACAGCTCACCGGTACGGCTCAGACTCTCCGGCTGCCCCCAACCCAGGATTGAAGTCGGTGACTCCACCCCCAGCCCATGAGCGTCCAGCAGAAGAAGGCAGGCTTTTTAGTTTTAGTGCGTATAAACACGCCCAATAGCTAGAGTGCTCCAATTCATTATCAAATGAGCGGTGCGTAAATAAATATATATATATATACACACACACACACACATTAATTTCTTTTTTTTTTTTTTTTAGAAACACATGCAAAGAAATATTTGCAAAAGAAATATTTTTTTAGTTCTATAAAATATAAGAAATTTTTTAAATAAATAAAAATAAAAACTTAAAAATTTAAATTATATATGTCGTGATTTGGGGTTAGTTCTTATTGGTCAAATATGCGTCACGTGTATTAAAGAAATAGATAATTTTTAAATGTATGCGTGTGGAATATTTTGGATTCCTTATTGTATAATAGTGTATGTGTATATTTTTGTAAAAAACACTCGACTGGTCTGTTTAGATGTCTAACGCCAAATCCAAACATACTATTATACTGTCTCTTTGTTATTTCATGTTTCTCCCAGTACCTGAAGAAGTTTTAATAAAGTAAAACATGTGAGATGTGTTTCCTATCTGTACTTTTTCTTTATTCTATTATCTTGTTAAATTCTGATCCATATATTCAACTTATATATATATATATATATATATATATATATTTGTCTGTACTTCTAAGATGAGGTAGTATTTACACTATTTACATTGTTCAGACAACTGTTCTCATCTTCACTGCCAACATTTCGGCTGTTGTAAACTCCAGCCTTCTTCGGGAGCTAGGAATTTCAAACTGAACCCTTTATTACGATCACTGGTAGATCACTGAAAATGATTTACCCTAGAGATCATAAAAGGTTTGGTTTGAAATTCCTAACACCTGAAGAAGGCCAAAGTGTACAAAGGCTGAAATGTTTTTTAACTTTACAAACTGAATTGATTGAAAATTCTGCTTGTTATAGTAAATGCAGAGAGAATTAGTTTTAGATTGTACGTCAAGTATGACCTCAGCATTTATTAAAGATCATTAAGGATGTCCCTATCAAATTAAAAAAGAAAACACTTTGTCGGCAAAAGGAGGGCTTAGATCATTCTCTTCTTTTGGAAGAATATAATTTTGTTTCAGTTTTTTTCCCCCCCACCCAACCAATTTCTGGTGCCTTTGTCAGGTTTGTTAAACCATTTTATTTGTTTTTACAAATTGAATTGATTCACTTTGATTTTTAAAATTTCATATTTTATTCATGTAGAAGTTGTATTCTCACATTTAGTTTTTTTTTTTAAATTGTTTTGTTATTCTGGTTATGAATAAAATAATTTTTAATCAATTTTTCTCTGATGAAGGGTTGGCTGAAAAGTTTCTTAGAAAATTCCCCCACCACTTTTATTCGTATTAAGATAGTGACACCTGTCCTATTTAATGCTATTATTAAATTTTGCAATATCATTGTGTGTGTATGTGTGTGGATATCAAATATACATATGGGTAATATGGGTATACATGCAGGTACACATACACACACTCACATATATACTTCATAATATGCACTAAATGATTGCATAAATTGAAACTGAGTCGTGTTATAGATGTAGGATTACATATTATATATATATATATATATATATATATATATATAATTTTTCTAAACATATACTGTTATATATAAGAGACAATGAATGTCTATTATGTTTAATCATGAGCCGTTCCAAACGTTGTATTTTGGCTTTAATTTCAGTTGAAAATAAAGACAAAAATTCTCCAACATTTGGATAATTTTTTTATTAATTTGTTTCTAAGCTTTCAGCTCACATGAGCCATCTTCAGAGAGGTCACCAAGATGGTAATAAAATAACATCCACCATCACAGATGATTTTATTTTGTATTGACATAAAATTCCGCTAGGCAACGGCAATAGTTACCAAAAATAACAAACACAGTTTGCAAATTGCAATGCGGTTCTATGACGTCACACTGCGTGACAGCGCGAAATGACAACAGAACCATGTATTCAAATGCAATGTAATATGTTATGGCCAGATTTAAAAGTGATTTTATTAAGTGTGGGTTGTTTGGATTTAATGTACATGGCCTCCAATATCTGAAGGTTCTTTTTGCTGTGTGTATGAGTAAGGATTATTGTATTATTGACTAAAATCTGTCTGATATTACCTACATGTTTATGTTTTTCTGAGAAATGTTTAATTGTACCCTGATCAGAAAGGTGACAAGTAAGTCTACGGGAGAGCGTGGTTGTAGTAAAATCAATATATGTACTGGGTTTTTTTTATTAGTACCAGAGATACAATCTCTGAACAGGCATGTAAATTGGTACACTACATTGGTTTTTTGTAGAGAAATATGTTTAGAACAACTCATGATTAAACATAATAGACATTCATTGTCTCTTATATTTAACAGTATATGTTTAGAAAATTATTTGCTGCCTTGATACGCCATATATATATATATATATATATATATATATATACGTATGCACACAATTAAGTTTGTTTTTTTTATTTATAATTAATCTACATTGCAACACCTAAATTTCCATGTTTTGAGATTTAAAGCTTTATCTTGTCATCAGGCAATGTTCAATAACTTTGGTGAAAATGATTATTGAACATTGCCTGATGAGATAAAAGATTTAAATCATAAAGAAAAAAAAAACACACACACAAATTTAATTGTATTATGCTCTATGACCTACATTGTTAAAATTAAATGTCGGAGAACTCTGGATTCTAAACCTGTTGGTTCTCTTCATCTGGAAATGATTTTATATATATATATATATATATATATAAAGAGAGAGACGTAAATTAATAAACATATGAGGAGGGTGTACATATGTATCATTATTATTCAGGTGTTAAAACAGTGCTCAATGTATGAACATAGCTGTATTATATATATATATATATATATATATATATTAAAGATACATATTACCCTATGTCTATGGCACGACAGTTTCATGCATCATGCAATCATCTGGTACGTTTTTCAAAATGGCAGTTTAATAGATTTGAATTTAACTTTTACTCTAGGTTCATGGGAATTAAATCTTATAAAGTTATGTTACTGTTTTTTTAATAACAGGATTAAAAATTTAAATATTCTACAGTTACATGTGGATAAAAATTTAAAATTCAAATTTAAAATTGAAATAAAAAATAAAATGCAGAGAGAAGAAATCAAAGGGACGTAAATCTGAATCTTAAAAATTTAAATATTCAAATTTTACATGTACATAAAAATGTAGTAAAAAAAAATCAAAATTTTAAATAAAAATAAAAGATAAAAGAAAAATGAAAAGAAAAATTAAGAGGTAAAATTTAGAATTATGAATTAAAAATGTAAAAAGCAAAAATAAAAGGGGTTTAATTCATAATTGTTAAAAGTAACATCGTTGGGGGGGGGAAAAAAGAAAAAATAACATGGCAGATTAAATAAATTGCAAACATTGTGTCTGCTTTATTTTTAATAAAATCCTTTCATACTCACAGATAATCTTTCACATATTATAATTGAAAGATTCAAGAAATGAGCTGTAACTTTGACAGATGATTTTATTATTCATTTCTCAATGTTCCCAAGTACTTTCAATCTCCTTCCAAGATCATCTTCAGGGGTGTGAAATGTGGTAAGAAAAAAATAACCACAAAACTGATTTGCTAAAATTATAGTAAATATTTTTCTTACTTCAAATATAACGGTTGACAAACTGCTTAGCATTCATTCGAACATGAAAATTATCTAAAATGGAATTTTCTTTTATGTTGTAATTTCATGGTCCTACACATGTTAAAGCGTGAAAAAACTGTTTCTCCTATAAACATTTTAGAACATTACTAGTGTTCATAGCTAATTCTATTAATTAATAGCATAAGTTTTTTAATGAATATTGCCTAAAGGATCTGTAGTTTGCTGTTGTTTTCTTGGTGTAGGATAGTCGTGTTATCGATCATTTTTTTTTTTTATATTGTGAATGTAGACAGAAATGTTGGTGTAGATGTCTAGAAATGGATGAATGGTCAGATATGTGTAATGTAAGACATCTTGTTAATGTAGTTGTTGTAAATCCAACAAATTTGGTTCTTCTCGGTGATAAAGTCTTCAAAGAACATTTGAATTGATATATAATGTTGGTTTTACGTAATACATCAGTTGGTGGGGAAGAGTTATTACAGATAATTAAATTAGTAGTATTGTAATTTTTATAATATTATTAATTTTATTTATTTGTTTGGATCAACGGGCAATATATTAGTTCAAATGTATTTTGGGAAGTCATTATTAACTATCAAGTCAGCTCAATATTTTTTAGTTCAGAATAAAATATCTTTTGTGGAGGAGTTGATTTGTGCTCAGTTAATTAAATTGTGTATAAGTGCAAATTTTGTAGTAGTTAAGGCATTCACTCACAGTTGAGAGTGCAAGAGTTTTTGCTGGTTGGTTTTCTATATGATGAGGTAGTAAATGTGTTATTGTTTGTGCCTATTAAAATGTCAAGGAAAGGGATTTTGTTATCATTGTTAAGTTCATATGTAAACTTGAGGACAGATGTTTTGAAAGTTTTTTTTAGTTCTATTATTTCTTCTATATTATTAACTGATATAAGAATATGATCAACATATCGTACGTAGATGGAGGGTTTTTTTAGTGGAGCTAAATATATTATTTTCTAGGTTGGCCATGTAGAAATTGCTGAAGGTTGGACCCAGAACTGAGCCCATTGAAACACTGTCCCATTGCACATATATATTATTTCTGTGATCATAGACTGGGACTTCGATGGTACAGGTTAAAAGTAGTTTTTTTTTTTAGTATTTTAGGTTTAATTTTCAGTGGGGTCAAAGAATTATTATTATTTTTTATCATAATGTCAATGGTTTCTCTAACAGAAACATTAGTGAACAGATTTTCAGCATTAAGTGATGCTATGGTTCCATTATTAGGTTTTTCAATTTTTAATATTTGTTTAACTTCAAGAGATGATTTAATGTTGTATTTGTTAGGTATGTATGGTGTAATTAATTGATTAAGCGTTTTAGTTAGTTGGTATATATAATTATAATACGCAAAAGATTATCCGTGTGTATGAATGGATTTTATTAAAAATAAGCAGACACAATGTTTGCAATTTATTTAATCTGACATATGCTCTCACAACCTGAAAGAATGGTAGACTTTGAAAAACATTAGTTACTCTAGCATCTACGCATCGTTCATTCAGCTATTGAGCATGTATAATGATAATATACACGCTAAAAAGTCTGCCTCCTTCTACCGAGCGCCCGTAGCTCAGAGGTAGAATTGCCGACTGACGCCAATTTGGTTGGGTTTCAATCCTGGGTAAAAGGCAATCGGCTGTCTAACTGTACTGATGAGCTGTGATACAGCAAAACAGATCTGTTTGCGGATGACTATATAAATAAAAATCAATGTTATAGAGAAGAAAACTTTAAAAACAGTTTCCACTTCTGCGATATATGCGTGACTCTTCAGAAATTAATTGAGTTCTTTTGGTGATTGGCATGTGTATACACTGCTTATATACAACACATTAAAATTTCCCTTCTCTGATTCCATGCACCTATGGCTTGGGGATAGTGACTCCGACTGACACCAAAACGGTCAAGTTTTGATCCCAGCCAAGAGCAAGTGGATGCGTCTAGCCACACTGATGAGCTGTGATACAGCAAAACAGGCTTGTATATGGATGACTAATATATATATATATATATATATATAGTTATGTATCAATTGTACATTGCGACACAAAAACTTCTGTTTCGGGATCAATTCTCTTCATCAGGCAATGTTGATGTAGTTGTGCAGATGATTTACATTTAAATGACAAAACCTTTGGTTTGCTGTGAATGTATGTGGGTGTTTTTTGTGGCTAATCAGAATGGAAATTCACTTTAAGATTTGACCCGAAAGAACACACACTAACCAACATTTTTTCTTTTTTCCTTCTTCCTTTTTCCCCTTCATCCTACTTTTCCCTTGTTTCTTTTCCCTCCTTAATGGTTAACCTGCCATTATTCTGATCTTATCATTTTCCCTTCTTTCCCTTCAGTTTTATTGCCTTTGATGTGATATTTCCATTAAGTCAATCAATTAAGTGCCATACGTGATACACACTTGGGTGATCATGTCTCGAAAGTGACATGACTGACTAGGCAGAAGATTATCCCGCAGTAGGTTGCCATTGCTTTCTGCGATAGACTGGTTGCCAACCAAGGCTATAGAACCCAATCTGTCCTGTTATTTGACCTATAACTGGAAGGAAGAGAGATGGATTAATACCTTTCCCAAGGGTATTTATTCTCCCATTAAGTACCAATCCTATATTCTTTTACTTACTTATCATTTTTGGTCTATCTATTTATTTGTTGTAAAGGTTTTTTTATAAAAAGGGATGATTTATTTTAAGAAAAATATATTCTATGTTCCAATTTATTTTTCTCTAGTTCATCAGTGATAGATAGAGATAGATAGATAGATAGATAGATAGATAGATAGATAGATAGATAGATAGATAGATAGATAGATAGATAGATAGATAGATAGATAGATAGATAGATAGATAGATAGATAGATAGATAGATAGATAGATAGATAGATAGATAGATAGATAGATAGATAGATAGATAGATAGATAGATAGATAGATAGATAGATAGATAGATAGATAGATAGATAGATAGATAGATAGATAGATAGATAGATAGATAGATAGAGATAGATAGATAGATAGATAGATAGATAGATAGATAGATAGATAGATAGATAGATAGATAGATAGATAGATAGATAGATAGATAGATAGATAGATAGATAGATAGATAGATAGATAGATAGATAGATAGATAGATAGATAGATAGATAGATAGATAGATAGATAGATAGATAGATAGATAGATAGATAGATAGATAGAGATAGATAGATAGATAGATAGATAGATAGATAGATAGATAGATAGATAGAGATAGATAGATAGATAGAGATAGAGATAGATAGATAGAGATAGATAGATAGATAGATAGATAGATAGATAGATAGATAGATAGAGATAGATAGATAGAGATAGATAGATAGATAGATAGATAGATAGATAGATAGATAGATAGATAGATAGATAGATAGATAGATAGATAGATAGATAGATAGATAGATAGATAGATAGATAGATAGATAGATAGATAGATAGATAGATAGATAGATAGATAGATAGATAGATAGATAGATAGATAGATAGATAGATAGATAGATAGATAGATAGATAGATAGATAGATAGATAGAT
Source organism: Ascarosepion bandense (assembly GCA_037127315.1). Classification (NCBI taxonomy): domain Eukaryota; kingdom Metazoa; phylum Mollusca; class Cephalopoda; order Sepiida; family Sepiidae; genus Ascarosepion; species Ascarosepion bandense. Next base: position 58,045 of record JBBBDQ010002567.1, on the reverse strand, counting down.
AGATAGATAGATAGATAGATAGATAGATAGATAGATAGATAGATAGATAGATAGATAGATAGATAGATAGATAGATAGAGATAGATAGATAGATAGATAGATAGATAGATAGATAGAGATAGATAGATAGATAGATAGATAGATAGAGATAGATAGATACTTACAAGGTAAGGAATTTTCACATTGCTGTCAAAATTTTTATCCAGAAATTCAAGAACTTTATCACGGGGTAATGATTCCACTTCTGGTAAATCTTCAGTGAATATCTGAAATAAACAATACATCTTATTTTATAACACTGATATGTGCATTTTATATTTGATATAAACAACACTCGTAATAATGCTATTATTATTTTTGCTACCATAACACCCAAATAACCAAAGAAACATGACACAATGCAATTAAAATGCTCTCACTTGGAAAATAAAGCAATTTCCAGTCTAATCAGGCCACAACTATTCAAGTAATTTTTAATATTGTATAAATTTTCAGACAGCATTTCCAAACCAAACACCCACATGGCAAGTAGAGGCGACAGGATACCAGTCATCGTCCTAATGTGCTCCCAAACTGGCACCAGTTCGCTACAAACACTACAACAAATGCCTCCTGCTTTCCAATTTGTTGAAATTCCTCCACTATAGTTCCTGTTTTTAAGAACTCTAGAGAACCCACAAATTATTGCTTCATTAGTCTTACCACTTTTTGGTAAAGTATTTGAGGCTCTAATCAATGTTGAAGTGGTTAAACATCTTACTACTCACAGGATCCTCTCGAACAAACAATATGGCTTCCATTTTTCCAAGTCTGCCATCACTCAATGTGTATATCAAGCTCTTATATGGCAAAGCCCAAGCTATGGTTCTTGATATTTCAAAGTAATTTGACAGAGTGTGGCATGTCAGTCTTCTATGCAAGCTTCAGGACTACGGTATTACAGAACAATTTTAATCTAATCATTTCTATAAAATCATGAAATGAAAGTTGTTTTGAACAGGTTCACTTCCTGATCCTTTCACAGGAAGGTGGGTGTCCTCTAAGGCTCTATCCCAAGACCTACACTGTTTCTGATCTGCATTAATGATCTTTCTGATATCATCAGTTCCCAAGTAGGTATTTATTTACTACCATTTATTCCTGACTCAATAGTAAATACATCAGATTTAAAGTAAATCTAGCTGCTGCTCTTTTAAAAAAAAATCTAATCAGTGGTTAACTGGAGCAGGAAATGGCTTGTATATTTTAATGCCTCCAGAACAAAACTTCTCTCATTTAACCACCAGAGAGAAACTTTCCTGCCTGACATCAGCATGGCTAATGCTAGCCTCCTGGATAACAACACACTATGTTTTATACAAAATACAATTTGCCAGACCTTCATCAGAATAAAAAAAAAAAAAAAAAAAAAATGAGTAACACAATCAAAATGATAGCTTCTTAATTAAAAATACAGGATTACCTATAAGTGCCTGGAGACCATTGATTTGGGGGTGATTTCACTGAAGCACATGAAGTTTCTGAACCACCATTGAAGCTACCAAAAGTGGAAATGAAGGGGCATGAAATGGTATCGAGTTAGAGGAAAGAGGAGAATCAGAGTCTGACCCAGTCTAATTCAAATACTGAAAGGGTATTTGATGTTCAAAGACATAGAACCCTTCCCATATACCCACCCATTATCCCCGGTTATAAAACATCACTGATGACACCTACCAGCATAATGGAAAAAAAGTATTTTGCGAAATATTTATATATTGCATGCATACACACCCCCCAAAAAAGTGGGGGTACTAAAAAGTTCTCAAGAACATCACAAAATCTAAAATTCATAAACATCAATAACTTATCAGCCCCTCTTTTTAGTGGATTTTAAATAAGGCGAAATATCATGAACTAAAAATGCAGCATCTATTCAAATACGGGTATCTACTAAAAATAACGCCTGAAGTGATAGAAATATGTAAAATCAAAAATTCATTAATTCTTTAGAGATTGCTTTGTTTACGTTTCAAATAGAAAATTAAGCAGACATGCCTTTCAAGAAAATCTGAACAAGTGAATGTACTTTAAAGGCAACAAGAACTTTGCTTGATTGTGAAGTTCTTCATAGCCAAACAGTCAAAGCACATCAAATTAAATAGTGGTTTCTTCTGCAAAGAGGGATGCAAGTTCAAATCCTGCTAGAGGACACATTTTCTTCAATAAGCTTTTTCGAGTATGTAGGCCAGTAGACAATATAAATATCATTTAAAATAAAGTGTCTACTCAAATATGGATAGACACTAAAAATAATGGTTGAAGTGATAAAAATATTGAACTTAAAAATGAAATCAATTCCTTATATATATATATATATATATATACTAGCAGTATAGCCTGGCGTTGCTCAGGTGTAATGAAAGCATTAAAACTAATCCATGGTCCTGGAGCTCAGACTCTTTGGACGTTGACACAAAAGACTAAAAAGCAATAGTTGTTTCCAGTTAAAGTGAAACCGTAGACTGAAAGAAAAATGAATGGATGTAAGTCAAATTTTGATTTCCTGGTATCGATATCAAATTTTCTGCACTATTGTAAGAATTGCAACCTTGAAACTTCTGAATATCGTTTCTTATGCCTTTGTCTATGAGTGTATCGAATTTGATTAAAATCGAACCACCCCTTCTATAACCCGATTTTTTTTCGAATATCGATTTTCCATATTTATCGGGCTACCTCGATACAAAACCTAGCTAAGAACACCCACAGACGCTTATAGTACAACTGTGTAAATTTTCAAGAAAATCGGTTCAGCCATTTCGAAGTCTATAGTTAACGGACACACACAGAGACAAAGTTCTATTTATAAATAAGTTTTTATATATATATATATATATATATATATATATAAAAATCCCAAAAAGAAAGAGTATATAGGTAAAATTCCAAAAAACATATCCTATTGATATTAATTTTATCAATATTAAAAATGATCCAGGTAGAGTGCTCGATGTAAATAGTATTATCTATTTACAGAGCCAAATATGTATGTTAGATCAATAAATTTCAAAATTTACATTCCGTTGAATAGCTGTTTCAGCATAAAAAATTCTCGCTTCATCGGCAACAATCCAAAAGTAAAATTTATTAATTCAAATATGGTACAAAAATTCACATACCAGAAGGAACCCAAAAAACATATCCATACACAGGAAGTTAAAGGGGGGGGGGGGGGCTTAAGAAAGAAAACTAATTTAAAATTTGTCATCCAGACATAAGAAAAAAAGGGCCAGAAACAGAGATTCATGACTCGATATTAGAAGAAAAATAATATCGAGTCATGAATTTCTGTCCCTTTTTTTAATGTCTAGACAACAAATTTTAAATAAGTGTTTTTCTTTCTTAATCCTCACTCCCATTTTTAACTTCCTGTGTATGGATAGGTTTTGAGCTCCTTCTAGTATGTGACTTTTTGTACTATACTTGAATTAATAAATTTTTGTTTTTGATTGTTGCTGAAGAAGCGATAATTTTCTCGCTGAAATAGCTATTTAATGTATGTAGATTTGGAATTTAAAATATATATATATATATATATATATATATATTAGTCATCCACAGACAGATCTGTTTCGCCATATCACAGCTCATCAGTACGGTTAGACCGATTGCTTATTTACCCAGGATTGAAACCCGACCGAAATGGTGTCAGTCGGCGACTCTACCTGGGCTATGGGCGTTCAGTGGAAGTAGGCAGACTTTTCGCGTGGATATTGTCATTATACCCAGCCAATAGCCAGAGTGCTCTTATTCATTAGTGAATGAGCGATATGTACATGCCAGAGTAGCTACTGTTTTTCAAAGTCTACCATTCTTCCAGAGTGCTCAATCAGGGTTTGAGAGCATGTGTGTGTGTGTGTGTATATATATATATATATATATATATAAATAAATATCCACTACAAAGGTACCACCTGATGAGACATTGAAGTTTCAATGTTAAAACAAATGTACCTTTGTAGTGGATATATAAAAAAAAATTATGTACATGTTCTAAAATATAATTTATAATAAATATTCACAGCTCTATATATTATATATCGAGCACTGTTTTAAATTAATGTTTTGGATGTTGTAAAAGTTCTTTCTTCGTTCTGTATTCACTCGGAGATATAGATATATATATATATATATATATATATATACACACACACACACACACAAACTTTTTGCTCATGATTAAATTAAATCAGTACTCAGTTGCATCAGAAAGTGTTCAATACATTTATATTGTAGAGCTTTTGTATATTTTTTTTCATTTGGAAACAAATTATTTCTGCTACCTAGGTTTCAACCTTTCAGTATCTTCAGGCAATTTATAACTGATTTTCCAATATTTTTCAAACATACAAACAGGAATTTTTTACAAACACACGACTGGAATTTCTAAACAACCAAAAATTTTCAAAATTGGGTAGGAGTTACATAAGGATCTTAAAAACTTTCATTCGGGTTTGTATGATCTTAAGAGGTATTTTTGGGTGTTTGTTAAATCTGGATATTACTTCTGATCTTTCATTTAGTAATTTTTTTTGTTCTGGAAACAACAAAATGGCTAACTTTTCTTCTTGGCACTGTATATAAGTCATGGTAAATTAGATAGAAATTGATAATTTCAACTCACTCTAAGTCCATCAATAGGATCTTTGTGAATTACATTTTCAGCATATTCAAAGATTACGTTTACATAGTTTGGACCTGAAAGAAAAGATTGAAAACAACTGCTTTAAATAAAATTTTTATTGCATATTAAAAAAAAATGAACTGAGAAAAATATATATTAAATCTGTTATGGTGAAACACATCTATTCCTCAGATAATGTACTCTCCCTCCTATATCAATAAGAGTTAACAGGAAGTTAACTCGGGAAGTTCATAGGAGTTCTTAGACGTTCTAAAGAGTTCTTTAGAGTTCTATTGGAGTTCAGTAGAACTACTAGGCAATTGATATGAGTCGGCAGTTAGCTGAATACTAAGGAGTCAGCTTACAGTGAAAGATTACCAAGTTCCTAACATTTAGGGTGCGCTAAGTCAATTAGCAACTGACATAGCACAATTATAACTTTTAGTGCGAAAACTACTCCACAACAAAATCCGTCAAAATTCTTAAATAAGGAACAAATAGAAAAAGGATTATAAATTTAACAGATTTTGCTTTTATTTTTAGCTTCTTCAGAAATGTTTGGGATTTCCTATTTTTTATGGTTTATCAGCCTTTTGCAGGTTATTTAAAGCCTAAAAGTATTTTTAGATTGTACGAATTTTGAGGAGAGATAATGATTTTTCTCAGTGTTTTTATCAAATATTGTGTTATAAATTCTCAAAAAACCATCAATCCGAGATGAAATATTTGGATCAGTTTAGTTCAGATGATCCAAAAATATTTGACGGGTACAGACAATTAAGGACATACTGTATTGAAATTTGGTGAAGATTAAACTCACAACAATGCTAATGATTGATTGGTTTTTCTATGGTTTATCAACATTTTGCAGGTTATTTAAAGCCAAAAAATATTTTTTAGGTTGTGAAAATTTTTTTGTGATGCAGGGAATAATGATTTAATGATACAAATCTTACTCAGTAGGATGTGCATTGTGGTGCAGTGTAAAAAAAAGAAAAAAACTTCCCAAAAAGGCGGGGACAGGGTCCCCCACCAAAAAAAATAAAAAAAATAAAAAAATGAAAATGGTGTCAGTCAGTTAGTCAGTTAAGTGCCATACGTGATACACGCTTGGGCGATCATGTCTCGAAAGAGACATGACTGACTGGGCAGAAGATTATCCCGCAGTAGTTTGCCATTGCTTTCTGCAGTAGACTGGTTGCCGACCAAGGCTATAGAACCCAATCTCTCCTGCTATTTAACCCAAAACTGGAAGGAAGAGATGGATTAATACCTTTCCCAAGGGTATTTGCGCGTAAGTGAATACAATGGATTCAACTGGAATTCGAACTCGGCTACCCCGTTTCTCGTTCCGAGCCGATATACACTGTACCACAACGCACAAATGGTGTACCCCTCCCAAAAAAAAGAAAAAAAGAGAAACGGCGTCCAAAGAAAAAGAAAAAAATAAAAATGGGAGAAAAGAGAAATTGGAAAAAAAAAAAAAAAATAAGGAAGAAACAGCTTTTTACAATGATTATTTGATATACCTAGTAATGCCAGTTGACCTTGATAATAAAAGATAAATTAATCCTTACCCAAATGTTGAAGATATTCTATGATTCGTTCCAGGCCATAAAGAGTGGATGATGGTCGAGTGGCTTGATTCATTAATAACCCCAAAGCTGTATTTAAAAAAAAAAAAAAAAAAAAAAAAAAGTAAATGATAAACAGAAGAAAATATTCATCGCATTAAAAATGTAATTCATTCCCATAAAATACCTTTACTGGATGAGATGAGTGGGAGAATATATTTTACAAACTATCAGACAACTGGTACATCAGTCAGTCAGTTAAGTGCCATACGTGATACACACTTGGGCGATCATGTCTCGAAAGAGACATGACTGACTGGGCAGAAGATTATCCCGCAGTAGGTTGCCATTGCTTTCTGCGGTAGATTGGTTGCCAGCCAAGTCTATAGAACCCAATCTGTCCTGTTATTTAACCCATAACTGGAAGGAAGAGACGGATTAATACCTTTCCCAAGGGTATTTGTGCGTAAGTGAATGCAATGAATTCAACTGGAATTTGAACTCGGCTCCCCGATTTTTTGTTCCGAGCTGATATCCACAGCACCACAATGCACATCCTGGTACATAACTGACAAAAATGGAAAAAAAAAATTCTACACGATGTGTTTCATCCTTCAGAAAGACTTCTTCAGACTAATATTTGTCTATATTTCTGAGATGACGTATTCACATTTTTTGGACTGTTGTCCTCATCTTTATCATCATATTCATGATGTTTCAGTTGCTAGATGCTCTGACCTTCTTCAGGTGACTGGAATTTTTAAGTGAACCCTTTATTTTGATAACTGGGGTAGATTGTTCTGGTTTTGTGAGTCATGCCACTTCTGGGTGTCTTGCTTATCTCCATATCTTCTTCAGAGTAAATTATGTTTTTAAAGATGGAATCGTATGTGGAGGGAGGGAACAGAAATATGTCAGTTACTGAAAGAAATGCTGAAGATGCAAAGACGGATGCTTACCTTTAAATTTCTGCTATCTGATTTCTAAAAGTGTGAATCAATTATTAAGAGCTTGAGTTTTGTTTAACTGCATATCAACCTCTGTGGGTTATTTAATGCCAAAAAAGTTGGGGTTTTAAGACTTTTTTTTTTAATGTTCGGTTATAGTGAGAAGGTTGATTTAGTCAGATTTTAAATTTTTTTTGTTTTTATTCTTTTTTTATTTTAAAAAACTGAAAATGTCTTCTAGTTTTGTATTCAAAAATGTTTTGCTGAGTATAATTTTTTCCTTCAAAAATGTGTTATGGTAATAATTTTTTCTTCAAAAATGTATTGTTGGTAATATTTTTCCCTCAAAAATGTATTGTTGGTAATATTTTTCCCTCAAAAATGTATATTTTTATATAAAAGTCCATTTTTATATATATATATTTCTATAAAAGTGTATTTTTATACTTTCATAGTGCTTTGACCCTCATTTGGGGGTTAACTGTTTACCCATAGCTGGGACCCTAACAGGTGCTACCACTCTGGGTCAGGATGAACCTGGGAACAACAACAATTAAGAGGTGGTTCCATGCTCCTCACGACCTCCCAATCTTGCTGCCAGATGCCCAGGACCCTCAATTATTAAGATCAGCAAGATTGCGCTTCTAAACCCACCAGACACTAGAAATCTAAAGCAAAAAACCCACCCATGCATCTTCAAAATTTCTTTCGATGTGTAACTAACAATTCTTAGTTATTGTAAAGATATTTGGTTAGAAGATGTTTACGCATCAAAAAAGCCTGCTTGTGATCTTTATTTACCATCAATAGAGTTGGATGGTGAGAGTTCCTTGTTGGGAATCTGTCTCTTTTCTGTTGGGTCAACTGGATGCCATTTCATTGAACAGTGGAAGACAATAGCTTTTACTTCTTTGGCATATGGCCCACTTCTTGTCTCAATGCTAAAAGCAATAGCACTCTTGAGGAATTCTATGTTTCTGCTGTTGGAAAAATTGAAGGAGATACAGGTAGCACTAAAAGACAGCTCTAGATTCAGTGTCACAATAATGAATTGCATGATAGCTTTGCAGAATTTTTATTTTTTTTTTTGGTGGCGGGGGGGGGGGGGTTACTTAAAGGTTTTATTAATCCAAACACTTGTGTCATCTGACAAAGTCTTCCTGTCTTTTACCTAACTTTGGCCAACTTGTTTACTTAGCTTAATATCTATTGTTTGGATTTAATGTAGATGACCTCCAATATCTGAAGATTCTTTTTACTGTGTGTATGAGTGAGGATTATTGTATTGTTGACTAAAATCTGTCTGATATTACCTACATGGTTATGTTTTTCTGAGAAATGTTTAATTGTACTCTGATCAGATATTGACAGTACATGTTTAGAAAATTATCTGCTGCCTCAATACTATATATATATATATATATATATATATATATATATATATGTGTGTGTGTGACAAGAATTAATAAATATAAAGGGTACACAGATGTATTATAATATTCAGGTGTTAATAAAACAATGCTCAATGTAGTATGAACAGAGCTATTATATATATATATATATATAAAAACACAGTGATGATCCACGTATACTGTCTTAATGTGTATAGGAAAAACTACTAAAATGTAAGTTTAAAAATGTATTTTTAAAAATACATTTTTAAACTTACAACTTTTTAGTAGTTTTTCCTATATATATATATATATATTTAAAGTACGTATATTTTGGCAGCATCTTTTCATAAAACATATTGTATTAAACAATAAAGACAACTTAGTCTTGCAGATTTTGTATAAATATAATTTGTAAATAAAAAGCCTCATTAGAAAATATGAGAAAATACAAGAAAATCTGCAGAACTAAGCTGTCTATCATTAAATACGTTTTTGAAATATATATATATTCATAATAAATTATAGTTCAGAACATGTACAAATTATATTCTAAACTATAATTTATTATAAATATTCATAGCTCTATTATATCGAGTACTGTTTTAAATAATTATTTTGAATGTTGTCAATTTTTCTTCATTCCTTATTCACTTGGAGATTATATAGATATTTTAATGCAGATACTTTAATCCAAGCGAAAAAAGCAGGAAGGTAAATTCCAAAAACCCGATCCTAATTAATATTAAAAATTTTATTTTAATATTAAAAAATGATACAGGAAGAGAGCTCCATGGAATAAAATATTACAGAGCAAATATAAATTAAAAAAGGATTAATTCAATGATGTTGGATGATCATTTCGATATGAAAATCCCCACGGGGGATAACACATCACCTCAGCAACAGAAAAATCCTTTCATTTGAATTAATCCTTTTTTAATTTATATATATATATATATATATATATATATATATATATATATATATATATATTCTAAACATATCCTGTTAAATATAAAAGACAATGTCTTATGTTTAATCATGAGCTGTTCTAAACATTGTATTTTGGCTTTAATTTCAGGTGAAAATAAAGACAAAAATTCTCCAACATTTGGATAATTTTTTATTAAGTTGGTTCTAAGCTTTCGACTCACATGAGCCATCTTCAGAGAGGTTACAAGTTCAGATATTGGAGGCCATCTACATTAAATCCAAACAACCCACACTTAATAAAATCACGTTTAAATCTGGTCATAACACATTACATTGCATTTAAATATATGGTTCTGTTATCATTTCAAGCTATCACATCAAATCACTTAGTCAAATATTTTAAATTTACTTATAAAAGAAAAAGAGTTTATTTTTTCCTTTTCTTTTTCACTTTTGTTAAACGAAATACATGTTTTCAAACTATTTTTCTATTCTTAACTATTTTTTATTCTTAATCTATTATAATACATATTTTACAAATTCACCTTAATATACACCTAGTCATCATGTCACACACATATATATATATATATATTATATATAAAGTTCCATGTGTTATGCAATCATTAGGTGCATATTACAAACTTTGTAATAGGCATCTGATGTGTAATATATATAACTGACACTATAAAAAAAAAAAAAACTATAGCACATATCAACTCAACATTTAATCTCCTTCAAAATAGTCCCTTCTGAAGCTGCTCACTTTATCTACCACTATTTTTATTAATAGAAACCTTCCGATAAATTCCTTTTTTTCAGATCCCATTCTCTTGGATTTCCTCTACATCCTGAAGCCTTGGTTCTTTTAAGCAAGATTTGATTTTTGAGATCTGAATGATATGATGATTGTTGAACCTGGGGAATATTGTACTTCGGCAAAAACTGCTGCACAAACTATAATCACTGATGAAATCTCTGCAGTGTGATGAGACAAGTACACTACTCACTTTCCTTCCAAGCACCACTTCTATAAACAGAAGAAGTGAGCAAAAATCTTACAACTTAGTGTGTAGGCGGGTAAAAGTTCAAGGCCAATCTGCACCAAGTGGCTTCATAGAAACAGTCCTGATACTTTTTAACCAGACCTCATATTATACATTTTATAATGTATTTATGCATGTATTTTTTGGAATATAAACCTTTAGATTGAGTAGGTATTTATTTTATATATTGGGAGAACAAGAAATGCATAACAACATGAGTGTGTGTGTGTGTGTGTGTGTGTGTGTGTGTGTGTGTATACATAAAAACCAGGATGTTAAAAAGTGGGTGGGAGTGTAGGTATGAAATTTCTTGCCCAACCCAATTTTTCTGTGTTAATCAAATGTTAGAAAAAAAAGCATCACATTAATTCTAAGTAACTTTTTCCCCCACCTTTCGAGTGTAATCCTTTGCTTTGATATAAAATTATCAGTTCTGGAATTTTGTCTTTACTTTTCAATATGCGAGCACTGACTTCAATGTGGCACTGGTTGTCCGGTCGACGAAGGAATGATGCTACCAGAGCATCATTAGTCTGTGGAGAGATTTAAAACAGTAAATATTAAAACTGGATATTTCTCTTTCTGATAGGAGGGAAAGAGAGAAAAGAGAAGAGAGAGAGAGAGAGGAAAAGGAAAAAGAAGAAAAAAGAGGAAAGAAAAGGGAAAAAGAAGAAAAAAGAGGAAAAAATAAGAAAAAGCTACACATCACAAAAGTGGAAATTGTTTATTATTAAAGAAATTTTTTTTAGCTTTAACCAATAGGAAATAGATTTATCAGCTCTAAAACAGGTTAAGTTGCTTTTTGGTGATTTTTTTTTTTTTAAAAATCATTTCACCCCAATTAAGGAGAAAATATCACTGTAATACAGGATGTTACAGGGAGAGAAAGAGAACACTGAGAATAGGGAGGATTGTTGAAAGGACAAAAAAGGAACAGAGTTCAGGAAGACAGAATATGGCAGTTGATGTTGCATTTAAATTTTTGAAGATTTTAAATATCAGAAAAGCAAGAAATCGGAAGGAGGTTCCACAGGTGGGAAGTGCGATAAAAGAAACTGTCAGAGTAGAAGTGATGTTGCATTAAAAAAAAAAAAATTACAAAATTAATTTTTAAAAGCAATTAAAAACCCCAACCTACCTGACATTTTATGACTATTGTGGTTTTTTTCCACGTATTCATATTCCTTTTGAGCAGCATTGTTGAATTATTTGATATTTATCGATTATTGTCGAGCCCTTAGCTGTCAGTGAAGTTGTGACTGTTCGCCCCTTTTTGACAAAAAGAGCAAACTATCACTCGAGAACTTTAATCATCAACCTGACAAAGGCGTAGAGTGCCGAAAATTTGTTCAAACTATCATTCAAGAACTTTAGTCATCAACCTGACAAAGGCATAGAGTGCCAAAAATTTGTTCACAACTTCACTGACAGCTAAGGGCTCGACAATAATCGATAAAGAAAGAAATTATGGTTTTAGTTGCATCTACACCTAAGAAGATTGGGTCACTGGGCCAGGAAATTTGTCTCGTTAGAATCCATCTTGCACATTTATAAATTTACTATTCATCCATGCATTGAATATGGTTGTCATATCTGGTCGGATACTCCTGCTATTCATCGCAGCATTCTCAACAAAATCCAAAGGATAAAATAATAAAAATACTACTACTAATGATAATAATGTTATTCATTCTATCACAAAAGAAATTACAAAATTACTTATAAATATAATAATTATAAACAAATAAAAAAAAAATTCTTTTGTCTTCTTTTGTAATAGTAGTATTTTTACTATAATTATCATTATGTCTGACAGAAATTTTGTTTGATACATACATGTATATATAAATGCATATGTATGTAAATACACACACATATATATATATATATATATATATGTGTGTGTGCATGTGTCTGTGTATATATGTATGTATACATATATTTGTTATCTCTTTATTGTTTTATTTGTTATTTTTTATATTATTATTATTATTATCTATTATTAGTATTGCTAGTATTTTAGATATCTTTAAGATTGTATTTTAATAAATTATGTTTTCTTATTGGGAGTTATTTTAACAATAGTTAGAATAAATTACTACTAGTCGTTATAATGTAATTTATGTTAGGATGTATGATTTATTTTTCACCATAAATATTCCCTATAGTCGATATATTTTAATTTAAGGGTAAAAATCCCTTGTAAGGTTTCTAAGAATGAATTAATACATTGGTTTCGATCTAGCATTTTTTTTTTTTTTTTAATTATTTTAAAATCTGTTCTATGTGATTTCTCATTTTTTCTTTCCTTCTTTTTTGTGTATTTCCCCCTTCTGTTGAGTTTGTCAAATTTTTCTTGTTTCTATATTTATATTTTTTTAATTTTAGTATTTTTAATTATTTTAACAATATTTTTAAATTAGCATTAATGTTTAAAATAATAGTAATAGTAGTTATTTTTTCAAATTGTATTAAAATTATGATGTACAATTTATTTTGTACCGTAAATATTTCCCTGTGTATTTGAAATTAAATTTCATAGTTAAATTTTTCCATGTTTTTCTAAGTGAACAGTTAGGTGGTTTGAAAAGCTATTATGAGAAATGGTGTCAACATTTATTTCTGTGATATGTATGTCTCTTTGTCCTTTCTTTTTCTCTTCTTGCTTTCCATTCTGTTTCCTCTTTTTTCTTTTTCAACTTTTTTCTCTTCTTTACATTAAATCATCTATCATTTCTTTATCCTCGCTTTCCTCTTTCTTTGGGGTTAAATTTTCGTAAATGTTACAAGTATCTGTTCTAATATGGACATGTGAGAACTTATCAAAGATGCTTCCATCCAATGCAACCATATGAGGTAGGATAAAATAAAATAATTAAAAAAAACTAAAATCAAAATTCTGTTAAAAATTATTGTCTACCCATTTAAATAATATATGTTCCCACTATATAGCTTACCAAGACAAAATTAAAAAGTGACATGACTTGACACCAGGCTACTCTGCTTAATTTTGTGACCCAAACATGCAACTTCATTCTTATTTTTGATTGAACAATACTGACACACCTACAAGCATATTCTCCAACTATCACCACTTCATTTTCTAAATAATCATGAATTCATCTAAATAAATCATTTTCACCATTTATTATAAAATATCACCTGAAAAACAGTATTGTTCTGAAACAAATATTTTTGTGTAGTGATATGCTTTTATAAACCATTGTAATAACAAAATTTTTATATATATATATATATATATATATATATATATATACATACATACACACACAAAAGACAGACACGTTATTCTATGGTTAAGTGAAAGTGTGGGCCTATTTCAGGTGAACCATCTTCAGCTTCTGTCTACTATACAGAAGATTTTACATTAATTTTTTTACAGCTTCATGTAAAATCTTCTGTACAATAAAGACGTAAGTTAAAGATGGTTCACCTGAAATAGGCCTATACTTCCACTTAACCATGGAATAACATGTCTGTCTTATTTTTACATATATTTTCTCTATATGTATTTATATACATATATATTTAGTGCTCTCCTAGTAAGTTATCCTACCACTTTATATACAGGATACTCCTTTGGATTCTTCTATATCTACACCATATATGTGTATGTGTGTGCATACATATAATGGCTGGTCACTTGTATTCAAGGATACCTGTCTACCAAGGCATCTAGCTAATCCCCATTGTAGATGCCTGCTCAGGCACATTTGTTTGTTCAACAACCAGAGAGCCCACCTGTGGTTTATACTGCAACTATGCTGAGCGAGAGCATGTTATCTAGTATGAGCCCAGGACACTCAAACTCTCGGTCATGACGACTTGTGACTTTGAGCTAGCCCAACCATCAATGGTTCCTCAAAGAGAGCCGTCTACCCAACTTCACTCACAAGGCTTGGATCAACCCATGGTATGGTTTTCAGGCACTTTCCAAAAGTGCTGCACACTAGAATTGCCTTCTCTAGATAATATCAAGAAGTCACCTTCTTGAGAAATCAGCCATGGTGAAATTCGAACCCAGGCTTCATGGTCAAAAAGTGAATGTTCTAACCCTTCAGCCATGCGACCATACATACATTCACACGCATACACTGGTAGTCTGTAGCATGGAGAAAAAGATTGATAAATTTTTATGTGTTAATAAAATCAATGACACATTTTGTCATTTAGCGATTCCTCAGACAAAAGTGATGTTTGTTGATGCAAATACACATGCACAAAAAAAAAAGGGGGGGGGGGATGCTGAAATTCTAAGCTTTTAACTTTTTTAAACATACGCCTAGTCAATTACAATTATTTTTTTTTGTTTTTATCACTTTTGTTATTTAATTATTCAACAGTAATAATAGATCTGCCAAGAATGGCAAAATCCTATAAGAACATCAACAAGTCTATAGAATAAAAGTAAAACTATCAGTGACCTCAACTTTTTTAAAATCATTTCACCACAGGCAATAAAGCCACTAAGACAAAGGATTAATGAGTGTGAAAGAATTTAAGAAAAAAGGAAAACATTAAGGAGAGAGAACAATAAAAGAACTGAAATTAAAACAAAAACGATATATATATATATATAAAGCTTAGAAATTATGATTAAATCTTCTACCGGTCATAAAGTGGGGGATCGATTTTCTATTGTTATGAAGTAATAAACTGATCCCCCACAAATTAATACTTAATAATTCATCTCTTTTCCCTCTGGCTATGAGTCAAATAAGAAGACAGATTGGGTTCTGTAGCCTTGGTCGGCAACCAGTCTACCATAGAAATCAATGGCAACCTACTGCGGGATAATCTTCTGCTCAGTCAGTCATGTCTCTTTCAAGACATGATCGCCCAAAGCATGTATCACATATAGCACTTAACTGACTGATATCAACAGACTATCTCTATCTCCACTTGTTTAGGTCAATAAAATTAATAAAAAATTACCCAAATGTTGGAGGGTTTTTGTCTTTATTTTCAACTGAAATTAAAGCCAAAATACAACGTTTAGAACGGCTCATGATTAAACATAATAGATATTCATTGTCTCATATTTAATAGTATATGTTTAGAAAATATATATACACATACTTAAATATAAGAGACAATGAATGTTTTATGTTTAATCATAAGCCGTTCTAAACATTGTATTTTGGCTTTAATTTAATAAAAGACAAAAATTCTCCAACATTCAGATATTTTTTTTATTATGCTGGTTCTAAGCTTTCGGCTCACATGAGCTGTCTTCAGAGAGGTAAAAATAATCTTCAGATAGTGAAGGCCATCTACATTAAAACAAAACAAACCACACTTAATAAAATCAAGTTTAAATGTGATCATAACACATTACATTGCATTTAAATATATGGTTCTGTTAATATTTCGAGCTCTCACATGTTGACGTCATAGAACCACATTACAAATTTACAAACTGCGTTTTCTATTTGGTAACTTATCGTTGCTTAGCAAAGTTTTATGTCAACACAAGATAAAATCATCTTTGATGGTGAATTTTTTCATGTTAACATCCTTGTAACCTCTCTGAAGATGGCTCATTTGAGCCGAAAGCTTAGAACCAGCATAATAAAAAAAATATCCAAATGTTGGAGAATTTTTGTCTTTATTTTCGCCTGAAATTAAAGTCAAAATATGATGTTTAGAATGGCTCATGATTAAACATAATAGACATTCATTGTCTGTTATATGCTTAGAAAATTATATATATATATATATATATATATATATATATATATCCATGTGAGCCAAAAGCTTAGAACCAACTTAATAAAAAATTATCCAAATGTTGGAGAATTTTTGTCTATTTTCATCTGAAATTAAAGCCAAAATATGATGTTTAGAATGGCTCATGATTAAACATAATAGACATTCATTGTCTCTTATATTTAAAAGTTTAAAAAATTATCTGCTGCTTCGATATACTATATATATATATATATATATATATATATATATATAGAGAGAGAGAGAGAGAGAGAGATATAGAAGTTTGTTACTTAACTGAGCAGAGTCATGTTGACTTCAAAGTTTCATGAAGGCATTATATATTTTTCACTGCTGAAGAAACCCTAAAGAGTAAAGACATCTCAATAATGCCTTAACGAAACTTTGAAGTCGACATGACTGCTCAGTTAAGAGAAAAAAAAACACTGCATTAATTCTATTAATGCTTTACCTCCATCTTGATATCAAGCACTTTATGACAAAAGACCTGCTTACCAAAAATACTTTTCTACAAGTAAAACACCGAAAAAACAAATCTTGGCACTAAGCATCATCACAATTTAATATATATATATATATATATATAAATAAAAAGAAAAAGAATGAAACAAATTTCAGAAAAGGACATTCAAAGATATTTTTCCTGCTGAATTTCCTTGTGAAGCCAATTCATGAACATTTTATTTTTGCAAATAGTTGCGATACATGAGGCTGAATCCTCATTTTACAACACAGATGAGATGGAAAAGTTTCAATTCAAACTAGTTTTCATAATACCATTTCAGATGTTTTATTTATAATATGAGAACAAACAAGTTCTTATTTCCACCAGGTGATGCTATGCCTACCACAGTGAAGATCATCCTGGAATGAAGAAATAATATGAAGAAATTTGTGATATTTTTCCAAGTCCTGGTTTTTTGTAAGATTTAGATGTATTGCTAGTGTATTTAAAAAAAAAAAAAAAAATACCTGGTAATATTTTCTTCTCCCTAAATGTACTGCCGGTAATATTTTCTTCTCCCTAAATGTACTGCCGGTAATATTTTCTTCTCCCTAAATGTACTGCCGGTAATATTTTCTTCCCCCTCCCTAAATGTACTGCCGGTAATATTTTCTTCTCCCTAAATGTACTGCCGGTAATATTTTCTTCTCCCTAAATGTACTGCCGGTAATATTTTCTTCTCCCTAAATGTACTGCCGGTAATATTTTCTTCTCCCTAAATGTACTGCCGGTAATATTTTCTTCTCCCTAAATGTACTGCCGGTAATATTTTCTTCTCCCTAAATGTACTGCCGGTAATATTTTCTTCTCCCTAAATGTACTGCCGGTAATATTTTCTTCTCCCTAAATGTACTGCCGGTAATATTTTCTTCTCCCTAAATGTACTGCCGGTAATATTTTCTTCTTCCAAAAGAAAGTGTTGCTGAAATTTTTACTATAAAAGTTTATTTTCATACTTTCGTAATGTTTTGACCGCAATTTGGGGGTAACTTTTTCCCCATAGCTGAGACCATATCAGGTACTACCACCCTGGGTCAGGGAACAACAGCAGTTAAGAGGTAGCTCTACAATCCTCAAAATCCCCCCAATCAGAGATCTTGCTGCCAAATGCAGTTTATCGTCATACCCAGGATGGACGGAGAGATGTTTAAAAGGGACAGCTGCAAGTAAGGACTTGAAAAATCGAAAACAACAAAAGCAAGTGACTTACTTACCTCAATGTAACATTTAAGCAAAGTGGTATCAATAATCTGTGCAATTTGCTGTTTAGATGTAATCGTTCGATTCATGTCTCCAATGGCACTTGTTGTGATTTCATTTCCTGAATGATTTTTTATACGATAACCCTTCTGGAAAAAACGAACAAACTAAATATTACAACAACAATATAAAAACTGGAAAAATAAAGATATTAACAGTAAATTGTGAAAAACACCTCAAGAGGGAACAGAAATTTGCCAGTGAAATTCTAGACTCAGGATGCTGAAGTTAACACCAATCAGCTAAGTGACAAGCTTTTATTTTTATTAATTGTGTGTGTGTGTGTGTGTGTGTGTAAATTTTCAATTATAAAGCCGTCAACTTTCAGACAATCACGTCTGCTATGAAAGATCAATCCAGAAAATGATTAACAATATTTTCCCTCCTAAAAATATTTAAAAAATATTTAAAAAATATTTAAAAATATTTAAAAATATTAAATATTAAAAAATATTTTAAAATATTTAAATATTTAAAAATATTTAAATATTTAAAAATATTAAATATTAAATATTTAAATGTTTAAAAATTGTGAAAAAAAAAAAAAAATTAACCAATAAACTTCTGAGTTAAATTTTACTTTTAGCTTCCTGGAGCTCATATTCTGTCATAAATAAATCCATAAAGTCAGTTTTTCAGTGAACTTTTCACCAGAGTTGCCGCTGTGTGCAAACAGATTACTCACATTTTTTGTGTAATTACTCAACCTTATAAATATTTAGTAACTTCATGTAATAGCCTTACAATTTTCAAGTAAATTAAGTAACATAGAAAATGATACAGAGTTATGCAAAAAAAATATTAATTGTAGTAATAACACAGCTCTAATTTGCTAACTGCTGGAAAAATTACACGCTTACATAAAACAACATAAATGCGTGACTCATTAAGTAGGCGCATTCTGTTTTTTTTATCATACCAATGTGATTATTTCTGTAATGTTAAACAAAATATATTTTGAGGCTTTGTTTGGCAAGGATCTTAATTTGTCTTTTTTTTTTTTTCAACTTGAAAGAAAAAATATTCAATAAAAGAATTGGCAGACCTGAAAGAGACTACCACCACCTTTAAATTTGTTGTTTTTTATATTTTTTTTTTTTTTTTTTTACTTTCTCAGTGCAATCATATCTATTACACCATACACTTTCCGATTGACAAAAATAATTTGGAAAAATTTCAATATTTCAACAATTTTATGGGGGGTCAGTTTTTCATACAACATTATAGTAATTCAATCCTCCATTTTGGAACCGATGCTTCAGTAAGTCTTTTTTACAGGTAGGGGGTTGACCCTACACAAACCCCTTTATCTTCTGGGCAAAGTAGACTGGTTTCCAACCAAGGCTATAGTATCCAATTTGTCTTGCTATTTAACCCATTAATGGAGAGAGAAGAGATTAAGACCTTCCCTAAGGGTATTTGCAGGTAAGTGAATGCAATGAATTCAACCGAAATTTGAACTTAGTTCTCATTTTTCATTAATGGCCTATGCTCCACTGGGAACAATGAGGTTTAAGTTTAATGTGGTTTCAGGTTCAGTTGTGGCACTATTGACTGATTTTCTCACGTTGTCACGTAGCCGAAGAAGTACCAGGAGTTGTACATGGTATTTGTTGACCTCTTACTAAGGCCTTCGACACTAACTTACGAAGAACTCTGGAAAGTTCTTAAAATGCTTGGAATCCCAGACAAAATGTGAATGTTATAATCTTCTTTCACCAGAGAATTAAAGCTGCTGTTGTAGTAATCATCCTTATCATTTAACATCTGTTTCCATGCTAACATGGAAGGGACAGGGTTTTCTTGATGGTACTTTTCCAGGCTGCCTGATTTTGTGTAAAGCCAGACTGTGATTTGTGTAAATATCAGAATCTTTGAAAATCTGTTTCAACTCATTTGGTAGTCTTGTCTTTCTCTTTTTGTTGTGACTGTCACAGCAACTGAATAGGTCAAAGCTTGATAATCATGTTTAATGACATTTTGTCCTAAATAGATATTATCCAGTTTCTATATCAATCAGCCGATTATATATATAAGGAAAACTCAACACGTCATATAAATTGGTTATAAATTATAATTCATTTCAATGAGCTTAATTAACTCATTTCATCAGACCACACAATATTCCTTCTATTTGGTACAGGAATTTTGTGTGGTCTGATGAAATGAGCTAATTAAGCTCATTGAAATGAATTATAATTTATAACCAATTTAAATGACGTGTTGAGTTTTCCTTTATAACATTGAGCTCTCTATATAGATATAACACTTAATATAAAATATTAAGTTAATTTTGTTGGATTATCTTCACCGTTTATGGACTGGAAATCTATCTATATATATATATACATACATACACACACACAGACCATAAGTTTGGGACCACCCAAATTTTTAGCAAAATCAAATTCGTCAAGTTTGTATTTTTTGTTATTCTTATGCAGATGTCAAATAAAAAAAATTATTCATTTCAACTTTAAAGTAAACATTTACTCAGTTTGCTACTTGACTCCTCTTATTGTGATCAAGTTTTTTGCTGAAAATTCAGATTTATTCAGATATTATAATTTCAGTATAATTTATTTTTGTAAGCCATATTACTATGGTATAAATGGCAAGGAAGAAACAGATTAGCATTGAAAAAAGAGCTCAGGTTGAAATTCTTTGTTATCACTAAAAAACTAAGCCTATCAAAAAATGGCATGCATTATTGCCTTCAACGACTTCGTGAAACTGAGTTAAATATTGACAGAAAAAGATCTGGTAGGCCCAGAGTAACATCCATTGTAGAGGATAGGCACCTGATCATATTTAGCAAGAGGAATAGAAGAAAAAATGCTCCAGAATTAACAATTAAAATGAATTCTACTCGGCAACATCCAGTATCTGTTACTACTGTTAAGAGACAACTTCTATCTGCTGGGCTTAAAGGCTGTGTAGCAGTTAAGAAACCACTATTAAAGAAGGAGAATAAAGGATGAAATTAATTGTACAGTGGAGAGTAGTAAACAAGCATCTTTGAAGGCACTAAGCAATAACAAGTGCACAATACTATTCAAAGAGAATAGAGCAGAAATGAACTTACAAAATTTTGGGATCCATATCAAGCTACCCGAGTTTCAGCCATTAAGTCTCTTCAGGCACAAGCATATATATATAGTTTGTGATTATAATTAAATTAGACCAGTACTCAGCTGTATTAAGAAGTGTTCAGTTTGAGTTTTGTTTAATAGCATATCAACCTCTGTGGGTTATTTAATGCCAAAAAAAGGTGGAGTTTTAAAGTTAGTTTTTTTTCTACTGCTCCATGATAGTGAAAAGATCAATTTTGTCAGATTTTGATGAAAATTTTTGTTTTTATTCTTTTTTATTTTAGAAAACTGAAAACGTCTTCTAGTTTTGTATTCAAAAATGTTTTGCTGAGAATTTTTTTCCTTCAAAAATATATATATTTTTCTATAAAGAGGTCTATTTTTATGTATATATTTCTATAAAAGTCTATTTTTATGTATATATTTCTATAAAAGTCTATTTTTATGTATATATTTCTATAAAGAGTCTATTTTTATGTATATATTTCTATAAAAGTCTATTTTTTATGTATATATTTCTATAAAAGTCTATTTTTATGTATATATTTCTATAAAAGTCTATTTTTATGTATATATTTTCTATAAAAGTCTATTTTTATGTATATATTTCTATAAAGTCTATTTTTATGTATATATTTCTATAAAAGTCTATTTTTATGTATATATTTCTATAAAAGTCTATTTTTATGTATATATTTCTATAAAAGTCTGTTTTATGTATATATTTCTATAAAAGTCTATTTTTATGTATATATTTCTATAAAGTCTATTTTTATATATTTCTATAAAAGTCTATTTTTATGTATATATTTCTATAAAAGTCTATTTTTATGTATATATTTCTATAAAAGTCTATTTTTATGTATATATTTCTATAAAAGTCTATTTTTATGTATATATTTCTATAAAAGTCTATTTTTATGTATATTTCTATAAAAGTCTATTTTTATGTATATAATATATAGATGTATTTATGTATATATTTCTATAGAATATTTTATGTATATATTTCTATAAGTCTATTTTTATGTATATATTTCTATAAAAGTCTATTTTTATGTATATATTTCTATAAAAGTCTATTTTTATGTATATATTTCTATAAAAGTCTATTTTTATGTATATATTTCTATAAAAGTCTATTTTTATGTATATATTTCTAAAAGAATCTATTTTTATGTATATATTTCTATAAAAGTCTTTTTGTATGTATATATTTCTATAAAAGTCTTTTTGTATGTATATATTTCTATAAAAGTCTTTTTGTATGTATATATTTTCTAAAAAGTCTTTTTGTATGTATATATTTCTATAAAAGTCTTTTTATAATAGCATATATTTCTATAAAGTCTTTTTGTATGTATATATTTCTAAAAAGTCTTTTTGTATGTATATATTTCTATAAAAGTCTTTTTGTATGTATATATTTCTATAAAGTCTATTTTATGCTTATATATTTCTATAAAAGTCTATTTTATGTATATATTTTCTATAAAAGTCTATTTTTATGTATATATTTCTATAAAAGTCTATTTTTATGTATATATTTCTATAAAGTCTATTTTTATGTATATATTTCTATAAAAGTCTATTTTTATGTATATTTCTATAAAAGTCTATTTTTATGTATATATTTCTATAAAGTCTATTTTTATGTATATATTTCTATAAAGAGTCTATTTTTATGTATATATTTCTATAAAAGTCTATTTTTATGTATATATTTCTATAAAAGTCTATTTTTATGTATATATTTCTATAAAAGTCTATTTTTATGTATATATTTCTATAAAAGTCTATTTTTATGTATATATTTCTATAAAGGTCTATTTTTATGTATATATTTCTATAAAAGTCTATTTTTATGTATATATTTCTATAAAAGTCTATTTTTATGTATATATATTTCTATAAGTCTATTTTTATGTATATATTTCTATAAAAGTCTATTTTATGTATATATTTCTATAAAAGTCTATTTTTATGCTTATATATTTCTATAAAAGTCTATTTTTATGTATATATTTCTATAAAAGTCTATTTTTATGTATATATTTCTATAAAAGTCTTTTTGTATGTATATATTTCTATAAAAGTCTTTTTGTATGTATATATTTCTATAAAAGTCTTTTTGTATGTATATATTTCTATAAAAGTCTTTTTGTATGTATATTTCTAAAAAAGTCTTTTTGTATGTATATATTTCTATAAAAGTCTTTTTTTGTATGTATATATTTCTATAAAAGTCTTTTTGTATGTATATATTTCTAAAAAAGTCTTTTTGTATGTATATATTTCTATAAAAGTCTTTGTATGTATATATTTCTATAAAAGTCTTTTTGTATGTATATATTTCTATAAAAGTCTTTTTATGTATATATTTCTATAAAGTCTTTTTTTGTATGTATATATTTCTATAAAGTCTTTTTGTATGTATATATTTCTATAAGTCTTTTTGTATGTATATATTTCTATAAAAGTCTTTTTGTATGTATATATTTCTATAAAAGAATCTTTTTTTGTATGTATATATTTCTATAAAGTCTTTTTGTATGTATATATTTCTATAAAAGTCTTTTTGTATGTATATATTTCTATAAAAGTCTTTTTGTATGTATATATTTCTATAAAAGTCTTTTTGTATGTATATATTTCTATAAAAGTCTTTTTGTATGTATATATTTCTATAAAAGTCTTTTTGTATGTATATATTTCTATAAAAGTCTTTTTGTATGTATATATTTCTATAAAAGTCTTTTTGTATGTATATATTTCTATAAAAGTCTTTTTGTATGTATATATTTATATAAAAGGCTTTTTTTATGTATATATTTATATAAAAGGCTTTTTTTATGTATATATTTATATAAAAGTGTATTTTTAACTTTCATAGTGTTTTGACCGGGGGGGGGGGGGTAACTATTTGCCCATAGTTGAGACCATAACAGGTGTTACCACTGAGTCAGGGTGGACCTGAGAACAACAGCAATTAAGAGGTGGTTCCATACTCCTCACAACCACCCAATCAGAGGCCTTGCTGCCAGATGCAGTTTACTGTCATACCCAGGACCCAGAAGTTTTTAATATTTTTAATTTAGAAATGAGTTATTTCTGGTATTTTTCATTTTCATGATTCTTTTTTATTGGTGAAGCAAACTTCACTTGCATCTTGTCTTGTAAAGCAACGTTCAAGTGTAAATTTATGTGCATGTATCATGATTCTAATTTCTCTATGTGGGATCCAAAGGATAATGTATTGGATGTTTCTTTACAGGGAAGATTGTTAAAAGCTTTTTCCTCTGTCAGCTTCCTAATTAGTATTTTCACATACACTTATTTGTAAAACAAAGACAAATAAACAGCAAATAAACCTGCCTGGTGCACCGACCACATGCATTTAAGCATACTATTAGATTGGCATCTAGGTCCTACCCTTTTAGCATTGAAATAACTAAATATAACTGCCACTTCTACTTGAACAGTTTCTTTTCTCACACTTCTCGCATGTGAAACTCCCTTTCCATTTACTTACTTCTCTGATAGCTACAATTTCTGAAAATTTAAATGCAATGCCAATTGCCATTCTCCATCTTCTTGAATGCTGTTCATCTTTTATCCTTTATTCAATAAACCCTGTAACCCCTCCCCCTGTGCACAAGTGGCAGTCTTGCCTTGCTTAGAGTGAAATGATTATATATAAAAAGAAAAAAAAAATTATCACCAAATGACAAAAAATTGGTCAGAGGATTTGTGCATCCTTCCGGTTAATTAATCAACCAATGATTGACACTCCCACTGACAATTAGTAGAGTTGTGTTTAAAAAAAAATAAAAAAAGAAAAATTCTTTGAGATCCCTTTGAAGATTATTTAAGTAGAATCTCTAGATCGTTGATCGATTGGTTTGTTTTATGGCAAATCAACCCTTTATTGGTCATTTAATGCCGAAACATTAGTTGTTATAGTATGATGAATGGAAGTTAAATGTTACTTATGAGTCAGAGGAACTTTTGCACTATATTTTGTTGTATAGTTTCGTCTCTTGAGAATATGAGAATATTTTTAGGGTCAACCTTGTTGAAAATATCCCTTAGATTATTTTCTTAATGTTTTAGTTGAATCTGTTCAAGGTCTATACAGATTGTCAGTATATGGTGTACTGTGTAGGGTTCTTGGCATGGTATGCAGATTGGTACTTCTTTCAGTAAATATGAGTGGGTGATATGGGTGTGTCCTATTCGGAGTCTGGCCATTACCACTTCTCTTCTTGACATCCTTTTGTTTGTTTCTTTTTTTCCGATAGTACAGAAGTTCCATGACTCCTGTTAATTTTTGAGGGTATATGTATTTACTTTGGGTTTTAAATCCATATAAGGGATTTTTTCTGTTGTGGGGTTTAGTTGTAATGCCTCTTTTGCTGCTTTATCAGCTTTTTCGTTCATGTGGATACCGATATAGCCTGGGATCCAACAGAAGATTATGTCTATTCTTTGTTAGATTGTTTACCCTGTTTAGCAATCTTGTAATCAGGAGATCTGTCATTTTCTTTTCTTTCAGTGATATAAGCACTGATAAAGAGTCTGCGAGTATGAGATATTTTTGGTGTTCATTGGGCACTTCTGTAGATGTACAAAACCAGTAAGAAAATGGGAACGGATATATGCGCCATCAGTTCATGACTACAGCTTCAAAGAGATTCCCTTACTCATTCACCCATCTAATTTACCAAGTTAAGTAACACTTAGATTCTTTACCAAGCAATGTGACACTTTCCTTCTCATTTTCTCTCTTGCCTCCTTTTTCTCACACATACGTGCAAAAAAAAAAAAAAAAAAAAAAAAAAAAATCACATTTCATCCTAATTACCACAATCAAGGAACTGTAATGCAAGAACTTTAACTCGTGCATGACGATGAGAAAAATTTACTTGTAAAAACATGAAAATAAAAATATTTTACATTTTTATACT
The DNA here is from genome assembly GCA_037127315.1 of Ascarosepion bandense. Lineage (NCBI taxonomy): Eukaryota > Metazoa > Mollusca > Cephalopoda > Sepiida > Sepiidae > Ascarosepion > Ascarosepion bandense. Next base: position 31,910 of record JBBBDQ010002567.1, on the reverse strand, counting down.
TAAAGACCTTTTCTCTTGTGGGTTGATTCAAATTTGCAACATTTTTTTTTTTACTGATTGTTATAGTGAAACACACCTATTCCTCAGATAATGGACTCTCCCTCCTATATTAATAAGAGTTAACAGGAAGTTAACTTGGAGAGTTCTTAGAAGTTCTAGAGAGTTTTTTTTAGAGTTCTATTAGAGTTCAGTAGAACTATTAGTTAGTTCCAGTTTGGACATAGTTGGACTAAGGCAGCTGATATTAGTCGGCAATTAGCCAAATACTAAAGAGTCAGCTTACAGTGGAAGATTACCAAGTTCCTAACCTTTTGGGTGCGTTAAGTCAATTAGCAACCGACATAGCACAATTATAATTTTCAGTATGAAAACTACTCCACAACACTAATATAAACACTATTTTGACTATTCTTGGAAGAAGACTCTTCGGAAAAGAACGAAGATTATCAAAATTGACGCAGCCATGATATAAAATATATATATATAAATACATACTTCATTAAGATAATCAATGAGGGCTAATAAGGCTGTTTCCAATTCTCCTCCATCCAATTCAGGGATGCTTTCTGGGTAGGTGAGATCTTTGTGATAATCTGATGGCAGTAGGTTAGGGAAGAGACCAATCACATGACAAGGATCTGTAAAAAGACGAAAAATTAGTTCAAAGAAATGAAAATTCATTTATAGCAGACAGAACAATGACAATAGTAAACTTGTTAATATTGGTATTAATTCCTTTTCTTTTTGATTTTCAATGCTTTCCTAAAGTAAAATCATCTGTAATTCATTTATGTTATACATACATAATCCTAGTTCTATTAGCAATGTTTTCTGAACAATGAAAATTCTATTACATATACATAAAATACATATATGGATGTGTGTTGTGGTGCAATGGATATAAGCTCAGAATAGGAAATTGGTAGAGTCGAGTTCAAATTCCAGTTGCGGACACATCCAACTTTCGCCCTATCAGCCTTCTACCAATTTTTGGAAAAGTGTTCGAGGTTGTTATCAATGCTGAAATAGTTCAATATCTTACTGCCCTTAAACTATTCTCAAACAGGCAGTAGAGCTTCTACTTTGCCAGGTCTTTGGCCAACATGCTAATGACCATCACAGAGTACATATACCAGGCCCTTGATAAGTCTTTTTTTTTTGGTGGGGGGGGGGGGGTATACATTTCCCTCCTGTTATGTACATGGAGAGAGAGACAATAGCAAAACAGTGTTCATTCTTTTCCCTACCAGTTATGAAAGCTCTTGCTGCATGTTTGCTCTTTAGCATTGCTTTATTTTTTTTTTGCAACAATTATGTCATTGAGTGTGTGTGTGTGTGTGTGTATATATATATATATATATATATATATCCTATTATAATAAAGGTTGTTCTGTATTTGTACTTCTCTCATGTCATATCGATATATTTTGCCATCATTAGCTTACTTGTATATAATAATATTTTTTGTAGATTTTTTTAAATTAATTTCTTTATAAAATGGTAACTAATAAATATTTATAAAATGATAAATGATAAATATCACATAGTAAACATTGCCAAGGGATTCAAAAGTGTATACATTAATAGCAACATCAATGGAATAATTGTCCTTTTAACACACTCTTTGGGGTTTTTTGTGGACACAAATGTTAGATTGCCAAACTTTTATTTCAGAATAATCCTGGCAATTCTTTTCAATAGAGAAATCTTAAAAAAAAAAAAAAAAAAAAAAAAAAAAAAGCACCGACCAGTGTCTAATGTCATGAAGAGTTTCATAGATGCTTCAAATTGGTGCTGGCAAAACAAATGTAAGGCATGACGGTTCTTGATCTTCTGCATACGTTGCAGTTTTTCTGATTCTGATTCGGTGTCCATATTCTCCTCCTATAAAAAAAAAATTTGGAAACAAATTTCAATGAAAAGTCTTTGAAGCATTAGATTAAAAGATATGCTTTTCAATTAAGCAAATATTAACATATGCATTAAAAATCACCTTCTTTTATTTGATTTGAAATGCATTTTTATAGAGAAACTCATCAGAAACACATTTACATTAAAATCTAGAATAGACATTTTAGTGGAGGGTGGGCAACTTTTCTGCTGGCCCTGTGCAAAGTAGCCAGCAACACAAGTAAAATTCATGTATGCACATTTATTTGCATTTTTGTGAACAAATGCACAAATATGAGAAATGAGTTTCAGAAGACATTTTGTACTTTTTCAACCCAAGCAAGGTAATAAAGCCTCTAAGATGCTTTACTGAAGATGGTTACTGAAAGTGAAAGAAACAGAAAAACAAAAGAACAGGATTCAAGAAGACAGATGACAATTGGCACAGCATTTAAATTTTTCAAGATCACAGTTAACAGGAAACCATGAAGCAAAAACTGAGTTCCAAAAGTAATTTAAACAGTGAAATTATGAGACCTAGCTGCCAATCTAGTACTGCACTTAAATTTGTGAAGTCGAGGTACCAACGAAAAAAGCTTACTAGAACAATTATCATGTAAATATTTACAAAGATTACCGAGATTTGTATAACTGAAAAATTTTCAGTTTACTTATTGATATACACAAGACAAATTGTATATTCCAGTCTCTTATGCAAGATCAGCTTTTGATTTTGTTAAAGAAAATAATCAGTTTGTTTTTTATGACTTACCAACACTTTGAAAGTTATTTAAAGCCAAAAAATATTTTAAGGATTGAAAGAATTTATTTTTTTTAGATAATAGTTTAATGATAAAAGTCTCACTAATTAACCCATAGCTGGGAGTTTAGAAGAGGAAGATTCAGATCTTTCCACAAAGTGTGCATAAGCGTATATAATGGACATAACTGGAATTACAACCTGACTCTCTGATTAACAATTCTGAGCCATTATCCATTACACTGCACATCTAAGCTTACAGCACTTGTTATTCCCAAATGGTCACACATTTAAGTACTAACCAAGGTCAATGTTGCTTAATTTAGGTGATCATACAGGAACCTATGTTTTAACATGATATGGCCATAAACTTTAGTGAGGGAAGAAAATAAAAAGGTGGGGTACCAGAGATAGCGGATGTGCGTTGTGGGGCAGTGGATATCGACTACGAACGAGGAATCGGGGAGCCAAGTTCAAATTCCAGATGAATTCCTTACATTCACTTACGCACTTGGGAAAGGTATTAATCCGTCTCTTCCCTCCAGTTATGGGTTAAATAACAGGACAGATTGGGTTCTATAGCCTTGGCTGGCAACCAGTCTACCGCAGAAAACAATGGCAACCTACTGCGGGATGATCTTCTGCCCAGTCAGTCATGTCTCTTTTGAGACATGATCACCCAAGCGTGTATCACGTATGGCACTTAACTGACTGACCAGAGATAAAAACCTCACTAGAAGAGATTCAGAACCTTACTCATTAAAGGAACTCTTCCTTTATTGACCAGGTCTTCAGAGGTGTTGCTGTACTCAAAACGATTGGCAAATTATAGCTTGGTGAGGCTATTTAGTCCATAGTTTAAGGTTTTGAATTCAGGGTTGACCTTCTAGACCAGTTGGCACCCAAGGCTATGAAACCCAAAATAAATATTAAATGTATACAATTTCAATTCTTTTTCAGCTCTTCTCCATTTTATAATACCTTTTTTTTTTTTTGTTATAATCATATCGCCCCAAGCAAGGCAGACTATTGCCACTGGTGTGCAAAGGGTTATATAGGAGGAAAGTTATGAGAAAGAGTGACAGGTTACAGGGCATGACAGGAAGTGGGTAAGAGATCACCTGGTTCACACTCCACCCACGTCTTTTGAACAGGTGAAGAGGCTCATCCCTTGTTTCCTGTTTAGGATGTGGTTCCTGGCTTTCTCTTTTACTCTTAAGTAGCCCCATGTGCATCAGTGGCGTCACCACCTTGCTTGGGGTGATATGATTAAAAAAAAAAAAAAAAAAAAAAAGGAGAGAGAGAGAGGTTAAGATACTGAGAGTGGAGTGGATGGAGAAAGGATGCAAGTTAACAAGATAGATGATGATTGACTTTTCACTTAAACTCCTGGAGATTGTAACTGTCAAGGAAGCAAGTAAACGAAAGGGAATTCCACAGGTGGGAAGTGTGAGAAAAGAAATTGCTGGAGTAGAATTTGTGTTTACATTTTATTGGTTTCACGGTAAAAGGGTGGGACCTAGTTGCTAATCTTGTGGCTCGAGCAAATTCATGCATAGGGGCTAAGTTCATCGGAGCAAAAGCCGTGAAAGTACTTTTAGAAGAGTCAGAGAAGCCACATTGCGCTGGTGAAAAACTAACTGTATCTTGGCTGCCAGTCTGGGATCGATCACATTACAGATTCTCCATTGGATTTTGTCAAGGAGCCCTAGGTGGATAGCGGGGGCACCCAACCAGGTATGGCAGCAGTATTCAAAGCAATAATTCTTGACCATTTTGATACATTTCTATAGTAAGATCATTAGCAATAAATCTTGCATTTGCTTTTCCTTGGACTAATGACATTTTATTGTCCATTTTATGAAAAAAGGAAATGAATAAATAGAATAAGTTTTGGCATTCAAAAAAAGTTGGAAGGTTCAAAACTGAGATATTATAGAAAAACAAACAAGATGATGAAATTAAACAAAAAAAAAAAACTGCTCACTCAGTAAAGTTTGAATTAATTCTCAACCCTTTTATAATCTCTTTATTTACAATGCATTTCTATAATAAAATCATTAGCAAAACATTGTATATATATATATATATATATATATATATATATATACTAGGAGTATAGCCCGGCGTTGCTCGGGTATAATGAAAGCTTTAAAACTAATCTATAGTCCTGGAGCTCAGACTCTTTGGACGTTGGCACGAAAGACTAAAAACCAATAGTTATTTGCAGTTAAAGCGAAACCACAGACTGAAAGAAAAATGAATGGATGTAAGTCAAATTTTGATTTCCTGTTATCGATATCAATTAAGTTTTTTTCGTCATAAACTGAATTTTGAAGACTAAATAAATCCTCTGAGTAAATGGTATTATGGCTGAAACTATGAACTACAATTATACCTACTTAGAGCCAAACCCGAAACAAACACTAAAATAAAAGGGCTGAAAAAAAAAAAAAAAAAATACATACATACAGGCAGATAAACGGACACACACACAAACATCTTGCCTTTATATATATATATATCGATTTTCTGCACTATTGTAAGAACTGCAACCTTGAAACTTCTGAATATAGGTTCATGTCTTTGTCTATGAGTGTATCAAATTTTATTAAAATCGGACCCACTCCTATGACCCGATTTTTTCGATTATCGATATTTATCAGGGGTACCTCAACACAAAACCTAACTAAGAACACTCGCAGACACTTATAGTACAACTGTGTAAATTTTCAAGAAAATCAGTTCAGCCATTTCGGAGTCTATAGGTAATGGGGACACACACACAAAGTTCCATTTATTATATAAGTTTAGATCCTTGTCCTCTTCTGTCAGTAATATTTGCATTAATCCCAGAACACTACAATTCCCTCTACACTGCTTTTGTATTCCATGTGTAATAATCCTATTTTATCCCCAACACTTGCATTAATCCCAGAACACTACAATTCCCACTACACTGCTTTTGTATTCCATGTGTAATAATCCTATTTTATCCCCAACACTTGCATTAATCCCAGAACACTACAATTCCCTCTACACTGCTTTTGTATTCCATGTGTAATAATCCTATTTTATCCCCAACACTTGCATTAATCCCATTCTCCTCAATATCATTGTATACATACAACACAATACTTGCCAAAGTTTTCCACCAACTGGCCAATGATCACCCTATGTTGCATTTCAATTCTTGATTTTCTTGGTGGGCACCAAAATTTAGAAAAGGCCATTATGTACACTCACAAAATAAAAAAATAATACATCACAAAATAATGCAAATTGTTTCCCATATTATATATAGATGTTTTATTTAGGGCTTTGCCTACTTGTCTGGGTGGGTAGATTGGTGATACTTGGGACCTCTATTCATCCCATCTGGGTGGCTGGAAATTCAAATGAAGGCTTCTAAACCAGGGGTGAACCAGAACAGTCTAATCAGCCTAAACATAGCTGTTTATATATACTATTAACCGAATATACTCTATTTCCAGTTTTGTGGCCAATTGATCTCTAAAAACCCCGAATCCAATGTTTTACTTCCTATTCCCCTTTGATCAAAGTTTGAGTTTTGTTTAACAGCATATCAACCTCTGTGGGTCGTTTAATGCCAAAAAAGTGGGGTTTTAAGGTATTTTCTTTTTAATGTTCAGTTATAGGGAGAAGGTTGATTTAGTCAGATTTTAATGAAAAATTGTTTTATTTTAGAAAACTGAAGATGTCTTCTAGTTTTGTATTGAAGAGTACTGCAGTAATAATTTTTTTCTTAAAAAAAAAAAAAAAAAAATTAATTATGGCAATAATTTTTTCTTTTTTTTTCCCCCCGCTTTAGAAATGTCTTGTTGGTAATATTTTTCCTTCAAACATATATATTGTTTTTCTATAAAAATCTATTTTGTGTAAATGGATCTGAGTTTGAGCTTTGTTTAATGGCATATCAATTTCTATGGGTTATTTAATGCCAAAAAGGTGGGGTTTTAAGGGTTTTTTTTAAATGTTTGGTTATAGTGAGAAGGATGATTTAGTCAGATTTTAATGAATGTTTTGTTTTTATTCTTTTTTATTTTAGAAAACTGAAAATGTTTTATAGTTTTGTATTCCAAAAATGTTTTGCTGAGAATAATTTTTTCCTTCAAAAATGTATATTTTTCTATAGAAGTCTATTTTTATGTATATATTTCTATGAAAGTGTATTTTTACACTTTCATAGTGTTTTGATCCCAGTTTAGGTGGGAACTATTTACCCATAGCTGGGACCCTAACAGGTGCTACCACTCCGGGTCAGGGTGGACTTGAGAAAAACAGCAATTAAGAAGTGGTTCCATGCTCCTCACAACCTCCCAATCAGAGGCCTTGTTGCCAGATGTAGTTTACCATCATGTCCAGGACCTTCATCAAAGTTTTGATGCTGCTTAGAAGACCAAACTTCAGAAGGATCCCTTGGCTAGTCCGTCAAATAGAAACACTTGAGCTCAAGATAAAAAACACTTTTTCCTTTTCTATGTGGGTATCCATAGTATCACACTAAAAACAAACAGTAAAGATCTCTGTTCAGTTAGAAAAGAGGAGGAAAAAAAAAACTTTAATGGTTTCACTTGTTCAACTAGAAGCAGTCCTTGACTTTTCATGATATAAAATTAGAATTTCTTGAATTCTCCTCCTAATCCAAAGCATGACAATTATTATAGACCAGCTCATGAATAAACGTTATTTTCTGTTTTGTTGCCACTTAATCTCCCAAAAATCTCCCTAATCCAATCTTTTACTTCATATTTCTCTTGGATGCTGCTTTAAAGGACCCCTTTGCTAGTCCGTCAAATAGAAATACTTGAGATATAAATAAAAATAAAAATCTCTTCCCTTTTGTGTCCATAATATCACAATATAGCAATCATCCAAATTTATTACTTGACTCCCAAAATTCATGTGGTAATACAGACCATACAGCAAAGGGAGGGGTAAGTAATTTGTACTTTTGGTAATGCTAAAAAAAATTTTTTTAAATAAATAAAAATCACATTTTACAAAAAAAAAAAAAATTTTTTGAATTCAAGAAAAGAGCTGAAAGTTCAAATTTTCATTGTATTTTCAAGTATTTTTGCAAGGCATTTTTCAGTATCACAATGTTTAAGATGCTCTATCCTCCACCCAAAAATGCAGTAACTCGTTTTTGGGCCCAAAATGTAATGAAAATACACTGCTAATAAGGGCCAGTGCAAGAGTTTTGTGCATCACTCATTCTACATCATCTCTATTTTCATAAAGTGGTATTCACATAAAATACAAATTTTATTGTAACTTAATCATGTACAATAATGGATTATATACAACTTTGGTTAACAATCCAAATATAAAAATTGAAAATAAATACAATGTATCTAAGTTCAAATTAGAAACATGTCATAATAGATCACTACCTCTAAATCTAATCTAAACTTATTTATAAATGGAACTTTGTGTGTGTGTGTGTGTGTGCGCGTTACCTATAGACTCCGAAATGGTATGTGTGTGTGTCTGGCGGATGTCTTTAAGTTAAAGTCCCTGTAACCTCTCTGAAGATGGCTCATGTGAGCTGAAAGCTTAGAACCAGCATAATAAAAAAAAATATGCAGGTTAGACAATTTTTGCTTTTATTTTAATCTGAAATTTAAGCTAAAATACTATGTTTAGAATGGCTTATGATTAAACAAACATTCATTGTCTGTTATATTTAACAATATATGTTTAGAAAATTATCTGCTGCCTCAATACACTAAATATATATGTATAACCTCTATTTATCTTGGGTTGTCCTCATGTATTCAAGGGAGGTAAATCTTAGGTTTATAATATATCAAGGGAAGTAAATCTTGTAAAATCTTAACAACCAGAAAACTATCACGGGAACATGTGGTGTAATGATTAGACGCTTGAAACAAAAAAAAAAAATTGGCGAACCAAATTCAAATTTCAGTCATATTTGTCACAGTCTGAGATCATCTTCAGGAGTGTGATCTTGGAAGGAGATTGAAAGTACTTGGGAACATTAAGAAATGAATGACAATAACATCTGTCAATGTTACAGCTCATTTCTGACATCTGCAGAATCTTCAAATCTGGTAGGATTATTAATATTATATAATCTCACAGCCTTAGTAAACATTAAAGACATTGGACTTTACAGAGATGACGGACTTATAGTAATAACAAATACCACAAACTTCAAAATAGACAGGGTTAGAAAAATGATACACAAGGAGTTTAAAAATCTCAATTTAAAAGTAACAGTTAAAGCTAAGATAAAAAAAGTAGATTTCCTCGATGTAACTTTGGATCTAGAGAAAAATATACACCAACCATACAAAAAAAAACAAACAAACACAAACCCTTTATACATCCACCCAAAATCTAACCACCTTCCTATCATCAAGCATATACCCTCATCAACAGAATACAGAATTAGTAGAAACTCGGCTAATGAGGAAGTTTTCAATAAACATAGCTATTTTTATAAAACTGCATTGAAAAATAGTGGATACATAAACCCAAATATTAAATATCTAAACAAGGAAAGCAACCCTCGAAGAAAAAATAGGAATAGGAAAGTCATCTAGTACACACCCCCTTACAACCAAATGACAAATGGCAGATTGGGAAGAAAATTCCTCGAGTTAATTAGGAAACACTTTCCGGAAAAAAATCCACTAAGTAAGATCTTTAATAAAAAACACTATAAAATTAAGTTACAGCTGCATGAATAATCTAGAAAAAATTATAAAAA